>JAWNKY010000839.1:0-229200 GCA_035041765.1 Drosophila algonquin
TTTATCCTTTAAGTTATGGTCAAATTGTTGTTAAAAGTTTTGATCAAGGATGATCAGAATATTTTGGAGGTCAACATTTATATCAAAAGTTAGTTAATTATTCTCAAACTTTATTTTTAATACATAATAATAATTTAAAAATTTATTTAATACTATTTGTATTTTGAATTTTAATTTTATTTAATTTTTTATTATTTTTATATTCAAATAGCTTATATTTAGAGTATGACACTGAAGATGTTATGGAGATTAATTAATCTTTGAATATAGTGAATTATATTTAGTAATTTATAAAAAATAATATTTTATTTTTACAATGAAAATGTAATGTTTTGTTTAAACTATATAAACAGAAGTATAAATGGAATTTAACCATTAAAAGAAAAAAGTTAGCAGCTTTTACTTGATCACCATACTTCCTTAATTGGAGTTTATACTCAATTGTATCATTAACAGTGATAAGCCTCTTTTTGGCTTCAATTAAAGAATAAGGGTAAAATTACCTAAGATTAGGTCGAAACTAATTGCAATAAATCGCTTCATATTCTTTAAGGTAGATTGAATATTCAATACTTTTTGAATGCAAATCAAATGTTATAATTAACTACAACCCTAATTAATTAGATCAATTTAATATTCCTTGATTTCATTCGTGGTAAAGTCCAATTAATAGAATTAAAATGAAAATAATTGAAGTAGTTGTTCAAATTAAAATATTTGAAAATTTTAAAATAATAATTATTGGTAAAATTAATGCAATTTCTACATCAAAAATTAAAAAAATAATGGTAATTAAAAAAAATCGTAAAGAAAAAGGTAGTCGTGAAGAAGATTTTGGATCAAATCCACATTCAAATGGAGATCTTTTTTCTCGATCAACTAAAGCTTTTTTAGATAAGATTGAAGCTAAAAATATTACAATAGTAACAATTGTTAAAATTAAAGAAGCAATTAAAATAATTGAAAAAATTATCTATACTGTTATTAACAGACTTTATGATTGGAAGTCAAATATACTTTTATATTATATAGATATAGAAAATTAATTAACCTCCTCATCAGTAAATTGTAATATATAAAAATAATCAAACTACATCAACAAAATGTCAATATCATGCTGCTGCTTCAAAACCAAAATGATGATTTTTTGAAAAATGATTATTTAAATGACGTAATAAACATACTAATAAGAAAGTAGTTCCAATTAAAACATGAACTCCATGAAATCCTGTTGCTATATAAAATGTTGATCCATAAACTGAATCTGCAATTGTAAAAGGAGCTTCAATATATTCATAAGCTTGTAAAATAGTAAAATAAACTCCTAATAATACAGTAAAAAATAATCCTTGAGTAGTTTGTGAATGATTTCTTTCTATTAATCTGTGGTGTGCTCAAGTAACTGTAATACCTGATGCTAATAAGATAGCAGTATTTAATAGTGGAATTTGGAATGGATTAAAAGAAATAATTCCTATAGGAGGTCATGAAGCACCAATTTCAATTGCAGGTGATAAACTTCTATGGAAAAAAGCTCAAAAAAATCTTACAAAAAATAATACTTCTGATAAAATAAATAAAATTATTCCTCATCGTAGTCCAATAGTAACAGCATAAGTATGTAATCCTTGATATGTTCCTTCTCGAGATACATCTCGTCATCATTGATAAACAGTTAAGATAGTAATTACATTACCTAAAAAAATAAAGAAATATCATATTGATGAAATCATTTTACTATTCCTGAAACAGTTGTTATTGCACCAATTGCTCCTGTTAAAGGTCATGGACTATAATCAACTAAATGAAAAGGGTGATTTGAATGTGTAGACATTAATTAATTAATTTACTTCTCTAGAATATAAAGTTCTTAAAACAGCAAATACATAAGATTGAATTATAGCAACAGCTGATTCTAAAACTAAAAGAGCAATTTGAGCTACTAATAAAAATGTAACTAAGAAATATGATATAGAAGGTCCAGTATTTCCTAATAAAGTTAATAATAAATGTCCGGCAATTATATTAGCTGTTAATCGAACAGCTAAAGTTCCTGGTCGAATTACATTACTAATAGTTTCAATACATACTATAAATGGTATTAAAATAGCTGGAGTTCCTTGAGGCACTAAATGAGCAAATATATGTTGTGTATGATTGATTCAACCATATAACATAAAACATAATCATAATGGTAAAGCTAATGAAAGAGTTAAAGTTAAATGACTTGTTCTTGTAAAAATATAAGGAAATAATCCTATAAAATTATTAAATAAAATTAATGAAAATAAAGAAATAAAAATGAATGTAGAACCATTATGACCTGAAGGTCCTAATAATGTTTTAAATTCTTTGTGAAGAGTTTGAAGAATAGAATTTCAAAAAATATTAAATCGAGAAGGTATTAATCAATAAATTGAAGGAATTATTAAAAGTCCTAAGAATGTTCTTAATCAATTTAAAGATAATCCAAAAATTGCTGATGGGTCAAATACAGAAAATAAATTTGTTATCATTTTCAATTTATTGAATTTAAATTAATATTTTTTAATTCATTAGATTTAGGTGAAGAAGGTATATAAGAATAATAATTAATTGAACAAAATAAAATAAATGTAATAGAAAATACAATAAATAAAAGTAATCATCTAATTGGGGCTATTTGTGGAATTAAAAAATATTAAAATTTTAATAATTTTAGTTTGACATACTAATGTTATATATTTAACTAATTTTTTCCATTAGAAGTAATTGCTAATTTACTATAAAGTGGTTTAAGAGACCAATACTTGCTTTCAGTCATCTAATGAAGAATTTACTCTATTAGAAATTCATTTAATAAAATAATTTACTGGAACACTTTCAATTACAATAGGTATAAAACTATGATTTGCTCCACAAATTTCTGAACATTGACCATAAAATAAACCAGGTCGGTTAATAAAAAAATTAGTTTGATTTAATCGTCCAGGAGTACCATCAACCTTAACTCCTAAAGCTGGTACTGTTCATGAATGAATTACATCAGCTGCTGTCACTAAAATTCGAATTTGAGAATTTATTGGTAAAATAATACGATTACACTACTCGACAAATTTCAACTTTTTTTTTCCGCTGTCTCCAAAAATTACTTTTTCTAATAGATTGGGAGATTTAAAATTTTTTTAAGAATTATGGTTTTTTTTTTCATGGAGTAGTTTTTTTTTAAGAATTTTTAAAAAATCTGGTATTTTTTGTCATAGGTAGTGCTTCTATTTTTCACATAACTCACATTTCATACAACTGGTTGTATTGAACTTTGCAGTTAAAAAATGCTGATAAATGCAGCTATAAATCCGACTCAGACACTTTGTAGCAGAAACTTAACGTCTCAGTGTAGTTTTTTTTAAAGAATTTTTAAAAAATCTGGTATTTTTTGTAATAGGTAGTGATTCTATTTTTCACATAACTCACATTTCATACAACTGGTTGTACTGAACTTTGCAGTTAAAAAATTCTGATAAATGCTGATCATGCTGCTGCTTCAAAACCAAAATGATGATTTTTTGAAAAATGATTATTTAAATGACGTAATATACATACTAATAAGAAAGTTGTTCCAATTAAAACATGAACTCCATGAAATCCTGTTGCTATATAAAATGTTGATCCATAAACTGAATCTGCAATTGTAAAAGGAGCTTCAATATATTCATAAGCTTGTAAAATAGTAAAATAAACTCCTAATAATACAGTAAAAAATAATCTTTGGGTAGTTTGTGAATGATTTCTTTCTATTAATCTGTGATGTGCTCAAGTAACTGTAATACCTGATGCTAATAAGATAGCAGTATTTAATAATGGAATTTGAAATGGATTAAAAGAAATAATTCCTATAGGAGGTCATGAAGCACCAATTTCAATTGCAGGTGATAAACTTCTATGGAAAAAAGCTCAACAAAATCTTACAAAATATAATACTTCTGATAAAATAAATAAAATTATTCCTCATCGTAGTCCAATAGTTACAGCATAAGTATGTAATCCTTTGTATGTTCCTTCTCGAGATACATCTCGTCATCATTGATAAACAGTTAAGATAGTAATTACATTACCTAAAAAAAATAAAGAAATATCATATTGAGGAAATCATTTTACTATTCCTAAAACAGTTGTTATTGCACCAATTTCTCCTGTTAAAGGTCATGGGCTATAATCAACTAAATGAAAGGGGTGATTTAAATGTGTAGACATTAATTAATTAATTTACTTCTCTAGAATATAAAGATCTTAAAACAGCAAATACATAAGATTGAATTATAGCAACAGCTGATTCTAAAACAAAAAGAGCAATTTGAGCTACTAATAAAAATTTACCTAAAAAATATGATATAGAAGGTCCAGTATTTCCTAATAAAGTTAATAATAAATGTCCGGCAATTATATTAGCTGTTAATCGAACAGCTAAAGTTCCTGGTCGAATTACATTACTAATAGTTTCAATACATACTATAAATGGTATTAAAATAGCTGGAGTTCCTTGAGGTACTAAATGAGCAAATATATGTTGTGTGTGATTAATTCAACCATATAATATAAAACATAATCATAATGGTAAAGCTAATGAAAGAGTTAAAGTTAAATGACTTGTTCTTGTAAAAATATAAGGAAATAATCCTATAAAATTATTAAATAAAATTAATGAAAATAAAGAAATAAAAATGAATGTAGAACCATTATGACCTGAAGGTCCTAATAATGTTTTAAATTCTTTATTAAGAGATTTTGTAAAATAGAATTTCAAAAAATATTAAATCGAGAAGGTATTAATCAATAAATTGAAGGAATTATTAAAAGTCCTAAAAATCTTCTTAATCAATTTAAAGATAATCCAAAAATTGCTGATGGGTCAAATACAGAAAATAATTTTGTTATCATTTTCAATTTATTGAATTTAAATTAATATTTTTTAATTTATTAGATTTAGGTGAAGAAGGTATATAAGAATAATAATTAATTGAACAAAATAAAATAAATGTAAAAGAAAATACAATAAATAAAAGTAATCACCTAATTGGGGCTATTTGTGGAATTAAAAAATATTAAAATTTTAATAATTTTAGTTTGACATACTAATGTTATATATTTAACTAATTTTTTCCATTAGAAGTAATTGCTAATTTACTATAAAGTGGTTTAAGAGACCAATACTTGCTTTCAGTCATCTAATGAAGAATTTACTCTATTAGAAATTCATTTAATAAAATAATTTACTGGAACACTTTCAATTACAATAGGTATAAAACTATGATTTGCTCCACAAATTTCTGAACATTGACCATAAAATAAACCAGGTCGGTTAATAAACAAATTAGTTTGATTTAATCGCCCAGGAGTACCATCAACCTTAACTCCTAAAGCTGGTACTGTTCATGAATGAATTACATCAGCTGCTGTCACTAAAATTCGAATTTGAGAATTTATTGGTAAAATAATACGATTACACTACTCGACAAATTTCAACTTTTTTTTTCCGCTGTCTCTAAAAATTACTTTTTCTAATAGATTGGGAGATTTAAAATTTTTTTAAGAATTATGGTTTTTTTTTTTCATGGAATTTCATTTAGTTTTTTTTAAGAATTTTTAAAAAATCTGGTATTTTTTGTCATAGGTAGTGCTTCTATTTTTCACATAACTCACATTTCATACAACTGGTTGTATTGAACTTTGCAGTTAAAAAATGCTGATAAATGCAGCTATAAATCCGACTCAGACACTTTGTAGCAGAAACTTAACGTCTCAGTGTAGTTTTTTTTAAAGAATTTTTAAAAAATCTGTTATATTTTGTAATAGGTAGTGATTCTATTTTTCACATAACTCACATTTCATACAACTGGTTGTACTGAACTTTGCAGTTAAAAAATGCTGATAAATGCAGCTATAAATCCGACTCAGACACTTTGTAGCAGAAACTTAACGTCTGGCAGATATTAAGCTTCCAAATTGAAATTTCATCATTTTTTTCGGTATTTTTTACTCGAAATTTTGACTTTGAAACTTCAGGAAAAATCGAAAAAAAAAATAAATGAATGCCTTGATTTTTGGTTTTAGATAGACACATTAATTACGCGTCGTTTAAGGTATCGCTTATAAAAATATAAAATCAAACGGCTAAGTTATAACCGTTTGACCAAAACGACCCAAAATGACTTTTACCTGAAGAAATACCCGTCCGGTACGTTTTTGGTCCAACTTCCAAAATGGGATTGCAAAAAAACAAAAAGGACCTGTTATTTTAGTTTTACCGAGTCTTAGGTATTGATATATATCGGATATATATCCTACCTGGTCATATTTATTTGGGGTGTAAGTGTTGTGGACAGTTTTATTCCTTATTCCTTATACCTTGGTGAGGATAAATATATATAAATACCTGTTAGGGTCAAATGTTGACCTTTTTCCTTCACAGGTGCTGGTCCCGCAGATATTTGACCTTTTTCCTTCAAGCTATTCATAAAAAAGGATATATAACTCTGTACCTATAGTATCGCCCATGCTGTTAATATGAAAGAGTCCTATCAAACAATGACTAAATTGTTTGAAAATATTAAATATAAAGAACACCAGTGGAAGGTCGCGTGTGACTTAAAAGTTTTAGCCATGTTAACTGGATTGCAAGGCGGTTATACAAAATACTGTTGCTTCCTGTGCCTATGGGATAGCCGAGATAGAAAAGAGCATTACACAAGAAAGAACTGGGAAAAACGGAACGAAAATACTTTGGGACATCACAACGTACAAAATGCAGCTCTTGTGAAAGTCCAAGACATTATATTACCACCATTGCACATTAAGCTAGGACTGATAAAAAATTTTGTTAGAGCACTGGATTACGAAGGTGAATCGATGAATTACCTCAAAACTGTTTTTCCACGTCTGTCGCTGGCAAAAGTTAAAGAAGGCGTATTTGATGGCCCCCAAATTCGAAAACTACTAAAAGATGATGGATTTGAAAATATTTTATCTACGAATGAAAAAGCAGCCTGGAAGTCATTCCGAATGGTTACAACAAATTTTCTTGGTAACAGAAAGAGTGATGATTACGTTAAAATCGTTCAAAACCTACTTAAGAATTATGAACAAATTGGAGCCAACATGTCACTCAAAATCCATTTCCTGCACTCCCACTTAGACTTTTTTCCGCCAAACCTTGGGGATGTTAGTGATGAACACGGAGAGAGATTTCACCAACAATTAAAAGCTATGGAACGACGGTATCAAGGTGTTTGGAATGAGAATATGTTGGGCGTACAAAGTGTCTGAGTCGGATTTATAGCTTCATTTATCAGCTTTTTTTAACTGGAAAGTTCAGTACAACCAGTTGTATGAAATATGAGTTATGTGAAAAATAGAAGCACTACCTATGACAAAAAATTTTGTTAAAATTTTTAAAAAATTCTTTAAAAAAAAACTACTCCATGAAAAAAAAAACATTCTTCAAAATTTTTAAACATTCAAATCTATCAGAAAAGTTATTTTTGGAGACAGCGGAAAAGTCGTGTCGACTAGTGTAATTATTATTGTGTATTTATAAGAAGAAGAAAGAAATAAAGAAAGAAAAGGATTATAACCTTTATAAATGGGGTATGAACCCAGTAGCTTAATTAGCTTATCTTTTTATAGTAATATATTTTAGTGTACGATGCACAAAAGTTCTTGATACTTTTAGAAATAGTTTGATCCTATTAGATATATAAAGTCATTCTAAAAAAAAAACAATAAAATCTGTTAATGAATGCAGTAGGCTGCATAATTTACCCTATCAAGGTAACCCTTTTCATCAGGCAATTCATTAATAATAAGATTTCCTTCCCTTTTTTTTTTGTTTGTTTACTTGTAGATTTAAAAAAAAATACAAAAATTTTAAATAGTTTATTTATTTGTTAATAACATATTTTAGTATTTAAAAAATTAAAGTTTATTAATAAAAATAATTATTTATTTTAGGGGAAATATTTATAAATTATTGTTAAAAATTTTATAATTATCAGATTTAGTAATTAATACCTCTTAATTATTAAAATATAAAAATTTATATAAATTATATATTATTAAATTTTATTATTATTATAAAAATAAATAATATAAAACATTAATAATTTATTTTTTATTAAAATATTAAATTTTATTTTGGATTAAAAATGTATTATTAATTTGATATATATGTAAATTTTTGTATGAATTTGCATTTATTTTAAAAATAAATATAATTTATTTATTCGCAGTTATTAATATTATTAATTAAAGAAATTTAGAAATAGCAATATTAAAGAGTATTGACCAAATTGGTGCCAGCAGTCGCGGTTATACTAATAATACAAATAAATTTTTTTAGTATTAGTTAAATTTTTTAATTAAAATAAAATTGAATTTATTAAGTGAAATTTTATACTCAAAATATTTTTATAAAAAATAATTGAAGCTAGAAATTTTGTTTGAAAAACTAGGAGTAATACTAAAGTAGTAATAGTTATGTTCTTGAAACTTAAAAAATTTGGCGGTATTTTAGTCTATCCAGAGGATCCTGTTTTGTAATCGATAATCCACGATGGACCTTACTTAAATTTGTAATCAGTTTATACACCGTCGTTATCAGAATATTTTATAAGAATAATAATATTCAATAATTTCAATAAGAATTTATATCAGATCAAGGTGTAGCTTATATTTAAGTAATAATGGGTTACAATAAAATTATTTATACGGATAAAATTATGAAAAAGTTTTTGAAGGTGGATTTGGTAGTAAAATTATAAAGATTAATAATTTGATTTTAGCTCTAAAATATGTACACATCGCCCGTCGCTCTTATTATTAAGGTAAGATAAGTCGTAACATAGTAGATGTACTGGAAAGTGTATCTAGAATGACAATTTAAAGCTTATTTAGTAAAGCATTTCATTTACATTGAAAAGTTTTTTATTTACTAATTTTTTTTGCTTATAATTTAAATATTAGAAATAACTTTAAAATTTAGTGTTTTAGTATTGTTTAAAGAAAAAATAATTTTAATAATAGTTTAATAGTATTGTAAAAGAAAATTGAAATAATTTGAAAAATTTTTATTGTAAAAGAAAATTTAATTTATTGTACCTTGTGTATCAGCGTTTATTAAATAAAAAATATGTATATATTTTTTCGATTTTAAAAGAGTTAATATAATATATAAGTTAATGTGACAAAATTATTTAAAATATTATATTAGAAATGAAATGCTATTCGTTTTTAAAGGTATCTAGTTTTCTAAGAAATAAATTTAATTTAGAAATTATAAATTTATTAATTTTTTTAGAAAATTTAATAATTTATAATTTTAATATTTTATGGGATAAGCTATAAAATAAATTTTTTAAAATAATAAATAAATTTAATAAATATATGCTTAGAATTAGCAATTATTAAATAATGTGTTATAATTTATTTTATAAATTAAATTATTTATTAAATTTTAATTATTTATTAGAATATTCATTTTAATTTTTAATATAATAATATTTAATATAATAATAATATATGTATATATAATTTAGGTCCACCAAAATCGGCGCCGTAAAATGCAAATGGGAGGAGAGCACAGAGTCGATCTGCGGGTAAATTTTCCATAAGTTGCGTCAGCAGTCGCGGCTTCCATTTAAAGCATTGCATACATGAGCGGACTGTCTGACTGCAAAACTCCTGAGCGTTCATCCTATCTGTAGAAGGATGCTCACCAGTGCTCGGGGACAGACATGAAAATTTTAATGATGCAGATGACGAAAGTGGCTCCGATCAAATTGGGAGTGCTTTGTCAAATGCAAAGGAAACTTGGCATTGTATGATATAGAAGCTTTAGTTAGTGGCCCGCCTACTCGCAACAACGAGAGTATACCAAGTACATGTGTCTTCATGGATTAATGGGCTTAAACGCTGAAGACTAAGACCAACTCAAACCCGTTTCTGAACTTTTTAGATTTCTTTTTGATACTCGTGATTTTGTATGACCTCAATATTTTAATGGAATGCTGCAGTTTTTTCAAACTTGACACTTGGGTCTTCGCATTTTTTTATGAAGCGAAACATATATGCGAACACTCTAAGCAGCCGAAAATCCCTCGATGATGACCTCGTCACAGCCTCTTGATACAATATTTGCTGGGTTCTAACTCGTGGCTACATGCCGCCACGTAACTTCATCTGACCACGCTTGAATCTCAGCCACTCTATTCAAAACGATCGTCGACAACGAAGATGGATGAGACCGAATCTAATAAAGAGTTAGTTCTGAATCCGACCTAAACAGTTCGTTCGATAGTGAACTTTAATAGGGGCTTGATTCTGTGGAAGGGATCGGGGAGAAAGGGAGCGGCACATAACTTAAGTCTTGGGATCGTTTTGGTCTTGAGCGGCGCTTCTTTGGACTTTGAAGTCAACAGCGATATTTTTAAGCCTTCTGCAGTTTTTTTCGTATAAAAAAAAAACACGCTCCATAAACTGTCATGGAGGAGTCAGCAAAAGCATGTATTTGCACCGGTGACATCGGATCGACATACACAAGCCGAGGTATGGATATCTCTTCCAAGTGATATAGTGTGTTTTTTAACATCTTGCACGCTTTTTCTTAGTGCAGTGGAATCGACTCATCCCAATATAATTTGATAAGCCAACGTTTCTGCAATAGTAGGCAACCACGAGATTCCTAATGCCTTAGTTGACTCTGAGTCCGAGATCGCTATGGACTGGGATGTGCGCTCAGAAGCGGTGATCTCGGGTGAGTTGGAAAACAGCTTGGCCAACTCAAGCCATTCGGTTTGCAGAACCTGAGACACTTCGGACTTAATTGCCCTCAGCTCCTTTATGCATGCAGCACCAGTCGACATGTCATCGACGTAAAAGTCGGACCCGATAACGTCAGTAGCTTTACGGAATGAGACCTTTGCAGATGCACTAAATCTTTTCAAACACCGGATAGCTAAAAATGGGGCTGGTCCAGTACAATCTCAAGGAATCAGATGCGTCTCTTCTTCACACTAAGAGTCGATACATCTTTTTAACATCGGAAGTCAGGGCAAACCTGAGCAGACGAAAGATTGATCAGGGTCGAGTATAGCTCCTACTGAATGGTAGGTCCCACCATCAGAATATCATTCTAGGCCACCTGAGAGGACGTCTTGGACGAGCTTTGGGGCCTTAGAACTAACTGATGTGGAATTACGTAGTAATTCCATGTATATTTTCTTCAACTCATAGTCACGCCGTTTAGCAATCTCGAAGGAGTTGCCCAAACAGATTGGATTTTATTTTAACGGCAGGCTAACTTCAAACCGACCTGATGGCAACACCTTAGTCTTTCGATAGTGATCTTCACACAACTGGTGCTCAGATGTAGCAATTTTCTTTGGAGATTGTATTTCTCCAAGAGTCAAAATTTTTGCAAGGTTTTATTAATTGACACTTCCAACTCTTCACTGCAACTCAAACTATTTGTAATTTGGGGAGCAGAAGTCTGGGATTCATATCTTCCCGAAACAACCCAAGAGGGGGCTTTTGAAGAGTTGGATAGTCTGGACCTTGCTTAATTTGACCAACAGCTAATAAATCAAAAAATGATTCTGCTCCTATCATAATATCAATTCTTTGTGGCTTGTAGAAATTATGGTCTGCCAGAGGTAGGTTATTTGGGATTCTCCAGTCACTGACATTCACTGACTGGTCAGGGTGAAACCTGAAATTGATTTGAGAATCCAAAAATCGGAGGAGAACTCACTACCATTTAAGCGCGACTTCACCACCGTGTGTATTTTATCCTTGTCTTTAGAATTGGCTTCACCAATACTAAGCAAGTTAATATAGGACTCCTCTTAATTTAATTTTATTAAAGACAGATTCTTAGTGCTACAGTATTAATACTATAAATTAGAGCACTAATCACTATGAGAAATTGGCAAAACAAATATATATGAAATTATAAAAATAAAAAAAAATTTTAATCTTAGGAATAAAAACATTGAACAGAAAGATAAGGTATTTTAGACTTTAAACTGGATGACTTTCATTTAGTTTAAGACTATGTACAATATATATATAGTTAAGTATGCAACACACAGTTTTGAGTTTTTAAAAAGATTTTATTTCACTTAAAACTGTAATGTACATTTGTTAGTTATATCCCCGACGATGACTTAAATCTGGTGTCTTGAACGGATTAACTTGGGGTGAATTCTCCGACGGTGTCTCGATTGACTTTTGTCTTGAACAGAACTGAGGTCCCTACTTAGATGTAGACTATTTATATTACGCTGCTCGTGTTGGGATTCGGAGGCGTTGGCTTCGGCTTCGGCTCCGATGCTGGCGTACGTGCCTAGATCGATATGTGGGATCGATATGTGGGAAAGGCGGCGTTTGATGAAAGGCTTCCGCTGCGCCGGTGTTGCATTACTTGAGGGTGCCTCTTCGGTTTTATGACCGATTCTAATTGGTGAGCTAGGATGGCGTGATTCTTAGGAATCGATTAAGGGTGGCGCGACTCTAGTGCGGCGGTCTATTCCTAGCTTAGAGTATTGGATTACATTGCCGGCTTTCGGCTACAAGTGGTCCACTTCGAGCGTGGGATTGTTTATGGGATTCTAGTCTGAGGGTGTCAGGTTGTTTATGGTATGTGGGTGTAGGTGTAGCGTAGCGGACATAGATAAGGGTATGCGTAGCATGGACTATAGATATGTCACTCCCCCAACGTTAAGATTAAGCCTGTCCTCAGGCGATTATCCTTGGATATAATTCTGGTGCATCTAAGGCTATGCGTGTCGGAGTTTCCCCATCTTCATTTAATGGTGTTTCTATATGTAATTCGGGTTTAAGTTTCTTACTTTTGCTTAGATTATACAATTTGTGGCTTAATACTCCTATTATTATTAATATAAACAGAAGCATTGAACTTATATGTAGTACATTATTTAATTGTGTGTTTTCTAAAATGATTTCTTTGGTCTGCAAATATGACAAAGGTTTGATTTTAGTTACATTATTACTGATATACACACTTTGTGCAACCTCTGGTATTGAGTTGGATATCAAGAACTCGTTTAATTGTACTGTGCAATTGTGTATTTTTATTAATGCATTGCCTTCTACTACGATTTCCTGTTTTAAACAATCTTGATTTAATACAGTTTTTGGCAGTTTCCACGTTAATAGTATATTGGGTTCTACGAAACTTATTTGAAAGTTTTGTTGTGTTTTAGTGTATGGACATTTGGTGGTAGTTTGCTTTATTATACCTGATATACATTGATCGTTTACTTTACATTTTGAATCTTTTTTCAAATACTTCGTTTTCTAGAACATAATAGTTGTTTTGTGTTAGGTCTGTCAGAATATTATTATCCTGATCGGGGTATGGAACAATTTTTAATATAGGAATATTTTTAATTTCTCGCGGAATGTTGGAAATTAATAATATTTCGTTTGTGTCTGATTTTAACCACGTAGAAGTTTTGATATTTAATAGTTTTTCGGAATCGATGTGCTTCAGGTAATCTTGCTTTAATAATTTCGGATTGAATATCCCTAATCTGGTTAGTTGCATACCTAATTCGATGTCTTCTATGTATTCTGTGAAATGTTGCAGATTGAACAATAGGATTTCTAAACATTTACTATTATCATTTTCCTTATTTAACTTATTTACTACTTCGATACCAGAATTTACAGCTTGAATTATTAGGTTCAATTCATTGGCTTGAACGCTATGGCTGGCCAGATTGTCTATTTTGGCTTCTAACTCTACTTTGTCGTCCTGATCTAAAGTTCCAAACAGGTATTTGTAAATTGTGCCTACCGCATTTATGAGGCCTCTTTTATTTCTTTTAGCTATTTTAATGCCATTGTATTCGCGTTGTAATTTCTCCACTAGATATTGTACTTGAATCTCCTTATTAAATTGGTTGGCCTGATCCAGTAAATTCTGATAGGTTTCGGTCTGTTTGTGTTAATGGTTAAGTAATGATACTCGTAATTACTAGCTAAATTAATAGCGTCTGTTTTGAATAAGAGATATCCATTCCTTGAATTAATGGGATCTATCTCTAAATTCTGTCCTGTAGATTGAAGGACGGTGAACATTAATAAGATTGCAATCTTAATCATGCTGTTGATCCAGATTCCCGGTACTCTCTTCGGGTACACTGCAATTATTATATTTACTTTTGTTAGTCTTCTTCTTTCTTTTGAACTTTGTTTTATAATGGGTAATTTTTCTCCCTCTATTTGTTTCTTCAAAGTGTTTCTCATCTACTTGCCTAATTTCCCCTGTTTTCTTGAATGGATTAGTTGTTTTGGTTTTAACTAAAGGTGCATTTTTATAGCGGGTATCTACTTCGAAGTCAATTCTGTCATTATTCAAGTTATTGATCTGTCTAACCTTATTCAATTGGGTATTGTAATCGGGTAGACCAGCGTACAAGAATATATCAGCTGGGGTTCTTTTTGTCGTATTATGAACTGTCTTATGGTTATACGTATATAGAATTAACTCGAATTTTGTGAGCCTATTTTCTATATTATCTTCGCTTGATATAATTCTTAGTTTTTCGTTGATCGTTTTGTGTAGACGTTCTACATCAGAAACTCCATTTTTACTGGTAGTTATTTCGATCTTTACGTTCTCCGCATTCAGCCATGCTTGCAATGCGGCGCACATGAAAGCTGAATCTTTATCGGCTTTGATTCCCTGTGGCTTGCCCATTTCGTTAAAGACCTTTAGGATAGCTCTCTTTGCTTCAAGCCAATCTCGACTTTTAACTTCTACAAGGGTAGCAAATTTAGAGTATACATCGATACAAGATAGGAATTGTTGATTCCCTACTAGATAGAAATCCATGACGTATTTTTCTCTGATATTCTGAATCTCAGGGGTGATTTCGAATATTAATTTAGTGTTACGATGCTCCGTTTTAGCAACGTTGCATGTGGGACATTCGTTAATGATATTTTGGATTAGTTTTTGGTAATCCGGATAGTAGTATTTCCTCTTAAACCAATTAGTGGTCTTTTCAATGCCTGGGTGAAGAAGCTCTTTATGATTCTTCAATATTCGTTCCTTGAATTCTGAATAAGTCTGAATATCGGTGAGCTTGGTATTGGATTTAATCAGTTTGGTTACATGATTAGGACTGATTATTTCTAGAAATGCCCTTTGGAACAATGGGAAATCTGTATCGTTATGGAAGAATAGTGCACTCTTTTTTGTACACACATATTCTTTTATTATGTCTTTGGCTAATGCCTCTGTCATTACTGTGTATGTGATTTTTATCATGATCTTGTGGAAATAATGGGATGTTTCTACTTTATCCTCATTACCCTTGATCAATTCTATCTGCCTATTATAGTAATTGATTGGTCGTTCTGTAAGTGGGATATAATTAGAATTATCTTCTTGAGCACTGTGGACCGTGGCACAATCACTATTAATGGTTTCCCCGAGTAAGTTTTCGTTAATCCTTACTCTTGATAACGCGTCTGCTACATGGTTTTCTTTTCCTGGCAAATATTTTATTTTGAAGTCAAATTCGTTCAATTTGATCTTCCAGCGTTGAAGTTTCATATTGGGCTCCTTGAGGTTATTCAACCAAACCAAGGGTTTATGATCACTTAATATTTCAAACGTTCTACCGAACAGATACGATCTGAAATATTTAGTTGCCCAAACTATAGCCAATAGTTCTTTTTCTATGGCTGAATAATTGATTTCATGTTCGTTTAGGGTTCTACTTGCGTAGCAAATCGGTTTGTGGTCTTGCGACAAAACCGCTCCTAATGCAATATTACTTGCGTCGGTTGTTACCGTGAACATTTTATCGAAATCAGGGAAGGCGAGGATGGGGTCTGAGGTGATTAGCACTTTAAGCTTTTCGAAGGCCTCGACGTATTTTTCCTCTGTTGGGTTTATGACAGCTCGTTTCTTAAGTTTGAGTGTCATGGGTTTAGCTATATTAGCGAAATTTGGTATGAACTTCCTATAAAATCCACATAAACCTATGAATGATTTTATCTTAGTAACTGTATTTGGTATGGGGAAGTTTAGTATGGCGGATATTTTCTTTGGATTAGGTATTATGCCATTAGTCGTTACTACATGGCCTAGGAATTCCGTCTCTTTCTTCAGGAATTCGCACTTATCCATTTGGAGTTTGAGATTTGCATCTCTCAACTTTCCAAAGACCTTTCTGAGAGACAACAGATGTTCTTCCAATGATGTGGAATAGATGATGATGTCATCAAGGTACACGAGGCAATCTTTGAAAATTAAATCCTCTAGAAGGTTATTCATGCATCTTTGGAACGTAGCGGGGGCAGTGGTTAGCCCAAAAGGCATACGAGTGAACTCGTAATGGCCCTGCTTAGTTGAGAAAGCTGTTTTAGGGATTGAGCTAAGTTCCATAGGAATCTGATGGAAACCTTTAGCTAAATCGATTGTTGTGAAATATTGACATCTACCTAGTTTGTCTAATATTTCATCCATTCGGGGTGTCGGAAATTTATCTTTAATAGTCACCTCATTTAGACTTCTGTAGTCTACTACCATTCTATATTTTTGTTTTCCTGAAGCATCTAATTTCTTTGGTATCATGGAAATGGGTGCGCAATAGGGTGAATTCGACTTACGAATGATTCCCTGTTTAATCATATCTTTTATTTGTTGGTTCACTTCTTGATCGTGTATTTGAGCATACTTATATGGTCGACGATACACCGGATCTTCGTGATGGGTTTTAATTTCGTGCTTGATTGTACTAGTGAAGGTCAAATTGTCACCTTCTTTGTACTGCACGTCCTTAAACTCGTAAAGAACTTTCTTTAATTTTTCTTTCTCTTCTTCATTTAAATGTTCCAATCTTAGTTGGTTACATTCCCTTAACTCGTTTTCCAATGCGGAAGTGAAGTATTGTTCTCCTTCAGGAGAGGGGTCAAGGCACTTAGGTGTAGTTGTATCTTCCTTTGAAGATGGCTTATCACCTTGGTGTGCGGTCTTGCCGTCTACAATTGCTTCTCCACTGTGGATGATTGGGTAAGATCTCTCTCCTAACGTTACCGTGTCATTTCGGTAATCGATGACGGCTTTACTGGCCATCAAGTACTCTCTTCCTAATAGTATATCATAATTATCGGAAAAATTATGGATATAGAATTTTTGTTTTGTCGGACAGTTTTTGGTTGCATTACGGGTAATGCTCTTGGTCAGACGGACGGGTCCATTGATGGTGTGGACTGTGAGGTTGTCGCTATCGACTTTAGAATCTGTATAATTTTCTTTTATTATATTTATTGATGATCCCGAGTCCGCGATACCTCTTAGTTTTTTGTTGTTTACTATGATTTCTATATATGGTCGTCCTCGGTTTCTTCCGAGGCACTCTGCTGAAAATTTACGTCCATTTTCATATGCCCGCTCTGGCTTTCCCTAGATCGTTTGTATGATTGGTTTGGTACATTGTTACCTGGCTGATTCTGATTAATCTGTCGATTATTAGGGTTCTGAGCTCTACCTTGATTTAAGGAATTTCTGAATTCATTAAATAATCCTGTATTATTTGTGGCATTATTTCCTGAATTATTTCTATTCAATCCATAGTTATTTCTGAAGGTATTTGGGTTTGGATTGTTAGAGTCAATCCAGCTATAACGAGGGTAGTAAGATCCAACATTCCTACGATTATTATTTGAATTCTTTGGGTTTTCATGATTTTTATTTTCGGTTATGAAATTTTCATATATTCCTAGCTCTTGAGCTGATTTTTCGAGTTCGGCTATGGTGGAAATATTTTTCTTGGCAAGAATAATAAATAATTTATTTGGTAATGCATCTTCTATGGTATGTCTTGTTGCATTTGCAAGTGCATTTTTAAATATTATTGTGTTTTCTGGGCTAGTCTCCAGATTTAATTTACTTATTATGACATTTGATTTAATCTCTAATTCTTCGATAAACTTACGAATACTTCCGTTGAATTTTGTTTCGTGAAGCTGTTGTAGAAGCGTCTCGTAAGGGGTGTGGTTTTTGAATTTGCTGATTAGGGCTTCCTTCAGGTCTGTCCAGGTGTTGGGTTGCAGATTTTGTGAAAGAAGTTGTGCTCGTCCGCACAGTTGACCCTCAGTGGCTCCATACATGATGCTCTGCTGCCGGATGTCATCGGTTGGGTACAATCCAGATATGTACTCTATTCTGCTGATGAATGAACTCAGGCGTTCCTGGCATCCATCGTAAGGGAGAATTTGCCTGATTGACTTCAGGGCTTGGTTTAAGTGCACTTCTGTTAGCGGCATGATGATTTATTTTTGTTTTATTTGAGTGGGGAGTTCGATGTGGTTTTTACTAATATTAATTGGTTTTGAATCGTGTGTAGATTCTTTGGCGGATCTCTTTAGTAAGCGGCGTTTAATTTTTTCTCATATCACTGTAGGTTATTACGCGGTTGTAATTTTCACTACGCAAGCTGATCGTCTTAAAAAAAATTTGCACTTTTAAACTTGAGATCCTACCGACTGCGCCAGTTAAGTATGCGACACACAGTTTTGAGTTTTTAAAAAGATTTTATTTCACTTAAAACTGTAATGTACATTGGTTAGTTATATTGTTTATTGTTTATTTTGTTTAAAGTTTAACAATGTACAGTTAAACTGTAAGGGTAAAATTACATATCAAATAATTAAAATAAAGGGCCAAAGCCAATACTCAGACCCGGTGGGGCTGATTATCGGCTCAGTAGCCGATAAGATCCCACCAATAGCCAAATTTAGGTAAGAGAAGAGCCGGTAGCCGAACATTTCCAAATTAAAGCTAGTTAAATTAAATTAAGTTATTGATTAAGATAATTTTGACCATATTAGAACTAGTATCAAAGGAGAACAGATGAAAAAATTGGTTATAGTTACGGCAAAGGCTACGGAAAGATTCATAATCCGAGTAGTTAGAAAGACAGAGTTGGAGATGAAGAGGAGAGTAATGCCTAGTAGGGCGGAAAGGAACAGCAATACTAATAAGGTTGATGAGGGCAGTCGATTCGACCTCACCTATCCTGAAATTTTTGGTAATGAGGAGACCAGACACAAGAACCATATTCCAAGATAGGCCGGACCAGAGAAACATACAGAAGTTTAGTAGTGTACGGGTCTGTAAATTCCTTAGACCATCTTTTGACAAATCCAAGGACTCCTTTGGCTTTGTTAGAGATAGTAGAGATATGAGAGTTGAAACATAGGTTAGGTACAAAGGTAATGCCCAAGTCGTTAACTTTGAAAAGGCGTTGAAGGATAAAGTTATTGATAGAGTAGTCGAAAAGGTATGGCTTCTTGCGGTGAAAAGTCATTATGTAGCATTTAGAGATGTTAAGAGGTAGAGTGTTGATTAGGCACCAGTTATTAAGGGCATCAAGATCTGATTGCAAAGATAGTGGGGACAAGGGGTCACTGTAGGAAAAACATAGCTTAACGTCATCAGCATACATTAGGACACGGGAATAAGATAACATTTGTGGAAGATCGTTAATAAATAGGTTAAATAGCAAGGGACCCAAATGGCTACCTTGAGGAACCCCAGATGAGACAATAACAGGTTTAGAAAGAGAGGAGTTAAAGCAGACACGTTGAGAGCGGTTACAAAGGTAGGAATTAGTCCAATATAGAAGCTTAGTCGGAAACCCTAGAAGAGACAGTTTATGAATAAGTAGATTATGATTGACGGAGTCGAAGGCTTTACTAAAGTCAGTATAAACGACATCAGTTTGACACTGTTTAGCAAAACCCGAAGTTACGAAGGTGGAAAATTCAAGTAGATTAGTAGAAACTGAGCGACGTTTAATGAATCCATGCTGTGATTCAGAGAGTACAGAACTACAAAAATGTTGAAGCTGAGAAGTGATGATTTTTTCAAAGAGTTTAGGAATGGCAGATAAATTGGAAATACAGCGGTAGTTAGAGACATCAGATTTAGATCCCTTCTTATGAAAGGGAACTATATAGGATTCTTTCCAGACAGTGGGAAAGTCACCAGTCTTGAGAGACAAGTTGAAAAGTTTTAGGAGAGGCACACAAAGAGATTCTACACAAAGTTTTAGAACAGCACTCGGAACCGAGTCAGGCCCAGTGGAGAACGAAAACTTGCACGATTTTAAATTTGTTAGGAGACCATCATAGTCGATGAAGGGGGGAAGGATACAGTTAGAACTATTTATAGGGATAGGATAAGAGTAACTACTACTAAAGTCGTTCGATGAGGCTAGGATAGAGGGAAAGTTAATAGACGGGACAGAGTATCAACGTTGGAAAAAGGAAGCGAAAAGATCAGCAATATCACAATCCTTATCAGCATAACTACCATTTAAGTGTAGAGAAGAAGGAAATCGGGAAGATTTACGTTTAGAATTAACAAACCTGAAGAATTGTTTAGGGTCACGTTTAAAGTTAAGCTTGCATTGGGTCAAGTATCTGTTGTAGCACAATGTATTGAATAAGGAAAATTTCGATTTTGCAATTGAGTACTTCGAACTTTTTAAACTTTTGTACATACGGGATTTTAAATTCTTCAGATTTATTAATCTAGGGGTGAACCAGATAGGACCAGAAATATTTCTGGAGGGGGTAACTAAAGGAACATGCATGGGAAAGATGGAAAAAATAGAGCTATAGAATGCATTAGTGGCAGACTCGATTTCCTGGAAATCGTCAAGGAATGACCAATCCATCTGAGATAGGGCAGTATTCAAGGAGAGGAAATCAGCCTTCTTGAAGCAATAAATATTCGAAGGCTTAACAAACTTTATAGGGCATGAAGATGGTAACATGAAATCAATTGAAAGTGTGGGATGGTATGGATCTTCAGGGAATGATAGAGGTGATCCGCGACATACCAAAGTACTCGAAGCATCGGTAGTGAAGACGAGATCAAGGGTCCTACACATGCTATTGCGTATGCCATTTACCTGGCCTAACGATGTATCGGACAGAGAATCAACAAAGTCATGCTGCGTAGATGGGAACATTAAGTTTGAGTCATTGGATGGGGACCAAGTGACATTAGGGAGATTAAAGTCACCGAGGACAATAAGACGATCAGAATCGCCAAGCTGAGACAAAACGGACTGGAGATGGGCAGCGTGAAGCATATAGGTTGTAAATTCAGAGGACGGTGGGATGTAAGAGCATGATATGAATAAATTAAAAGAACGCAGACGAATTTTAACAACGATAATTTCAATGGTGTTGAGCTCATCGATGGAAAAGAGTTGGGAAGTTAAGTCAGAACGGACAGCAATTAGGACGCCGCCACCTCGAGATGGTCGATCAGATCTATATATGTTAAAATTATCTACAAAAATCTCGGAATCCGAGATTGAGGAATTGAGCCATGTTTCAGAGAAGGCGATAATGTCGAAATCAAAAGTTGCACTATCAGCATGTAATTTGGTGAGCTTACTGCACAGGCCACGTACATTCTGATAAGTGATCTTTAGAGGTGGGGAAGAATTCAGTTTTTTGAAGAGGATGGAAGATCAGTAGAAGGAGTTGGAAGGATTCCTACCCGAGGAGGAATCTTCGGTCTACTCCTAGCTTAGAGTATTGGATTACATTGCCGGCTTTCGGCTACAAGTGGTCCACTTCGAGCGTGGAATTGTTTATGGGATTCTAGTCTGAGGGTGTCAGGTTGTTTATGGTATGTGGGTGTAGGTAGCGAACATATGTGGGACATATATGTGAGTAGGTAGCGGACATAGATAAGGGTATGCGTAGCATGGACTATAGATATGTCACTATATATATATTTTTTATTATGTTTTTAATTTACTCTATTTATTAATTATTTTTTAAAGTTTATTTTATTTATTTTATTTATTATTATTATTTTTTTTTGTGGTATTTAAATTATTAGAATTGATTAAGATTTTTATAGTGTGCTATAACAAAATGTTTAAATTGGTGTGCGCCTTTTATGGATTTAACTTCGTTAGGAAGACTATTCCACAGTCGAACAGCATAAATATAAAATTTTCTCTCTGCACATGCTAACCGGATTCTCAAGCAAACTAGATTTTTATACCCGGTACTCGAAGAGTACATTGGTATATTAGATTTGTGTGTAACGACAAGAAGGAAGCGTTTCCGACCCCATTAAGTATATATATTCTTGATCAGCATCAATAGCCGAGTCGATATAGCCATGTCTGTCTGTCCGTCCGTCCGTCCGTCCGTCTTCATTAGCGCCTATATCTCAGAGACAATTAAAGCTAGAGCAACCAAGTTTTGTATCCAGTCTTCTGTGTTATCACACTACTGAAAGTGGATTTCAAATTTTCGCCCCGCCCCGATAATACTAAACACATAGAATCATAGATGATGACTATTTCTATCAGTGTTGAATCTGGATCAGATCGCTTCCTTAATATACATACATATGTAGCTACAATGAAGAAAACCATTTTGAAAGTCATCGTTCCCTCTCGCTCTCTCTCACACGCGACCCTGTCTGCTTTGCCTATTCGTCCAGATGAGCGTCTAGATCTCAGAGACTATCAGTGCTAAAGCAACCAAACTTTCTATCCAAACTCCAGTGATATCAAACCAGCACAAGTGTATTTAAAAATGTTGCCACGCCCCTTTCCGTCCCCACAAAGGACAAAAACCTGTGGAATCCACAATTTTTAAGATAAAAGAAAACCAAGAACGCAGAATCATGGAAAATTACCATATCTACCAGATTGCCAAATCTGGATCAGGTCAGATCAATATTATGGCCAGAAGAAACAAATTAAATTTCAGTGGCCACGCAACGCCTGCCAAGCGTTGACTCATTCCCTCTCTCTGTCGCAAACACTTGTACGTCTCAAATATGTAGTTATACATGTAGAAATGTAAAAGCAGATGTAAAACGCATATGCAAACAAAATTGGAAACATGTATAAATATTCCAAAAATGGTTTGACTTCATTTTTTGAAATATTATTTTTTCATAACATTTAATTTGTTCCTTTTGCGAACATATGATAAATTGTATAAATCGTAAGCTCATATATGTATGTATGTATGCATGTATATACTGACTGAGTACGGGTATAAAGTAGAGCCGCGGCCTTTTCCGCGGCTCACAACGTCCCCCCTCGTTTTTCAATATTGCCGACGCTTCGATCTGCTGTGCTAGGCTCGAACTTTGATATACATATTGTCGAATCTCTGCAACTTTCTGGGGAGCCGATGTTTACATACGCAAAGCTATATCTGAAGTAAATTGAAATGGAATAAATTTGAAAGTCTATGACTAAGACAAAAAGTTCCGTACCGCTTCTAAAACAGATAAAACATAGTCCTGTATATAATATTTTATTTTGATTTCATTTTACTTACAACTATCCACACCCTTCTAGGCATACTTTCATTAAAATAATTTAGCATTGCAAAAAATTCTTCCTCATCGGATTAATTAATTAATTGCCACCATCAAGATTTGTAACATCATTTGTTGCTGTTGAGCCACACTCGAAAAAAAGTTTTACTTTTTCCATATCTGTTGCTACATTTTGACAACATTAAGAACACAAATGTTTTGTTTGTTGCTATCAATTATGTTTTCCATGGATGGTGGCCTGTGGGAATCGATGTGGGAATGTTCTGCTGTATTCTGCCTATACCTAACACATGTAACACACTCTTTAAGCTTTTGCTTAAAACAGTGTGAGGAACCCTGTGCCTCACATAGACGATCTAGGCGGACAGACCGGATTAGGCTGACAGGCCGGATGAGGCTGACAGGCCGGATAAGCCTGTTGGGACGGACGCCATAGAAATCCGGAGGCCGGCAATATGCCGCTGAGAATGGCGGGATCGGACCAGCAGCGGCCCGGCCCAGGTCCAAATATGGGCATGCAGACGGGTCATCAACCAGATGCAGTTAAGAAGAGGGGGGAAGCGATCAGAGAACCCGGTGGAAAATCACCGGCAGCGGAGGTCCTGTTAGGACCGGCCTATATAAGGATGCCGGCACCTACAGCGGGTCTCTTTTGCGCACATGCGAGTGAACAGGAGTGATCGAACACCGGGTCGAAGTAAAAACGTGGAGTGGGTGTGGGCTTCGGAGCGGCAGAGGGCGTTCGAGGCGGTGAGAGACCGCCTGGTGGCGGACCCAGTGCTGACGTGTCCCGATTTCTCGAAGAAGTTCGTGCTCCAAACGGACGCCAGCAACTATGGGCTGGGAGCAATCCTCACGCAGGAGACGGACAATGGCGAGAGAGTGATATCATATTCCAGCAAGTCGCTGAATGGGGCCGAGAAGAACTACTCGGCTACCGAGACGGAGTGTCAGGCCATAGTGTGGGCCGTAAGGAAGTTGAAGCGTTACTTGGAGGGATATCAATTCAAGGTGGTCCCACCACATGGCTCTGAAGTGGCTGAACAGCATCGAAAGCCCGTCGGGCAGTGTAGCCCGGTGGGCATTAGAGCTGCAGCAGTACGACTTCGAGGTTTCGTATCGAAAGGGGCAGCTCAACTTTGTGGCGGACGCCCTCTGGAAGAGAGGTGCCTCAGGAGCAAAAAAGGGGAGTATGTAAGAAGCTCCGAAAGTTGCAGGAAAGGGTCAAGAAGGAGCCACAGAAGTGTAAAAGAGATCGAGCCAGTATCTTCATATCCCGCATCAGGCGGGAGGCGAAGAGGTCGCCTTCTGGAAGCTATGCGTTCCTAGGATGCTGCGAGAGAACCACGATGATCCGGAGGCGCGTCATGCCGGTGGAAGGAGGACCGCAGCACGGTATTACTGGCCGGGAATGCACGAGGACGTACGGAGGTATGTCCGGAAGTGCGAGCAGTGCCTACGTTACAAGCCGAGTCAGCTGAAAGCCGCGAAAAATGCTGTCCCAAATCCCGGAGGAGCCGTGGGCGACAGTGTGTGCCGACTTTGTGGGACCTTTGCCAAGGTCAAAGCACGGGAACTCGATGTTGCTGGTAATGGTGGACCGTTTCTCAAAATGGACAGAATTGGACAGACAGAAGCCACGGTGGAGGCGCTCACAAAGACCTTTCGGGAACTTATTGTAGCCGCTTTGGAGTACCCAAAGTGGTCATTACCGATAACGGGGTTCAGTTTAACAGCTGGATATTCAAGATGTTCCTCGAGTAGATGGGAGTGCGCCGTTAATTTACGGCGCCATACACTCCACAGGATAGCCCAGCTCTGCGAGCATGATCAAAGGTGCTGGGACGCGAAATGGCCCGAGAGGCCAGCATTAGGCAATGAACACTGGAGTGTCCGAGTCGACCGGATTCATAGTGCAGGGAAGGGAGCCCCGCCTACTGAGGGCCTTGTATGAGATGAGTCGGGTACGGGTTGTATGTCGGTACGGGGCAAGAGGCACAGACGTCGGAGGAAAATGCCGCGAAACTGAGGGAATTGTTCCAGTTGGTGCCAGTTGGTGCGGCGCAGTTTGGAAAGAACCGCTCAGGACCAGGCGCGGCACTACAAAAGGCCATGGAAACCAAAGGTGGGAGAGGTGGTATGGGCTAAGCAACATCACCTATTGAACGCTGCGGAGGGCTTTGCGGCGAAGCTGGCATCCAGGGATGACGGTATGATCAAATAATAGATTTTGTATCGCCAGTGATCTGCAGGCTCAAAAAGGAAGGAGACATACATAAGCGGACGAGAACGGCGCACATAGGGGACCTGAAACCACAGCCGAGAGAAGGAAATGGCGCCACGCAGGGCGTGGAGAAGTTAATCACGCAGGACTCGAAAGGAAAGGGGCTACGAATGACACCGTTGAGTAATGCAGCGCAGGACACTTGAATGCTGCCAGAGGGGCAGTAGCGAGGAGCGTAATCGCACAGGATGATCTCTTCTTGAGCTTAAAGCTAGAGATGCGGTGGTGACACCTGGAAGAGAGAAATGCAGGTGAGTGGCGTGAAAACCTAACACTCATAGATAACAGGCAATCTAGATGGGCAGGGAGAGCCCAAAGCGCGGCGCGCTGTGAGGTGAGTTCCGGGTCCCGGGAATGCCTGGTCGGAGGGTGTCGGGGAGGAATCCAGGCTCATGCTTCAATACGGGCACCCAGGCCCATTAGGAACGTCGGGCCCGACAGAGCAGGTGCCGTTTATGCGTGGCTTACCGGGCTAGGAGTCGAATGATCCTCGAGTCCGAGCCACTGCATGAGGGTGACACCTCGTCAGATTCAGGACAGGGGCGCGAGAAGTTGGTCGTTCCCGGGGAAAGGTTGCAGAACCTATTCATCGCGGGCGGGTTCTAGACAGACGGCTCGAGTCGAAGGCAGAGGGCAATCTGGAAACAGGAAAATTAGAGGAGAGTCACAGCGATCAAGCATACTCACTGTGACGAGAGGGGCGAGCTGAACAGCACGCGGTGCAAAAGGGCTTTACCAAGCCGGATGGGGAGTCAAGAGTCCCGAGGCAGCCCTCTTGTTACACGAAACAGGAGCTGCGCAGAGCAGTATACGTTAACAGATGAGACGGATAACACGGCACGGCGAAAACGGAAACGAGAGTACCCAGAAGAGAACGCGACAGCAGGGGGCGTGGGGCAAATCCACCGATACGAACGACGACCCAAATACACAACGTCGACATGTGGAAAAGGAGAGCAGCAACAGTTATTCCGTATGCGAGAGGGAGACATCGTCACGCCGATAGTCTCGCCAGGAGGAGGCGTGGGCGAATCGGAAAGCGACGACGAGGACGTCGTCATCGTGGAGTGGCAGTCTGTGGTGGCGGTGGCACAGGCGTGCCGGGCTGCAGAAATCCAGCAGGAAAGGAAGCAGTGCATGCGGGACTCATGGACCCGGAAGAGTGGTGGCAGCAAAGGCTGCGCCAAGCCGAGGCAGAGCAGGAAGGGCTGTGGGAGCAGCCGGTCCCGATGGACGAGGCCGAGGAGGACGAAGAGGAGCACGCCCCGTAGGAGGCCGAGGAGCCAGGCGCGGTGCTCTTTACACGAAGGGCTGGAAACCAGCAGCCGCAGCAGCAGCCGCAACCGCGGCAGCAACGACGATGACAGCGACGACGGCGACAGCGACGACGACGGCAGCGACATCGGCGACGGCGTTACAGAATCGCGATGACGGCCGCGCAAACCCAAGTGTGCCCCGAGGGGAGCTGAAGGAAGAAGAGAATATAGAAAAGTCTGCACACACAAACACCGTGCATTCACCTGGGGAAAGGCCAAGGGTGCTAGTGACAATAGTTGAAGGGAGCAAAAGCAAAAGAAAAATACATGAGGCTGACCAGAACCGGGAATGCACAAGGCCGGGAGCCGGTACACGAGACGACCCGCGGGATCAGGCGGGTCGGAGAGTACCCCTGGGCAGTTGACCGGCGCAGTCTGGCAAACTCGGGCCCGGGGTGGAGCCAGAGGGCGCCAGTGAGCGAGCGATCGACGGGAGCACGCGAGTTATGATTAAGTGTAGGATATTCTGAGTTAATTGGTTATGAAGCCGATTCTTGGTACAAGTAATACACATCCGATTGGTTTGGTATAGAAAAGTATTCTTATTCTTCATTCAACTTTGGGTAGATATGGTTTTACAATAATGTTGAGTCCCTAATTCTGAGAGGCCGAGAATCTGCTGACGTTGGGGTTTGCGTCCGCTGTTGCAATTGGAGCGGATGTGAGTTGGTGGTGTGAGTCGGTGTTGTTGGTGGTCTCTACATTGTAGCCAGCTCGTAGAGGTTTCGGAGGAGGAAGGGCGAGGGCGAGGGTAGGTGCTGACGTGTAGCTCACGTGTAATAGTATTCAAATTTAAATCGAGAGGGGCCGACTGGAGTTCCACGGAAAAGGGAGTTTTCCGCTTCCGGAAGAAAGAGGGGAGTGTGAGGAACCGTGTGCCTCACAAGAGTAGTGAGGCTGACGGACCTCTCCCCTGCTCTCCCCTGAGAGGGGCGGATAAGCCACCAAAGGGGGAAAGAGCAGTAATGGCGAGAGGAGGCGGCTCTCACTGGAAGCAGGAAATCGAGGGATCGGACCAGCAGCGCCCCGACGCAGGTCCAAATATGCGCATACAGACGGGTCACCGACCAGGTCCCGTTAAGAAGAGCGTGGGAACCATCAGAAGCCCGATGGAAAATCACTGGCGGCGGAGGTCCCGTTAGGTTCGGCCTATAAGAGAAGGCCGGCGCCTACAGCGAGCTTTCTTTTACGTACGTGCGAGTAACGACAGTGGTTGAACATTAAGACAAGTGCGAAAGAGTATCACGGGAAGAGATCGCGAGTGACAAGTGAGAAAAGGAAAGCCCAGCAGCGTCCGAGATAAATCCCATACCGGAATACCGAGAGAGTCATACACGGAATCAAAGATAGTCAGTGGTGTGCTAACGAAGGCGAACCGTCGAGTGCGAGTTTAGAGTGGCGGATCAAAGTATTGGCCCATGAACACCAGTACCGACGCCGCTACGCTTGAGGTAGCCCCGTAGCTATTGGAAACCCCGAACGTCCGTTGAGGATCAGTATATTGTACCCTAGCCATAAATCCTAGCCATTAACTTAGCTTAAGATTCAAATAAACCACACATTAAACACGGAAAAGTTGCCTTATTACTTGTCGTTGGGGCGACACATACAAATTTGTTGCACTGAGCCCATTGGCCGCTGAGCTCATTGGCCACTGAGCGAGCCCAGCTGCCGCAAGCGACCAAGAAAATGGCTCGTTACAACTGGCGCCCAACGTGGGGCCTCACGACAAGTAATACGTAGGGAAGACAGTCAAATAAGAATCATAAGCAAGAATGGGAAGGGGACAATGCGTACACCGCTTGAGAAAGGAGGAGCTGGTCCAGTGTGGCAAGTCCTGCGGCGTGCAACTGGAGGGCAGCTTGGATGAAATGCGGAGAACATTTAAGGAATGGGTGAGGGTCCACGGAGAGGAACCTGAGTGGGCCGACCTGTTGGAAGAATGGGAGGAGCGGGCAAGGGGGACATCACCGACGCCCAGGACAGAGGACCGATGGCCTGCCGATGACCGGCTGACACTGCCGCCCGACGCGAAGGCCGCTGCCTTGTTGCGATCTCCAGCATTGTGTCAGCGTGAGATGATTGCTAGCCTGTCGGTGCCCACACGGGATTTTTCGTCCTCTGCAACGCCAAGAAGGTGCAGGTTCCAAGACAGGCATGCAGGGGGATTGCTCGGGACCTTAGCGCGGAGGCGGAGCGTGAAAAACTCGATCCACGGACCACGCGACCCACGATGGTGGATAACGAAAGGGGCCGTGGTCGCGAGGAAGGGCGCAGGCAGGAACCACAGGCTCCGAGGCTGGCACACCAAGATTACGCCAAGGTGGCGAAACAGGTTAGGGAATGGTCGTTCCGATTTGACGGAACGACGAAACCTCTCGAGTTCTTGGAACAGGTCGAGTGGTCCGCCGAGAAATATGGACTGGATCCAGATCTCATTCCAAGGGCGATGCCCGAGCTCCTGAAATGGGAAGGTTTTTCAAGCAGCTTCCAGGCGTACTTCTTGCCGCAGGGCTATTTTGATAAGCTGCGCCAGGAGGTACGAATGCGGAAACAGCCCTTCAAAGAATACATGGTGGATATGCAGACTTTGATGAGGCCCCTGAAATGGTTTCAGGTTGAGCAAATGGAGCTGATTAAGGAGAACAGCATGCCGGACCTGAGGGCGTATATGCGGCCGTATGGATGCAGGGGCTTGGACGACATGATGGTGCTGGGGGACGAGTTCGAGGCGTTGGAAAGAGATCGGGCGGAGTTCCAAAAGGAGAACCCAGCGTCTAAGGCGCGAGCCGCGAGTCCATTCAACAAGCCGGCGGTGTCAGAAGCGTGCCGCAGGTGCACTGAAGGACCACCAGAAGCCGCCTCCCGGGTCGCAAGAAGCCGGCCCTCGAGCCTAGTCGGCCAGCTGTCGAGTGAGGAGACGCAGCTATCCGCAGTGGTGCGGGTCGCCGGGGACACGGGGGCCACGAGCAGTTTCGTCAGTTGCGCTCTTGCGGGCCGGCTGGGAGGCGCCGGGAGAGAGGTGGCTGTACAAAAACAGGTGCGCATGGCAGATGGCCATGCGCAAATGGTGGCGAGCCAACTCAATGTGGGAGTGGTGTTTGGTGACAAGGAGGTCAGAATGTCACTGCTCGTACTGCCAGGGGTGATCGACGAACTGGTTCTGGGGTGGGACTTCCTCCGAGCGGTCGGGGCTGAGGTGATCTGTGCGGGGCACAGAGCTGTGATCCACGCCGAAGATCGAAAGGAGGAGGTTCGGGAGGAGAAGCTGTCAGTGGCGAAAGCCGAGAGCGCAACCGAGGCCCCAGAACCGGAATCGGTGGCTAAGAGTATCTCAGCGGAAGCCGAGGTCGAGAGCCAAAAGGGAGAAGAGCCTGTGGCGGAGTTCCTGGCCCGGGAGCTGGCAGAGTTCGCCAAGATGGAGGGGGTGTCGAACGTGGCAGAGCACACAATCACTATGAGTGACCCACGGCCAATAAAGCAGAGATACCACCCGAAGAATCCCAAGATGCAGGCCGAGATAAGCCAGAAGGTGGACGAGCTGCTGGAAATGGGGTGCATCGAGCCATCAAGGAGTCCGTACAGCTCACCGATAGTGATGGTGAGGAAGAAGTGCGGCAAGTGGAGGCTGTGTGTGGATTTTCGTCAAGTGAATGCGAAGTCCGTAAAAGACGCGTATCCGATGCCGCAGATCGATTACATTCTCGACCAATTGCGGGAAGCGCGATTCATCAGCAGCCTCGACTTGAAAGACGGGCCACCTTCCAACGAGCGTTAGATCAGGTGATTGGCCCGGAGATGATGCCTCACGCCTTCGCTTACCAAGACGATATGATCGGAAGCAGGAGCAGGAACACAGAGAAAACTTAAAGGAGGTGTTCCGCCGCCTGCTGGAAGCAAACTTTCGGCTAAACGCCGATAAATGCCAATTCTTCCGGAAGGAGTTGCGATATTTGGGCCAAAAAGTAGGTTAGGTTAGGTTAAGGCGGCTGTCAAGCTCCACAGGAGCCAGTCACACTTGGGCCGGTTTCGGCCCGTTGTAATACCGCAGGAGGTGTTCCCCTTATCCATCTCATGAGACCCGAACATATCAGCAGTTATCCCATCCTGACGCTCTTACGAAGTTTGCAATCTGTCTGGGACAGATTGTGGACATTTCTGAAATGTCTGAGACATAGGGCATGCCCAGGTATTGTAGCCTTCTCCTGCTGAGAGCTGGGCAGGAGCAGACCAGGGGTTCTACCGTTTCCTCCTCCTCCTCATCTCTACAGCTTCGGCAGAAATCATTGTCCCAGTCTGTTGGCGTGGGAGCCTATCAGCCAGTGCCCCGTGAGGGAGCGGATGACAACGCTGCACCTTTTCCTGCCGAGCTTACATAGCTCTAGTGTGCGTTTCCTGTCAATGGTAGGCCATGTTTGCCTGGATATGCGACATAGTGGTGCTGACCGCCACGCATTGTCTGCTCGTCGCTTATATAGCTCTTTTATGATAAGCCTACAGATGGCCATTGGCATGCAAATATCCTCCTTATCTTGGAGAAGGGGTATTGTGGTGCCAAATCTGGCCAGCTCGTCTGCCTTGCAGTTGCCCTCAATATCCCGGTGACCCGGGACCCAAATAAGGCTGATGGCAAATTGTTGGGCCATCTCGTGAAGAGATTTGCGGCCATTTGCCACTGTGGCCGAGTTCGAGGAAATCGCGGGAAGTGATTTGATCGCAGCTTGGCTGTCGCTGTAAATGTTTACAGTTGTTGTTGCCAGTGAAGCCGTTGTGGCTGTTTGAAGGAGCTTCAGTGCTTCCATGATCGCAATGACTTCCGCTTGGAACACACTGCAGTGATCTGGGAGCCTAAAGGAGTACCTCATTTCGAGTTGTTCGGAGTAAATCCCTCCTCCAAATTTGTTATCCAGCTTCGAGCCATCTGTAAAGATGCTTATGGCCATGTCTTGGCCTGGTGGTCCCTCAAGCCACTCGTCTCTGCTAGGGATGATTACATTGAAGGGGGTAACAGTGTGTTCCCTTGGGACGCAGTAGTCCGTCTTTGTAGGGACGGTACTGCTGATAAGTATCGATGAGTGACCCCTGGGATGTGATGTCCATTGGTCGGAGTCTCTCAGACGTATCGCTGCAATTTCTGCCCTCTCTTTTCCCTCAAGTTCGAGGCTCTGGAGACTTAGGATGGCGTTAAGTGCATCGTTCGGGGTGGTGCGTAATGCTCCACTAATGCATAAAGCTGCGGTTCGTTGAACCTTGCCAAGTTGTTCGGTTGTCGATCCTTTTGATAAGGCCGGCCACCAAATTGTAACTCCATAGAGTAAGATTGGTCTTACTATTGCTTGGTATATCCATTGGACTACGCTTGGGTTTATGCCCCACTTCAAGCCAATAGCTTTTTTGCAAGAGTATAGGGCTATCGTCGCCTTTTTTACTCTGTCCTTTACGTTCAGGCTCAGTTCAGCTTCTTATCAATTACCAACCCTAGGTAACTAGCGCTGTCGCTGAAGGAGAGCCTGCATCCATTTAGTATAGGAGGGTTGAGGGGCGGAACCTTGTACTTGCGTGAGAATAGCGCGAGTTCCGTTTTTGTGGGATTTACTCCCAATCCTCGCGATTTTGTCCTTTCTGACAGTCTCGCGAGCTTAGTGCTCATAAGGTCACACATGTTTGGGGATTTCCCGAGAAACTGATTGCAACGTCATCCGCGTATGCCACTATTTTAGCCCCCTCCAGATCACTAGAATCTTATTGACTGCCATGTTCATAGAGGAGACAGGACACCACCTTGCCGGTGCCTCTGTTGACATCCAGATTGCGTGGACGATCCCATCATGTGCCGTCTGCATGTGAGCAATTGATCGATGAGCAGCACCAAGTGACCGTCCACACCCAGGTCAGTCAGTGCTTCCGTAATGGCCTGGGACGACGTTGTTAAAGGCTCCCTCGATATCGGGGATATCTTCCTTTCCGGTAGGCATGTTGTGCTCCGACAACATTTGAGGAATATTGTCCTCAGATGTAGTCCGACATGTACAAGTCTTTCGAAAGTTTTGAGAAGAAAGGACGACAGGACTGATCGGTCTGAAGTCCTTAGGCGTCGAGTGCCTTTCCCCTGTGGGGATAAGACTATTTTCGCCTTGAGCCATTGCTTGTGGTACGGTCCCCATCAGCTGATGTCACCGTCCTGAGATACATTGTGAGCCAGTTGATCGCTGAGTCTCCGGCCTTGTGCAGTTGCGGCCGGAATGGCCTGGTCCGGACCTGGCGATTTGAACGGGTCAAAGCTGCTCACCGCCCAGCTTATCGTTCCGGAAGGCTAAAAGAATGTCATCGTGGCTGTTTGAGCCTCCCCTTTGGGTTAGCGCCGGATTTCTCTACGAAGTGGGTTTCAAGAGTACGTACGCTCTCACTGGAGTTGGTCCACGCCGTTGTCCTGTTGAGATACTTCCTTTCCGAGGAGCTTGCCATTGTTCTGACGTCTCTGTATTTCGAGCAAAATTTTTGCCAGAGGCTCTTTTGCTCTTCTGTCTTTATACGAGTCAAGATGTAGACGCGACAAGATCTCTCGATAAGTTGTTGACGACAGAAGAGCCGACGATAGAGCTGATCTGGTCTAAAGTCCGTTTGGCAGTCGAGTCCGTCCGTCGGCCTTTCGCCGTCTTTGGCTATAAAGACTATTTTGCGCACCGTTGAGCCATCTCCTGTGTGTATGGTCCTCCACAAGCTAAGTATCTCGTCCTGAAGATACAGTCTGTGAGTCAGTTGATGGCTGCAGTCATCCGAGCCTTTTGCAGTTGGTGCTCGGATCATGACCTGGTACCGCACCTGAAGGAAACCATTTCGAACGGCATCAAACGCTCGCTCTCTACCGCCCAGCTGTATGTTCGCGTTTGGTAAAAATGATGCGTCCAGTCGTGAGACATAAAGTTTGGACCTTTTCCCGCTTTGGCCGCCATAGCGCCGGCTTGATAAGGTTGTGCACCCAGCGGAAGATGAAAAGTAATTCACAGCAGTACGTGGAGCAGACTCAACTCACTGGAGTTGGCTCCAACGTACCGTCTGTCTCCTTTTAAGATACACGTACTTCGAGGGGGTGGTTATCTTGCCAGAGGATGCTATGCGCAGCCTTGCGGCTTACATGGACGTCTCCTCTATTTTTGAGCAAAATTATTTGCCAAGCGGCCCTTTTTGCTCATATCGTGTTTCATATTATTTTATTAGGCAGAGACTGACTGATACTGGGTATAATCTGCCCAATTTTTCTCCTCGTTAGCGCTTTTGGCTCTGTTGAAGAGAGTCCTACAGCTCTTACGTAGGATGTCAATTTGTTTCGACCCGCAACCCCTTTCGTGCAGGCGGGCCGCCGTGAAAGCCCTATTGCATGCATCCGTGAACCAGTACACTATACGATCTAAATCGTCTTGAGTGTCTGGGCTCATTGGTGCCTTGTTGGGGAGTAGTTCCTCCAAAACCGAGCTATATTTAACCCAGTTGGTTTTCCTGGGGTTAGTGTAGTCGGTGGGTTTGGGGCTCTAGAGGGATAAAATCGTTTCGATGTACCTGTGGTCGGAGAAGGAATGGTCCTCTAGGACCCTCCATCTTTTCACTTTGTCTGACAGATTGTGAGACACTAGAGTGAGGTCAATGACCTCCTGTCGGTTTTTTATAATAAAAGTGGGGTCGTTACCCCGGTTACATATAGTTAAGTTCGAGTTTAGGATAAAGCTAAAAAGTGACTCACCCCTTACATTTGTGTCCGTGCTCCCCCATTGAGTGTGGTGAGCATTGGCGTCGCAGCCTATTAGTAGGCTTGTGTTGGACCTCTCGCTGTCGCTGGCCAGCTTGCAGACGAGGTCGTTGGGAGGATCGCTTTCCTCATGGGCCATGTAGGACGACATCAACCTCAGATGTGTCCGCTTTAGCTCTAGGCTTACTGCTGAGTTGTCGCTATTGCTAAAGTTATGGAGCAGAAAGATATTTAGGTGCTTTCTTGCAAGAATGTAGGTACGAGTTTTACCTTCAATTTGATGTACAATGAGCTTGTACTCCCTCGTCGCTAACCCACAGACCTTGGCTCCGACTATCCAAGGCTCCTGGATTAGGACCACGTCGGCTCCACTTGCATCCAAGCGGAGTATGAGTGCAGCAGATGCTGCTTTACAGTGGTGGAGATTTATCTGAAGGAGTCTCAGGGACATCTTCATGGATCTCCACCACTGTAGTGTCGGCGTCCGAGTCGTCGGATATATCCTCTCGACACATCGCCTCAAAAGCACGCATTAGTTCTGCGTCGGAGGAGTAGCCTTCTTTCGGCTCCAGCTCGTTGTCGGGTGCCTCGATCTCCGAGGCCACATCCTGCACGACTGGGTTGTCGACAGGACGAGCCTCGGCCGTGGCAGCGTCCCACTTATACACCTTTATGGTGACCGAGCTGAAACCAAAATTCAGCTCTTCTTTAGCTGTCTCTATGGGGGCCAGCGATTCCTTGTTCAGGATGATGACGGCCTGGTTTGTCGGCCCCTTTGACTCCTCAACCTTGACCACCTTCCAGTCATGAGTTGGAAGTGTCGGGTTGCACCTCTGCAACATCTTAAGGATGCGCTCAGGCTCCTTGAAGGTAGCCGGCACCCATAGTCTGGCCCTCGGTCTACTGGGCACCTCGCTCCAGTCTACCGCGACGAGCTTCGTCCCAGCTCCGATCTGCGCCATCGCTGCTTTGTATTGCTTTACGGAGCGCTCGTCATCGCAGGCAACAACTTTAATGTTAACCTGGAACCACCCCATGTCTTTGCAGACTGGAGGTGGCCCTGGGTCTTTTTCGAGCAACTCGAAGCAGCGGTCGGCCAGTGCCGCCTCCACTCACTTCCATTTGCTCCTTGGAATCAAAGGCAGCGCGCCTTGCAGGTCTGTCCTGCTGTTGAGCTGGTCGGGCCGGGCCTTTGGGCCGATGCCTTCCCATGCGGGGGATTGCTCCCAGTTGACGTTTGGGGAGTGTCAGACTCAGATTTATTTTTTTGTATTTTTTTGTTTTTGTTGTATTTGTTATAGTTCATAATTACATCCCACGAGATGCAGAGAAAGGGAACGGTCAGCCCGGGCAGAGATCCACGTTGCCCGGGTAAGGCATCATTAGAACAGGGGCTGCCAAGTCCCTGAGCTCTCCGTTCGAGACTGGGCTAGTTTTTGAACCGGGCCCCCAGCCAGGCTGACTCTCGGCACGGGTCGAATGACACCTTAACGCAGCCCGGTGTGAGGTGAGTGTGGGGGTGGGATGTGGGTAGGTAATGTGTGGGGGGAAGGGGAGTGTGTGAGCTACTTATACGAGGCGGCACCACAAGCGCATCGTCAGTGTTGCTGCTTCGCGAACACCCGCTGGCTGTCCGGGACTGCTTATTTTCGGTGATCTCCCTAAAGAGAACCGATTATTCACAGCTGACCTACCTTTTTTAGGGGTAGGCCTTTCGCTATCCGCAACCTGCGACCCGTCCGGTGACCTCAGCTAGGCCCCCTCTGAGCTACCTCACGCGCTCATCAGACCAGAGGCCACAAAGTAACAGGAGAAGGAATTTTCACGGACCCCGAGAAGGTCGCTGCCATCGCCGAATTGAAACCGCCGGAAAATCGTTTGGTGGCGGACCCCGTGCTTACATGCCCGGACTTCTCGAAGAAGTTCGTGCTCCAAACGGACGCCAGCGATTATGGGCTGGGAGCAATTCTAACGCAGGAGACGGACAGAGGAGAGAGAGTGATCTCGTATGCTAGCAGGTCACTGAATGCGGCCGAGAAGAATTACTCGGCCACCGAGAAGGAGTGTTTGGCCTTAGTGTGGGCCGTCCGGAAATTGAAGCCATACTTGGAGGGATACCGCTTCAAGGTGATAACCGACCACATGGGTCTAAAGTGGCTGAATAGTATCGAAAGCCCGACGGGTAGGGTGGCCCGGTGGGCGTTGGAGCTGCAGCAGTACGACTTTGAGGTGTCGTATCGAAAGGGCAGCTCAACGTCGTGGCGGACGCGCTCTCGCGACAACCTCTGGAGGAGAAGTGCTTAAGGACAAAAAGCGGGGAGGAAGGCGAAAAGAAGACGGAGTCGCCGTGTAAGTGGCTCCAAAAGTTGCTGGAAAGGGTCCAAAAAGAGCCACAGAAATACCCGGACTATATTGAGAAGGGAGCGAGCCTGTATCGCCATAACCCGCATCAGGCGGAAAGCGAAGAGGTCACGGGAAAGGGTGCTGCGAGAGAACCATGATGAGCCAGAAGCGGGTCATGCAGGTGGAAGGAGGACGGCAGCCCGAGTCGCAGCACGGTATTACTGGCCAGGAATGCACAGGGATGTGAGGAGATACGTCCGGAAGTGCGAACAGTGCCTCCGTTACAAGCCGATTCAGCTGCAGGCGGCGGGGAAGATGCTGACCCGAATCCCTGAGGAGCCGTGGGCAACTGTATGTGCCGACTTGGTAGGACCTTTGCCCAGATCGAAGCACGGGAACTCGATGCTACTGGTCATGGTGGACCGGTTCTCTAAGTGGACCGAGTTGGTGCCGCTACGCAAGGCCACGGCAGAAGCACTTACAAAGGCCTTTCGAGAACGAATTGTAGCTCGGTTTGGAGTACCGAAGGTAATTATTACCGACAATGGGGTACAATTCACCAGCTGAACTTTCAAGAAGTTCCTCGAGCAGATGGGAGTGCGCCATCAGTTTACGGCGCCGTACACTCCACAAGAAAACCCGACAGAGCGCGCGAATAGGACAGTAAAAACCATGATTGCTCAGTTCTGCGAGCGGGATTAACGGTGGCCGGAGCTGATGCTGGCAGTGAACACTGGAATATCCGAATCGACCGGGTATTCCCCGGCGTTCATAGCACAAGGAAGGGAGCCCCGCCTGCCGAGGGCTTTGTACGACGAGGAGACGGTCGGTACCGGGCAAGGAACGTAGACGCTCGAAGAAAATGCCCAGAAGCTGAGGGACTTGTTTCAACTGGTGCGGCGCAATCTGGAGAGAGCCGCACAAGATCAGGCACGGCACTATAATTTAAGGCGAAGACCATGGAAGCCAAGAGTGGGAGAAATAGTATGGGCCAAACAACACCATCTATCAAACGCGGCGGAGGGTTTTGCGGCGAAACTGGCATCTAGATTCGAAGGGCTCTATCAGCTGATCGACTTTGTGTCGCCGGTGATTGTCAGACTCAAGAGAGAAGGAGATAAGCCAATGAGGACGGCACTTATAGGGGACCTCCAGCCGCAGCCAAGGGAAGAGAATGGCGCCACGCAGGACGCGGAGGAGTAAGGCCGCTCGAGACAAGATTGAGATATGCCACGCAGGACAAGTGGGATTGCCAGAGTACCGCGAGGAATAAAATCGGCTTGTGCAGATGGTGACGGATGTGGTGGAAAAACCTGGAAGAGAGAACGCAGGTGAGTGAGCAGGAAATGGGGAAGTCAGTAAGGAGTCACACCGATCGAGCATACTCACCGGGAAGAAGGGGCGAACTGACCAGCGCGCGGGTAGACGGGTTTCGCCAAGCCAAATGGGGAGTCAAGAGCCCAGAGGCGTCAATCATATGTTTCACGAACAGGAGGTGGGTCCATCAGGAGATGGATGACGCGGTACGGTCCCATCAGATGATGGATGTTTCCATCAGTTCAGCGGATGGATAGCATAACAATATAATAACACGGCACAATTCATCAGACGGATAACACAACAACAGGAAAAAAAATGAATTAACAGAGCTCTGTAAACAATAAGAGACACAGCGGGGGCAACGGCGCGGCGGATAATGAGAGAAGGAATACAAGGAAGAAAGCAGTTATTCTTATAGATGAGAGCGGTGAGAACACACAAGGAAGAAAGCAGTTATTCCCGTAGGTGAGAGCGGTGAATAGGGATTAACCGTTACAGGGAACGATGGAACCGGCAACGCGACTATAGCAACGGGCACACGACGGTAAGTGAGCACTATGCAAAACCACGCGGTAAGTTAAGCACAAAAAAAAAAACGAAGAATGAAAAATGGACCAGCGCCCAGCGATGCTAACCGTGGAGAACGTGAGACGTCACGGAGAAGCCCAGGATGGCAGCCTCTCCCAGGAGGAGCGCGTATATCGGTTTGTGGACAGCCAGAATTTTGTACTGATGTGCGGCGGATACGGCAGCGGACCCGCACGTCAGCGATGGGCGGCCATGCCCTCGCGTGAAGGCGTGGAGGAGCGGCGGGGAGGTTCACCGGAGCTGCAGGTGATGGCGTCGCCCCTGGTGTCGCCGGCGCCGACAGAGGGGGCCACAGTAACGCCGGTGGTCTCGACGAGCGGGAGCGAGGCCGGGCCCGAGAGCGAGGACGACGACGTCGTCATCGTTGATTGGCAGTCAGGGGCGGCAGTGAAACAGGCGGGCCGGGAGGCAGAACGGCAGCACGCCGAAAAACAACACGTGCGAGAGGCCTGCAGCTGCAGCAACGGATTCAGGAGATCCGCGAAGCGAGGCAGCTCAGAGAGGCGGTGAGCAGCGGCAGCGACAGCGACAGCGTGGAGCTGGAGGAGGAGGAGCCCCAACCGCCAGAAGAAGCGCAGCCCCAACCACCGGAAGAAGCGCAGCCCCAACCACCGGAAGAAGCGCAGCCCCAACCGCCGGAAGAAGCGCATCCCCAACTGCTGGAAGAAGCGCAGCCCCAACGGCCGGAAGAAGCGCGGCCCCGACCGATCGAGCCAGTCTTGGATCCGGAGGAGGAGTGGCAGCGGAGGCTTCGGCAGGCTGAGGCCGAGGAGGACGAGATGTGGAAGCCGGCACCAACGGAGCAGACCGAGGAAGGGGAGGCGGACCCCGTTCCTGAGCCTGAGGAGGTGCTGTTCACGCGCAGGCGGGATGGCCCACGGCCATCGCAGCCGCAGCAGCACCAGCAAGAGCAGCGGTGGGACCAGCAGCAGCAGCCACGGCCGGAGCCGCAGCAGCACCACCAGCATCAGTGGGCAGGGCCAGAACGGGCGTTGGTCGGTCCGTTCAAATCCCAAAAGGTGCGAACGGCGGTCCGGGGGGGGATGGTGTGGCACCACCAGGTGCTCCACATAACCTGGGCGTCGGCCAACAACAACAGCAGCGGAGACGGCGGCCTCGACGGCGGCAGCGACGGCAACAGCAGCGGAGACGGCGGCCTCGAGCACGGCAGCGATGGCGACGGCATCAGCGGCGACAGGGCCAGCCACACCGACGACAGCGGCAGTACCGGCAGCGGCGGTACCGACGGCGACGGTGCCAACGAAAACGGCGGCGATGGCAACCAGGGCACCGACGAGCCTGGAGGCGGAGCCAGCCCCCGCGACGAAGGAGCCATGGGAACGCGGGCCATGGCAGTGGCCAGCTCCGGCCGTGGCGTCCGACGGACCACCGGCGCTAAAGCGTCAGCGGTCGTGCCCCGAACCGCGCAGGGACGTAAAGCGGCCACTGTTGCAGCGGCAGGGCTCGGCGCCCGCCCGAGTGGACTGGGTGCCCATCCCCCGGGAGGAGTGGCCCGCCTCGGTGGCGCGCGCCCAGGATCCGACTTCACGGGAGGAGGGTGAAGAAGCTGGTGAGTGAGCGGGGCGTGAGGTACCGGATCGCGATGTCGGCCGCCCGCACGGTGGTGTTTCGTGAGGGACGGTAGGGAACAAGCGGAGGAGGAAGAACACCATGGCTGCGGAAAGACAATGGAAAAAATAATAATAAAAGCAAAACCCCAAGTTTGATAGGTCGGGGGGAGGGAAGGGGGCGACGCGAGGCCAAGGAAGCAGCGTTAACCGGCTAGAGGAGCCCGGAAGAAAGTAAAACACGCTGAGGCCGATCCGAGTTGGGCGGACACGAGGCAAGGGGCCTATACACGAAACGACCCGCGGGATCGGGAGGGTCAGAGAGCACCTCTGGGTCGCAGACCGGCATCATCTGGCAACCCGAAGGGGCGCTAGAGGGCGCCAGGGAGCGAGCGATAGCAGAGGGTGCGCGCGCCACCAGGTTCAAATTCAAATTTGGACGGAGGAGGGCCGACTGGAGTTCCGCGGAAAAGGAAGTTTTCCGCTTCGGAAAGAAGGAGGGGAGTGTGAGGAACCGTGTGCCTCACAAGAGTAGTGAGGCTGACGGACCTCTCCCCTGCTCTCCCCTGAGAGGGGCGGATAAGCCACCAAAGGGGGAAAGAGCAGTAATGGCGAGAGGAGGCGGCTCTCACTGGAAGCAGGAAATCGAGGGATCGGACCAGCAGCGCCCCGACGCAGGTCCAAATATGCGCATACAGACGGGTCACCGACCAGGTCCCGTTAAGAAGAGCGTGGGAACCATCAGAAGCCCGATGGAAAATCACTGGCGGCGGAGGTCCCGTTAGGTTCGGCCTATAAGAGAAGGCCGGCGCCTACAGCGAGCTTTCTTTTACGTACGTGCGAGTAACGACAGTGGTTGAACATTAAGACAAGTGCGAAAGAGTATCACGGGAAGAGATCGCGAGTGACAAGTGAGAAAAGGAAAGCCCAGCAGCGTCCGAGATAAATCCCATACCGGAATACCGAGAGAGTCATACACGGGAACAGGGAACCAAAAATAGTCAGTGGTGTGCTAACGAAAGCGAACCGTCGAGTGCGAGTTTAGAGTGGCGGATCAAAGTATTGACCGAGATCATTGGCCCATGAACACCAGGACCGACGCCAGACATATATTGTAAGGTAGTGATCTGGGGCTGGGGTACAGCTCTCAGTCTATCCAGGGTCACTTACAGTTTATTTGTATGTTGCTGAGACTGCTGATACTGGAGGGCGATTTATTAAATATGAGCTACTGTGTCACCGCCAACGGCGTAACCTTCGAGAGAAATAACTTAGGGTGCGGGGGAAAAGCGAGGTCACCGCGAAACCCCCCGATCCCAGCAATGCACCAGACCCCGATCTCGGCAGGGTAAATCCCCTGTTGCCAAAAATCGGAACGAAATGCATACGCCGGGGGGCGGTAGGGGAACGGGGCCTACTAATAAGGCGGACTGCGGCGGAGGGGATAGGGAAAGGCAAAATCTACCAGAGGCGTAGCCCGACACCGACTCCAGCTGGGTAAATCCCCTGTTGCCAGAGAAGGGGCAGACCACACACCTGGAAGGAGGACAGGGGGGAAGGAGAAGGAAAACAGACCACGCTCAAAGCCCGTACCGCTTCCGATACCGACAGGGTAAAACCCCTGTTGTCGAGATCAGGAAGGCACGTTAGAGCGAGGGGAGGAGGGAACTGGTACTCTAGTAGGAGCTCCGACCACTTGAGTGAAGAATAGAGAGGGAGGTTCAGTTATGAATATACATATTGTTTTTTTAAGTTCTAGTCTGGCTACTCCCACCGCACACCTACTCTAAACCCTTTCCCGTTTTGGCCATCAGCCAGCTCACCCGCGTGCACAACGTCGATGTTCCATGTTCCTTGTCCTCCGTTTCCTGGAGTCCGTGTCGTGGTCTTCCAGCGCCTCGTCGTGGCACTCTTTTCTTTGTTCGCAATAGCGTTTTTCACTATCGTCACCCGGCCACTCCGACCTCTCAAATTCGACTCTCACAAGATTCCCTCACTCAAGCCCGTCGATCCCAGGTTTGGGCTCATCGTCCGTTTTTTTCGGGTCAACGGGACTCTTCCGAAAGAGAGACATTTCGCTGCCTCGGCTCGCTCTTGATCTCTTTCGCTACGCGGCCGAACGCCGCTTATGGTGCTGGCCGCTCTCTCTCTCCCTCTCTCTCTTTTCGCGAATTTCGTTTTCTACGTGTGTTCGCCGCTGCGCGCTTTTCTGCTGCTGGTTTTCGCGTGTGGATGCGATAGATAGCTTATTTATCTATTAATAATTATAGTTATTATTGACTTCATTGTCTTTGGGGGATCGTTTTATCACGAAGTAATATGCCGACTTAACGCTATTTAAGGCTATGTTCATATAAGAATGTGAGGCCCCAGTATGGGTCTTTAAAATATACGCAAGCGTGGGCATTTACGGCGATGTCTAACTCCGAATTGAACCATACTTTGTTCTGCCGACTCCAGCCCCCTCAACTCCAAAGTTATAATTCGATCCGATCTGGCTCCAACGATCCGCCTATACACCAGTTCATGCTTGCGTGTCTATGTGTGTACATATATATTATCATTATGCTGCCAATTAAGACACTATCCTGTGATTTATTTGGTGATCATGAACACCCAACTTTCACCCAAAAGGCCAGTTTTGATTTCTAACATATGCAATAAAAACAAGCAACGTAATCTAAGTTACCGGTAACAATTTGAGTTCAACAAATACACTATCCGGTGACATATCTGTTCGTGCCATTTCTTTCTATGGTCCACATTCCTTATTGTTTCTTTTAAGTAACCCGCAGCTATCCGTCCCACAATAAGACTAGAGCAATAAGTACCAAACTTTGTGGTATTTTTTGTCCGAATTTTGTTCCACTATACGAAAGAGAGCTAGTCTCGTGACTATCAATAAATCAAATTCCATCTGCATTCCAACCGCAGCTATCCGTCTGACAGTAACGTGAACGTCCATTTGATTCATTAGCGGCTCATACCGCCGCATCCGTAGCACGCTTCTCTTTCGTGCTTATGCTTGCGGCACTCCCCTGCCATGTGTCCCAGGGAGTTGCAGCTTTAGCAGCGAATGGGTGCTGCTGATTCTCCTGGGTTCGCTGTACCTGTTAGATTGCACCTTTTTGTCAGAATCACCTTCTCGAATGCCTTGAGTAATTGATACGAGGCCCCGGAGCATTGCATATGAGCCTGTCTGCGTCAGCCCTCGTCCGATTCTCATCTTTCAACTTGTCCACACTTGGTTCAGCAACATGATGCTAGCATCATTGTCCGTGTTTTCTACCTTCTCCCCCTCGCCCTTTAGTTTTAGCAACTCGATTTGTCGGCGTTAGCTTGAGACGCATTTTCGAGCACTTCTCCTCACCCGTTCTTCGGCGCGATTTGGGCTGGTGCCACGTCATCTTCCCCGCAACTCCGCTGGTACCTCGTTCAGCCTGGCTGCCATGGCGGCTTTGGTTCCACCTTTTAGTAGGTTCAGAGACCCTAGACTTCGCACAACTGGGCCGCCGAAAAATTCTCCGCTCCGACTGAGTCAGGCATGTCTGATCTTGACGCTTTTGCTGTGGATAGCGTCATCGATGTGTGTCGCGAAAAAATTCGGGTTTTCTTCCGTTTTGTTTGATGGTGTTTGACTCGATCCCACTTCTGTCTTTGTATGCCATTGAACTTGGTTGATATGGGCTGAATCGGTTGCGGGGCAAAGGCAAATTTAAAACACATTCACATTTCTCTTGCTTGAAACTTCCGTCGCTTTCAAACGCTGCACCAAAAATGAGGCCACTCATCGACTCTCCCTAAGCAATATCTCTTATCCAGATCCCTATCGGTATCTCACATCGAAGGTATCGATGCTGCGGGAGATACCAACATGCACTCTATAATATTTAAAAAAAAAGAACTCTTTTGTGGCTAATTATATCTCTAAATATACTGCTATGATGCCTAGTTCTGAGAGACTATAAGAGCTAGAACAACCAAACTTTCTATCCAAGCTCCTGTGATACCACTTCAATACCGGTGAATTTCAAAACTTTGCCCTGCCCCTTTCGCTCTCACAAAGAAAACTAAAAACGCATAATCATGGAAAATTACCTATCTATCAGATTGCCGAATCTAGCCAGAAGGAACAAATGAAAGTTCAGTAGCTTCTTAACGCCAAACGCCTAATCATCCCCTCTCTTTCTCGCACACACTTCAAATCAGGTAAAATCTGCCATGGAGTTCTCTTCTTCCACAAGCTTCTCTCTGGTGAGGTCGAATCGACTGCCCTCATCAGCCTTATTAGTATTGCTGTCCCTTCCCGCCCGACTAGGCATTACTTTCGTCTTCATCTCCAACTCTGTCTTTCTAACTACTCGTGTTCGGCTAGGCGCCTGCCCATGGCAGCACTAAGATAGGCATAGCTTACTCTCTTCGCAAAACATTCATCTCAATGCATCGTTGCTACTGCTGTCCTACGCCCTGCGCTCTCAATCGTTACATCGCCCTTTCCCTAAATTCGTCGACCGACAAGAGCTGTGAGGGAGGCTCATCAGCAAAGCAGAAGTCACTTAAAATTTGATCGCCTTCGTGAGCAAACGTCGTATCGCTAATTTTCGTTTCGTTGTTATTGTTGCATCTCTCGCTAAGAAAACAAATCGAACATACACATATACACAATATACATATATAAATTGAAACCATGCCCATTTGTGTTTAATTAATTTTCGTAAAAATACGCTGCTGAAGAAGCTCAGTAGCTCAACATTTTGGTGACCCCGACGTGATTAAAAAACAATAAAATCATAAAAGACATAAACAATTGCATTTATCCAAATTTTGTCGTCGCCTTAGTCGCATAAAACCACGGTTGTTCGGTTCCTCGGTTCCTTCTGCTTGCTGTTGTTTCGTTAAGGTTTCGGTGCTCTCAGTGTGTAAGCCATTGTTGTTGTTGGCAAATTGCGAACTCTCGCTGCTGGTCTGTGCCCGTGTGTTCGAGCGCTGCGATCGATTGGGAAGTGCCTTTCAAACTGTTCGAAGCTATTCACCGGCTATTAACCTCGGCGCTTGTTTTATCAAAAGCACACACTGTCTTCTGATGGAACCCCCTCCCCTATCGCTGTCGATTCCCCCTTGTCTCTCAATGTGGACATTGCGTACTACAAGCGCAAGGTGCAAGCCCTACTAAGTGCAGCGCGGAGAATTGGAAATGCCGTCGGCAAGGAGAAGATTGGTGAGCTCAGAGAAGAGGAGTTGAACGTGCGTTTAAACTCCGTATTGGATCTGGTTGCTTCTTTCAATGAGCATCATAATGCCCTGGAGAGGATTGATCTTGATGAGATCGGTAGTCCCGTGAGGGACGAGTTTGACGTGTTCGTGGTAATGCTGGAGACTAGCATTAGGCATGAATTGAACAATCGGCAGCCCACAATGCTCCCTTGCTCCACAATGCCGACGGACCATATTGCAGAGGCCCAGCTACGATTGTAGTGCAGTATCGGCCTCGCCTACCCGGAGTTAAAGCTTCCGGAATTCAGCGGGGACTACTCACAGTACTCTGCGTTTTGGAGCATGTTTTCTTCCATAATTGACAAGGATCCTGACCTAACGAATGTGGAGAAATTACAGCACTTACGATCCTGCCTGACAGGACCAGCTTTAGACACGATCTCGTCACTTGAATTTAGCCAGGCCAGCTATCCTAGATTTGCTCAATAAACGATTCAATAACAGTCGTTTAATATTTCAGAAACATGTCGCCGACATTCTAAGTGTGCAGCGAATTAAAGAAGCATCTGTGTCTCAACTCCGTGTCTTGGCAGATACCGCAATTGCTAATCTGCGGGCTTTAAAGAATCTAGGGACAAAGGAGCAGGTCGCTGACTGCATTGTGATCCAAAGCCTGCTGCAGAGGGCGGACAGTGCCACACGAGCCAAGTGGGAGGAAACGTCGTCTTTGGATAGCCTCTCTACAGCCGAGCACATCCGAACCTTCTTAGAAGAGGGATGCCAGAGATTAGAGACCCAAGAGCATGCTAAGAACATGTACACCAATAGTCATCGGAAACACTGCCTAATCGCAACTAGCTCCAAGCCGAATCTTTGTGCATTCTGAGGAGATCCAGAACATTCCACGTATGGGTGCTTGCAGTTCTGCAATCTTTCTCCTCGCCTTCGCTTTCAGGAAGCTAAGAAGCTGTCGCTGTGTATCAATTGCCTCCGAGCAGGCCATTGTCAACGTGCATGTCGTTCTCGATCCTGTCGAATATGTGGTTCCAGACATCACACACTACTTCATTTTGAGTCTCCGTCCAACGCTTCCCATTCCATTCTGCCTCAACTCTCGATTTCAACTTCGGCTCCACGATTGCATGCGACACCATCTCGCAGTAAATGTAATGCAACATCATCAGCCACGTCGCCTTTCGCCCAGAGTCACAGACGGGACTCCGTGTTGCTGGCCACTGCAGAAATCAGTGTTAGGAATAGCTCTGGTACATTGACTCCTTGCCGTGCCCTGCTCGATTCTGGATCGCAGGTGCATATCATTACTTCAAGTCTAGCTCAACAGTTGCGGCTGAAGAAGAAAGAATCGGAAGTTTCGGTGTCTGGTCTGGGCGATTCGTGTGCCATTTCCGAAGGATGCTGCATGGATATACAACTGAAATCACACGCGTCGAACTATTCCACGACCATTTCGGCATTGGTTGCTCCCACTATTACGAGCAATCAACCCAACGGAACTGTTGACACAGCCCGCTGGAACATGCCCTCCAACATACGTTTGGCTGATAAGATGTTCTACCAATCCCAATCTGTCCTACGCCCCGCGCTCTCAATCGTTACATCGCCCTTTCCCTAAATTCGTCGACCGACAAGAGCTATGAGGGAGGCTCATCAGCAGATCAGAAGTCACTTAAAATTTGATCGCCTTCGTGAGCAAACGTCGTATCGCTAATTTTCGTTTCGTTGTTTTTGTTGCATCTCTCGCTAAGAAAACAAATCGAACATACACATATACACAATATACATATATAAATTGAAACCAAGCCCATTTGTGTTTAATTAATTTTCGTAAAAATACGCTGCTGAAGAAGCTCAGTAGCTCAACAACTCGCATTATGAATCTTTCCGTAGCCTTTGCTGAAACTATAAATTAATTTATAAATAAATTATAAAATTATAAATAATTTTCCATTTGTTTTCCTTTGATAGTTATAATAAGGTAAAAAATATATTAATGAATAGTTATTCATTTAATTTAAATAGCTTTAATTGGGACTTGTTCGGCTACCGGCTTTTTTCTAACCCACATTTGGCTGTTGGTGGGACCATATCGGCCATTCCGCTGTCTCCAAAAATGACTTTTTCTGATAAATTTTAACATTCAAATTTTTTTAAAGAATTATGGTTTTTTTTTAAGTAGTTTTTATTATGAATTTTAAAAAAATGTGGTATTTTTTGTCATAGGTAGTGCTTCTATTTTTCACATAACTTAAGTTTCCTACAACTGGTTGTATTGAACTTTTAATTAAAAATTAAAAAGCAGAAAAATGCACCTATAAATCCGACTCAGACACTTTGTAGCTGCCACTTAACGTCTGGAAAATATTAAGCTTCCAAATTGAAATTTCATTATTTTTTTCGGTATTTTTCCCCGAAATTTTTACTTTGTAAGCTCAGGAAAAGTCGAAAAAAATATATTTGAATGCCTTGATTTTTGGTTTTAGATAGACACATTAATTAGTCATCGACACGAAAATTCATTACCGTAGGCATAAAATTAATAATTTGCCGCTAATCATTGTACCCGGAAGCGAAGCTAACCTCCTAAGGTGCAATTGGTTTGAGCCCTTAGGCTTAGGTAGATGTCAGAGTGCGCGCGAGAAGCGATAATATTGTGCGAGAATGAGCGATAAACCACTGCAAGCTTTTTTAAGTGCAATCGCTCGAAAGATGTCAGAGTGAGAGCGAAGCGAGTTGCGAGTTCAAGCGATAAAGCGAGAGCAAAGCGAGAAAGCAGTTTGCAACCTGCTTTATGGCTTCAACTCTCTGAGAGTGTACGATTGTTTTCTTGCATTCTGTGCTTTAATTACCGTTTGTTTTAAAAACACCCGTGGAGATAAACATAGAAAACGTAATTATTGAAGTAAAACTTTTTTTACTATGGTACCAAGAGAGCAAAAACTATCACATTCACATTAATAACTAATAGAGATCAATGTAGCTCGCTTCTCGCACAGCTCTCACTCTGCCATCTTCTCGCTTTGCTCATCGCATCTCGCATCGCTTCGCTTCGCTTCTCACGCGCACTCTGACATCTGCCTTACGCATTGAAGGCATTCATTCCATGACCTGTGGAAGCAGTCAATCCTTAATAAGAGCATACGGAGCCTACAGAGTCATTGCAGCTTGATTCTCAAGCACAGACACTACGTCGCATTCCGTTCGCTATCAAATGAATCTACGAAGACAAACTTAAAAGGATTCACAAAGAATTCTCGAACCTGTGAACTACTCTGAGTGGGCCACTCGCACTGTTCCAGTAATCAAAAAATATGGATCGATTCGCATTTGTGGAGACTAAAAATTAACTCTTAATCGCGCCGTTAAACCACATGGCTATCAAATTCCAGCAATCAATATATTTCTAGCTTCAATAGAAGGCAGTTCAATTTTCACAAAAATTGATCTACATACATCAAGCATACCAGCACCTCGATGAGCTCGCTCTGCGCTATTACAAACCATTTCTACGCACAAGGGTGCATTTAAAGTAACCAGCCTTCAATTTGGAATTTCATCAGCATCAGGAATGTTTCAGAGTTTAATCGAAAACATCTTACAGAATATTCCAGAAGTTCTGCCGTACTTCGACGATATAGTCATAGGAGGAATATCGGAGGAGCAGTTAGCTGGCAGGTTAAATGAAATATTTTCACGCATAGATAAAGTGGGACTACATTTACGACTTCGGTTGTGAATTTGGTGGCGTGGGGATGATGTTCTTGAGCCTGGCAATTCTCACCGGGCGTGCATTAGAAACAGCTTTTGCAATGCACGACCTCTTGTTTTCCTTGTCGTCCGTATATTTAATGGAGAGGGTCTGCGATAAATTACACTACTCAGCAATATTCAACTTTTTATTTCCGCTGTCGCCCAAAATGACGTTTTCTGGTAGATTTGGAGATTTAACATTTTTTAAAGAATTATGGTTTTTTATATGGTTTAGTTTTTGTTAAGAATTTTTAACAAACTTAAGTTTCTTATAACTGGTTGTATTTTGCAGTTCTGAAAAGCTGAAAAATTCATCTATAAGTCCGACCCAGACACTTTGTAGCTGCAGCTTAACGTTTGGAAGATATTAAGCTTTCAAATTCAAATTTAATAATTTTTTTCGGTATTCTTTCCCGAAATTTTGACTGAAAACTCAGGAAATGTCTTACATTTTTTTTTTTAGATAGACACCATAACTAGGCGTCGTTTAAGGTATCGTTTATAAAAATCGATGGATAAACGGCCAAGTTGCAGCCGTTTGACCAAAACTTCACATGCCGTTTGGTACCATTCCAAATGCCATTTTACCGTTAAAAACTGTTACAAACAGTAACAGGAATTATATTATTTTGATGTTGTTTGTATGTCCTAGTCTAAGACTTATCATTTTTATTTGATCGATGCGATTTAGGTTTAATTGTTTTTTATTTTTTAGGTAGTGTGCTGTGTGTGTTAAATTAGTGTTTAGTTGTTGGTACCATCTGTCGCAGCATTGTATGTTCAGCTTGATTTGGTGGGCTATTTTGTTAGTTAGGAATTTATTTATGTCTGTAATGTTCGGATTTGGGGTGTAGTGAAGAGGCATCATTCTTGTGGCTTTGGGTATGGCAAAGTTCGCAAGCAAGTCGGCAAGTTCGTTTCCCTCAATACCATTGTGGCTAGGGATCCACAGTAGTTTTATTTTCGGGGCAGTCTTAGAAAGGAGGGATCTAATTATTGTGGGATAGGAGTTATTGTTGTTGATGTTATTTATAGCATTTAAATCCGAGAGGGAGTCGGAAAAAATTATGAATTTACCTCTGCAGTTTCGGAAAAATTTAATTGCATTTAGGATGGCTATGATTTCGGCTGACAGGATTGAACAAAAATGAGAGAGTATAACCCTTTTTAAAATTTCGTTTTCGATGGTGATGGCAACGTTTTGCAACGAGCCGTCTGTGTATATAAATGTGTGCTTGCTGTATTTTTCCGTGAGTTCAAGGAAGTGTTGTCTGTATGTGATTGATGAATTGTTGGTTTTGGTATGTGTTTGTAGTGAGGTGTTGAAGAGGGAAGGGGGAATAGCCATGAGGGTGTGGTAGGTTTGTTTAGGAGTGGGAGGTAGGGAATGTTGTGTTCATTAATATTATTCTCGGTCTCTAAGTACAGGAGGGAAAACTCGAATTTTTTTTTTACCTTTAGCTGTAGGTGTACTGGACACTTCTGCAGTCTTTAAGGAGCTGGTTTAACTCCGTGCTCTTACCACATGGAGGAAACAACGGTGAGTCTCGAAGGATCAACACGAGACCACATACACGTGATAGCTATAATATATACCTTACATATTTATAAAGTCTAAATTACAGAAGCATTTTGGAAACGTAAGCCAAAAAACTATGGATACCTCGCGTTAAAAACACGCGGCAGGTATAAGGAAGAAGAGCGCATACAAATTTGGCTGTAGCGTGTATTTTGTGAATTGATAAAATTGCTAATTTTTGTATTATAAGTACTACCTGCCTTTATATTGCCAAAAAGGAAGCACTGCCACCAAATACAATAATAACAGACACATCTGTAGAAGTAAAACTCCAGGATTTAATGGATCACGCTGCTATGCGTCTAGTTGAAAGTTTGCCTGACGATGAGGTTGAGCTTCTTCCTGAAAATCTGACTCTACTCAATAAGTGGGGGGATGTGATGGATCGTCTGGACAAAGTGTATACAAACAAATTATAAACACAGATGATGAAACTATTTGTGATGAAAATATGTTTATGGCTTCTGTAGTTCCCTTACGCCAAAGGTTCACTCCTCACTCCTCTGAACATTGGAGAAATCTTCGACCATCATCGTCATTCATTATTATCGCCCTATTTTCATCAAATATGCGAAGGAGTCTGAATTGATTAAATCAAATGTAAGCGGCATACAAAATCAAACGAGGGGGAACGTTGTGAGCCGCGGCAAAGGCCGCGGCTCTACCTTATACCCGGTACTCAGTCAGTATATACATACATATGTACATTTATGAGCCTACGATTTATGAAATTTATTATATGTTCGCAGAAGGGACGAACAAATTTTGGGCAAAAAATAGTATTTCAGAAAATGAAGTCAAATCATTTTTGGAATATTATACATGTTTCCGATTTTGTTTGCATATGATTTTTACATTTGCTTCTAAATTTCTACATGACTGTATAACTACATATTTGAGACGTGCAAGTGTTTAGGACAGAGAGAGAGAGCATGAGTCAGCGCTTGGCAGGCGTTGCGTAGCCACTGAAATTTAATTTGTTCCTTCTGGCCATAATATTAATCCGACCTGATCCATATTCGGCAATCTGGTAGATATGGTAATTTTCCATGATTCTACGTTTTTGGTTTTCATTTATCTTAAAAATTGTGGATTCCACAGATTTTCGTCTTTTGTGGGAGCGGAAAGGGGCGTGGCAAAATTTTAAGATAAACTCGTCCGGGTTTGGTATCACAGGATCTTGGATAGAAAGTTTGGTTGCTCTAGCTTTTATAGTTTCTGAGAACTAGGCGTCACAAAATACGAATGGGCAAAGCGGATAGGGTCGCGTGGGAGAGAGAGCGAGAGGGAATGATGACTTTCGAAATGGTTTTCTTCATTGTAGCTATAATAATGATCCGATCTGATCCAGATTCAACACTCTGATAGAAATGGTCTTTCTCTATGATTCTGCGTTTTTAGTTTTCTTGTATTTTCAAAATTGTGTATGCCACAGACTTTCGTTCTTTTTGGGGGCGGAAGGGGGCGTTGTGAAATTTTGAATTACATTTGGAGTAGTGTGATCACACAGGAGACTGGATACAAAACTTGGTTGCTCTAGCTTTAATAGTCTATGAGATATAGGCGCAAATGAAGACGGACAGACGGACGGACGGACAGACGGACAGACAGACATGGCTATATCGACTCGGCTATTGATGCTGATCAAGAATATATATACTTTATGGGGTCGGAAACGCTTCCTTCTGGGCGTTACACACAACCGTTATCCCCACAAATCTAATATACCCTTTTACTCTTCGAGTACCGGGTATAATTAGCCAACTAAAACCTGTTTTTCAAACCAAGAGTGGTAAAACATTCACAGTTAAGTTTGATTTCTTCCTGATAATGATTGAAATTACAAACACCTCCTCAACTTTGAGGTGTCCCATTTGTAAAAAAAACTCAAAAACTTTCACAATTTAAACGACTCAACGGGTAAGGAGAACTGCTACGAATATGGGATTTCTCCGTTGCATTGAAGAATGAAGTGTATGGAATTTATTCTGAAGCTAGCCTACTACTTCCTCGGCCAGATGGCCAGGAGAAACAAAAACGGATAATAAACCTCGTGAGGATATACAGAGTAGAAAGGAAGTTATACAAGCTGAATTCTCTCGGAAGCTAGGATTAAAAGTTGACTGCCGAAAGTACGGATACGGAAATACGAATGATGGAAATACTTCGAGGAGATTTTTTGAAAATTATAAAATTACATACATACATATAATATATGATCACAGATGTTAATCAAAAAATCATTAAAAGGTTGGCTGTTATCGTAAATGTTATAAACTGCAAAGAAATGATAAATAGTGCAAAATTTTCCGAATACGCAACAAACACTGCTCAACTTTTTACTGATTTATATCCTCAAAAAAAACGTACCTCCACGGTAAATCCAGCCAAAATCCGGCTCATTGAAAGCTTTTAATAGAGTATCAGTTCTTACCAATTGGAGGACCGTCCGAAGAAGCACAAGAATGTAAAAACAAGGACTACAAAAGGTTCAGATACACTAATATAAATTATTTACCTCAAAAATCACCAAAAAATAAGAATTTAAATTGTATGTATTTAAGTTAGAAAATCGAATAAAAACAACTAAAAAGCCATTGTTGGAAGCTGCCGAGCTTTTTCGGCAACTCTGACTCCACATTTACAAAAATTATACTCCGTTGTTGGGGTTTAGGGTTTGTGTTTATTTTCAATGTTTAGTTTCAACTTTTAAAGGCCGTGGCCGTAAACTTTGTGTTTTTCAGTGTGCAGACGTATATATGTAGGTAGGAACTCAAGAACCGTTATAGAACCGATTTGACAATTTGACAGCCGTTAGGTGATAATGATACGCGATACTGCGTTCGACGACGAATTTTAGCGAAATGTGACCACGTTGACCGACGCACTGCAATATAAGCAGTACGCACGGCGAACATGTGTGTGTGTGCGTATGCACCGAAAGCGTGAGAACAGATGAGCGTACAACAACTTAAGAGATAACTAAGATTATGGGAATTCTTAAGAGCTACTGACAGCTGCTGCTTCGAACATACTCCCACCCGTTGAAAGACCAGGACGCACAGCTTGTTGACAGCTCGACGAGAGGTTCCAGATGGTGTCCGCATTATGGCAACTCGCACGGCCCCATCGGCTCCAGTGATGACCTCGATCACTCGTGCTAATGGCCACTTCAGTGGCGGCAAGTTTTCGTCCTTGATACAGACGACGTCGTTGATCTGGTTCGGAGGTTGTGGCGTGCTCCATTTGGCACGTTGTTGGAGCAGAGTCAAGTACTCCTCACTCCAATGCTTCCAAAAGATCTGCTGGGCACAGGTGACTCGTTGCCAACGATCGAGTCGATTGAAGTTGAGAGCCGTAACGTCTGGCTCGGGAAACTCCATCAGCGGACGACCAATCAAGAAATGTCCCGGTGTAAGGACGGCAAGATCTTCAGGATTTTCTGAAATTGAAATAAGAGGACGAGAATTGATTATCGCCTAGATTTGGCAGACCAATGTCCGCAGCTCGTCGAAGCCAAAGAGTGACGATCCCACGGAGCGATAAAAGTGCTGTTTGGCCATCTTCACTCCTGCCTCTCACAAGCCCCCCAGGTGAGGCGAGCGGGACGGTATGAACTTCCAATCGAAGCCGTTGTTGAGGCAGTGATTATGGACTTCAGCGCGATGCTTCTCGCTCATGAATAGCCGACTAAGGTCATCCAACTCGTTCCTTGCGTCCAATTGCTCCAAGCAACGACTGCGGACCCGCACGCAGATCCCTTTTTGTAGAGTACGGTACTGAGGATACAGATGAGCCCATTGAACGATGCGACATAACAAATGGGATCCTTTTCGAAGGTCCTCTGACGAGAGGTCCGGTGTCTTCGTCCGACTGATGAACTTCTGAACGTAGCCGAAGATGCGCAGCATGACTACAAATGAGTTGATGTGCTTAAACGACAGCGAGATGTCGGTACGCTCAGATTACAGCAATACCCGGTGTCGAATTTCCGGAAGGTTAATTTCCGGCGAGCACCGTTCAGGTCAGCAACTTCGTTCGCCTTGCAAGAAGGCAGGTCCATTCATCCACAACCTAGAATTCAAGAGATCCTGCGGCGCTGCTCCCTTTGAAAGAATGTCAGCCGGGTTCATCTCAGTTGGCACATAGCGCCAATCCATGCCCCTCGTAAGTTGTTGAACTCCGGCGATTTTGTTGGAGACAAATACGTTGAACTTGGATGGCTCCTCTCGCAACCAAGACAGGACCACAGTTGAATCCGACCAACAATGAATTGGGCAATCAAAGGTATCCATTTTCCTGATTTCGCGAAGTAAGTTTGTCAATAGGAACGCTGCGCATAGCTCAAGCTTGGGAACCGTGAGGGTTTTTAGTGGGGCAACCCTCGCCTTCGAACAAAGCAAGTGAACCTCAGCGACTGTATCTGTAAACGATCGAGCGTAGATGCAAGCCACATAGGCCTGAAGGCTGGCATCACAAAAGGCATGCAATTCAAAACTTGCCTTGGGTTGAAAGACATAGCGAGGAAATGTGGCGTGACCCGCAGTGGCGAAGTCCTAGCAAAACTCAGTCCAAGCTGAGTCCAACGACTGAGGAAGGCTCACATCCCAATGCAGCTTGTCTCTCCACATGCGCTGCATGATGATTTTCGCTCTGATCAGAGTAGGTCCGATCAATCCCATAGGGTCATAGCAGCGCGCAATGGTTGACAATACCGAACGCTAAGTGTGCTTGCCAACACCGATTTGAACGCCTCTGGGACGGTACGAAGCACATCTAGATAGTTGGAGCACCATTTCCGCAATTTAAAATTGCCTCGAGCAAGAAGATCCGTGGTTTGACGCATAATATCCAGTACGTCCTCGACCGAATTCCCTCCAGATATCATATCATCCACGTAGAAGTTCTGTAGAATGGTTTCAGACCCCAATGGATACGATGATGACTCATCCACGGCCAGCTGGTGCATAGCTCGAATAGCTAAAAACGATGCCGACTTAGTCCCATAGGTGACTGTGTTTAGCTTGAAGACCTGTATGTCATCGTCAAGGAAGTCCCGCCATAATATGCATTGGAGCATGGTGTCAGACATTGAGACACGCACGCACCTATACATTTTACCGATATCACCTGTAAGAGCAATGGAAAATGTACGAAAACGAATGAGTGTGTGAAATAGTTTGGCCTGAATGGTGGGACCTGACATGAGCAGATCGTTTAGCGAAGGACCAGATGTGGTGGCTGCCGAGCTGTCAAATACGACCCTCAGCTTTGTGGTGGAGCTGTCCTCTTTGATGACGCAGTGATGTGGAAAGAAATATTTGAACTTGTGCCTATCTTCGTTTGGCACCAGCGACATATGATTGAGGGACAGGTGCTCCTTCATGAATGCCGAATATTTTGCGTAGAGAGCTGGATTACGGACGAATTTGCGCTCCATGTTTTCCAGACGCCGCTTTGCCTGCAAATAGGAATCGCCCAAGGACTCCACACTTCGCTTTAAAGGCAAGCGGACTGAGTATTCCCCAGAGGGTAAACGAGTGTGGGTGCTTACGAAATGCTCCTCGCAATGAAGCTCCTCCTTTGTTGCCCTAGCGATCGGCTCAAAGATGTGCTCCACTTCCCAAAATTGACGAACCAAGTCATCGAGCCGAGTGCTGTGATTGATGTCATCCGAAGATTGGGTTGCGATGAACGACGACAGAATGGGGCCGAGTGCCCACCACCAGATAGAATCCATCCAAAATGGTTCTTCTGTAGCAAGGGTAATCCAGGCGGCAGCTGAACTTGTCCCACGCAGAGCAGATCGAAGAAAAGTCCGTCTCCGATGAGCAGATTAATCCGCTGCGGCTGGTGGAACGAAAGGTCAGCAAGATATGGATATATGGATATGCAACGGTATACGATACGCCAATTAGCTATGCTAATCAACGAGCGAGGTTGATGATCCGTAATCTTCTGGGCAACGACGGCAGTGATGCTAATGGTGAACTCTGAAATCTGAGATTTCAGAACGAGAACCATCGAGATACCTTCTGTTGAGAAGCTAGCATCGCCTATGCCAGAGACCGCGGTGTGCGATTTAGTTTTTCGAAGTTTAAGTTGATTGGCTAGACGACTTGTCACGAAATGCAATTGAGATCCCGAGTTCAAAAGTGCACGACAAGGGACGAAAGTTCCAGAGCTGGATTTGACGAGAACGACGACAGTGGCTAATACAGCATCAGACGGACTTTGGGATATGAGGGCTTGCGGCAATGGGGGTGACAACGCAACCATGGCGGTATGGCTTGGTTGTGCTTGCGAGGCTTCGTTCGGGGAACCAAAATGAACGGTCTCTGGTGAACGACCGAAATGCAAGAGGGAGTGGTTCTTCAATCGGCAGGTACTGCAGGGACCTGATCGGCAATGGCCATCCTTCGGCCATCCTTCGGCCATCCTTCACGTGATGGCCCCTTCGTAGGCAGTTCACGCACAAGCCTAGCCTCCTTGATTCTTTGTGGGGCTCATCCGGCAATAGCCCCTTAAAGCGCTCGTAATTTGCAATTGTATGGCTCGAGCCATCAAAAAAAGTACAAGAAACCGGAGCGGGAGCGCTCGATGCCACGAAAGCCTTTCTCTGCTTCTGACTCACAGTTTTCTCAGCCTTGCCAACCTGACCATCTTGCCCTTGCATGGCGTGTTGAATGCCCTCAAGAGTGCGACATCTGTTATCCAGAAATGTGGACAATTTCTCCCAGGATGGAAGGCCTTGATTCGACGAGACTTCTTCCCATTTTGTTTGCGTTGCTCTGTCCAAGTTCCGCCAAATTGCATAGACGATTATCGCGTCTGCAATCTCCTCCTTTGATCCTAGCGCTTGCAACGCCCGAAGATGTGAGGTGGCGGCATCCACAAACGCCCGCAACTTGCCCACTGATGAGTCGCCACGAGTCAGCCCAAATACCGCTCTGATGTGTGCCTGTAAAATGAGACGTTTGTTAGCAAATCTGGATTTCAGAATGTCTAAAGCTGTGAGATAGCTCTCCTAGGTCATCTCCAACGAACTGATGGTGTCCAGGGCCACTCCGCTCAAACAGGACCGCAAGTGCTGCAGCTTCTCGATAGAAGTAAGCGCCGCTTCACTATCGATGACCGCTGTGAACATAGAATAGAAACTGGTTCACTCCACTGAACTTGGTCAGCTGCAGTTGTGGCAGACGCGATTGATTTGCCATGTATATCAGGGATTGGAATTAGTTTGGATTCAAGCGAAACGTCGAACAATGCGCTGGCTGAGAACGCTTGCCCAACTCCCGCTGAAAAGCCGTCCTTAATGCTAATAGAGACGAATCGAATTGCACAGGTATTTTACTGGACTCTGATTCAAAATCCACTTCCTCCAAACTGGTGTGTGCCACAATAAAGTTATTAGTTAAAGTTAAAGTTAAATAAAGGTCCGGTCGTACCCATCCATTTGGCGCAGCTTTTCGAAATCCAGTTGGGTGACGAGTCCCTGCAGTCTGTTAAAAATAGCCGTTGTTTTGAGCTTCAAAAAGGCAATCCGGCTAGTAGCACTGGCCAACAATTCACCAGGCGGAGCGCCAGTCGACGGTGTGCCACCCGAGGCGGACCCGATACTTATATTATCGTCACTCATTTTAACTGTGTAGTGTTTTAATGTTTTATTTGCCGCTAACCTTTTCACGCCGGCTGCGCAGATCTAACGTTGCGTACTTTATTGTTCTCAACGGCAACGAATGCCAGTAGAGGGATGCAACGATATACGAAAGCGAAGGCAAAAAATTTTATATGTATATGTATGCACTGCACCGGCACAAAGAGGTTAAAACGAGGCGACGACCGAAACCAACAGTTATGAACAAGCGAACGATCGAGAATTTACTCTGATTTCGAGTTCAAAATTTCAGAGAGAGGTCAATGCAGCCGCTCGCGAGCGCTGGCTGAAGCAACCGACGAAAGAAGAGACGAAAAATATAACGGCTTTAACTCTATGCAGCCGGTCTCGACAGTGCGCTGGACAGGCTGAAGCAGACGGTGAAAGAGAATGCGAAAACGAATAGCGGGCTGTTAGAACTGCCACGGACGGCCACAACGACTTTTGGTTAGCTACTTTCTCGACAAATGTTTAGTTAAACCTTCGACACAAGTTTAACTATATGTTTGAACACTCTTTTCACACTATAAGCTCACGGAGATCACGTCGGGGTCACCAAAATGTTGGAAGCTGCCGAGCTTTTTCGGCAACTCTGACTCCACATTTACAAAAATTATACTCCGTTGTTGGGGATTAGGGTTTGTGTTTATTTTCAATGTTTAGTTTCAACTTTTAAAGGCCGTGGCCGTAAACTTTGTGTTTTTCAGTGTGCAGACGTATATATGTAGGTAGGAACTCAAGAACCGTTATAGAACCGATTTGACAATTTGACAGCCGTTAGGTGATAATGATACGCGATACTGCGTTCGACGACGAATTTTAGCGAAATGTGACCACGTTGACCGACGCACTGCAATATAAGCAGTACGCACGGCGAACATGAGTGTGTGTGCGTATGCACAGAAAGCGTGAGAACAGATGAGCGTACAACAACTTAAGAGATAACTAAGATTATGGGAACTCTTAAGAGCTACTGACAGCTGCTGCTCCGAACAGCCATAGTCATTGAAATTATAAAAAAAATTCAGTTATGATTAAAAACCAACGTTTTTAATTTGAATCTTACAGGTAAGGTTAGGTTAGGTTAAGGCGGCTGTCAAGCTCCACAGGAGCCCGTCATACTTGGGCCGGTTTCGGCCCGTTGTGATACCGCAGGAGGTGTTCCCCTTATCCATCTCATGAGACCTGAACATATCAGCAGCTATCCCATCCTGACGCTCTTATGAAGTTTGCAATCTTTCTGGGACAGATTTTGGACATTTCTGAAATTTCTGAGACATAGGGCATGCCCAGGTATTGTAGCCTTCTCCTGCTGAGAGCTGGACAGGAGCAGAACAAGTGTTCTACTGTTTCCTCCTCCTCCTCGTTTCTACAGCTTCGGCAAAAATCATTGTATGGGGCTCCCAGCCTGTTAGCGTGGGAGCCTATTAGCCAGTGCCCCGCGAGAGAGTGGATGACTAAGCTGCACCTTTTCCTGCCGAGCTTACATAGCTCTAGTGTGCGTTTGCTGTCAATGGTCGGCCATGTTTGCCGGGTTATGCGACATAGTGGTGCTGACCGCCACGCATTGTCTACAGGTAGCCATTGGCATGCAGATATCCTCCTTATCTTGGAGAAGGGGTATTGTGTACCAGATCTGGCCAGCTCGTCTACCATACAGTTGCCTTCGATGTCCCAGCGACCCGGGACCCAAATAAGGCTGATGGCAAATTGTTGGGCCATCTCGTGAAGAGATTTGCGGCCATTTGCCACTGTGGCCGAGTTCGAGGAAATCGCGGGAAGTGATTTGATCGCAGCTTGGCTGTCGCTGTAAATGTTTACAGTTGTTGTTGCCAGTGCAGCCGTTGTGGCTGTTTGAAGGAGCTTCAGTGCTTCCATGATCGCAATGACTTCCGCTTGGAACACACTGCAGTGATCTGGGAGCCTAAAGGATTGCCTAATTTCGAGCTGTTCGGAGTAAATCCCTCCTCCAACTTTGTTATCCAGCTTCGAACCATCTGTGAAGATGCTTATGGCCATGTCTTGGCCTGGTGGTCCCTCAAGCCACTCGTCTCTGCTAGGGATGATTACATTGAAGGGGGTAACAGTGTGTTCCCTTGGGACGCAGTAGTCCGTCTTTGTAGGGACGGTACTGCTGATAAGTATCGATGAGTGACCCCTGGGATGTGATGTCCATTGGTCGGAGTCTCTCAGACGTATCGCTGCAATTTCTGCCCTCTCTTTTCCCTCAAGTTCGAGGCTCTGGAGACTTAGGATGGCGTTAAGTGCATCGTTCGGGGTGGTGCGTAATGCTCCACTAATGCATAAAGCTGCGGTTCGTTGAACCTTGCCAAGTTGTTCGGTTGTCGATCCTTTTGATAAGGCCGGCCACCAAATTGTAACTCCATAGAGTAAGATTGGTCTTACTATTGCTTGGTATATCCATTGGACTACGCTTGGGTTTATGCCCCACTTCAAGCCAATAGCTTTTTTGCAAGAGTATAGGGCTATCGTAGCCTTCTTCACTCTGTCTTTCAATTACCTACTCTAGGTAACTAGCGCTGTCGCTGAAAGAGAGCCTGCATCCATTTAGTATAGGAGGGTTAAGGGGCGGAACCTTGTACTTGCGTGAGAATAGCGCGAGTTCCGTTTTTGTGGGATTTACTCCCAATCCTCGCGATTTTGTCCTTTCTTATAGTCTCGCGAGCTTAGTGCTCATAAGGTCACACAGTGTTTGAGGGTATTTCCCCGAGAAACTGATTGCAACGTCATCCGCGTATGCCACTATTTTACAGCCCCCCCCTCCAGATCACATAGAATCTTATTGACTGCCATGTTCCATAGAAGGGGAGACAGGACACCACCTTGCGGAGTGCCTCTGTTGACATACCTAGATTGCGTGGACGATCCCATCAATGATGTCACCGTCCTGCATGTGAGCAATTGATCGATGAGCAGCACCAAGTGACCGTCCACACCCAGGTCAGTCAGTGCTTCCGTAATGGCACTTGGGACGACGTTGTTAAAGGCTCCCTCGATATCGAGGGATATCTTCCTTTCCGGTAGGCATGTTGTGCTCCTGACAACATTTGAGGACTAATAATTGTCCTCAGATGTAGTCCGACATTTACAAGTCTTTCGAAAGTTTTGAGAAGAAAGGACGATAGGCTGATTGGTCTGAAGTCCTTAGGAGTCGAGTGCGAGGTCTTTCCCGCTTTGGGGATAAAGACTATTTTCGCCTTGAGCCATTCTTGTGGTATGGTCCCCACAGCTAGTATCTTCCTGAAGATACATTGTAGCCAGTTGATGGCTGAGTCTCCGGCCTTTTGCAGTTGGGCCGGAATGACCTGGTCCGGACCTGGCGATTTGAACGGGTCAAAGCTGTTCACCGCCCAGCTTATGTTCCGTTTGGTAAAAAAATGGTCCATCGTGGCTGTTTGGCCTCCCCTTTGAGTTAGCGCCGGCTTGATGGTTGTGCACCCAGGGAAGTGGGTTTCAAGCAGTACGTGGAGCGACTCCTCACTGGAGTTGGTCCACGTACTGTTGTTCCTTTTAAGATACCCTACCGAGGGGGTGGTTTTTGAGAGGAGCTTGCGCAGCCTTGCGGCTTCTGACGTCTCCTCTATTTTTGAGCAAAATTTTTGCCAAGAGGCTCTTTTTGCTCTTCGTGTTTCTTTTTTTTATTGGGCGAGACTGACTTTGTAATCTGCCCAATTTTTCTCCTCGTTAGCGCTTTTGGCTCTGTTGAAGAGAGTCCTACAGCTCTTACGTAGGATGTCAATTTGTTTCGACCACCAGGGGGGTTTCTTTTTACCCCTTGTCTTGTGTGGCAGGCGGGCCGCCGTGAAAGCCCTATTGCATGCATCCGTGAACCAGTACACCATACGATCTAAATCGTCTTGAGTGTCTGGGCTCATTGGTGCCTTGTTGGGGAGTAGTTCCTCCAAAACCGAGCTATATTTAACCCAGTTGGTTTTTCTGGGGTTAGTGTAGTCGGTGGGTTTGGGGCTCTAGAGGGATAAAATCGTTTCGATGTACCTGTGGTCGGAGAAGGAATGGTCCTCTAGGACCCTCCATCTTTTCACTTTGTCTGACAGATTGTGAGACACTAGAGTGAGGTCAATAACCTCCTGTCGGTTTTTTATAATAAATGTGGGGTCGTTACCCCGGTTACATATAGTTAAGTTCGAGTTTAGGATAAAGCTAAAATGTGACTCACCCCTTACATTTGTGTCCGTGCTCCCGCATTGAGTGTGGTGAGCATTGGCGTCGCAGCCTATTAGTAGGCTTGTGTTGGACCTCTCGCTGTCGCTGGCTAGCTTGCAGACGAGGTCGTTAGGAGGATCGCTTTCCTCATGGGCCATGTAGGACGACATCAACCTCAGATGTGTCCGCTTTAGCTCTATGCTTACTGCTGTGTTGTCGCCACTGCTAAAGCTATGGAGCAGAAAGATATTTAGGTGCTTTCTTGCAAGAATGTAGGTACGAGTTTTACCTTCAATTTGGTGTACAATGAGCTTGTACTCTCTCGTCGCTAACCCACAGACCTTGGCTCCGACTATCGAAGGCTCCTGGATTAGGACGATGTCGGCTCCGCCAGCGACTCTTTGTTGAGGATGATAACGGCCTTGTTCGTCGGCCCCTGTGTCTCCTCGACCTTGACTACCTTCCAGTCTTGGGATGGCAGTCCTGGGTTGCTCCTGTGCAACATCTTGAGAATGCGCTCAGGCTCCTTGAAGGTAGCCGGCACCCAAATTCTAGCCCTCGGCCTGCTGGGCACCTCGCTCCAGTCTACAGCGACGAGCTTCGCCCCAGCGTAGACCTCTCCGATCTGCGCCACCGCTGCTTTATACAGCTTCACGGAGCGCTCGTCCTCACAGGCTACTACTTTAATATTGCCCTGGAACCACCCCATGTCTTTGCAGACTGGAGGTGGCCCTGATTCTTTGTCGAGCAGCTCGAAGCAGCGGTCGGCCAGTGCCGCTTCCACCCACTTCCATTGGCTCCTTGGAATCTTGCCCTCCACGCCAATCAGCGTCCTCTCCTTGGCAATTTGCGCGAAGGAGATGTTAGGCATCACCCTTGACCTTTTCGCGGCCGGATCGGCTGTCTCCTGCGACCGTTGTCTCTTTGGTTGTGAGACCAAATGGCACCGATGTGGCCCACTCCACCTTCTTAAGCCAGTCAGCTGATGGACTGACTGATGGCATTTTGCCGACGGAGTATATGCCCTGCACTCGTCCTTTCGGCATACATATGTATGCTTTTTAGCCTGGGCGCTGGTCGAAGGCAGATCATCTCCCTCCACCCTACCAGAAGGTCGGGCAGCCACAATGTTGCTTAGCTGCCTCTCCAAGGTGTCGGTGTTGGGAGCTGATCCGCCCGCCACCCCAGATTCGGGATGGGACCCACTCGGATTCAACCCAGCGATTTCCGCCTTACAGGTCTGTCCTGCTGTTGAGCTGGTCGGACCAGGCCTTAGGGCCGATGAATTCCCATGCAGGGGATTGTTCCCATTTGACATTTGGGAAGTGTCAACTCTGTTTGGTTTTTTGTTTTTATTTTGACTTTTATACATTATACATCCCACGAGATGCAGAGAAAGGGAACGGTCAGCCCGGGCAGAGATCCACGTTGCCCGGGTAAGGCATCATTAGAACAGGGGCTGCAAAGTCCCTGAGCTCTCCGTTAACGACTGCGCTAGTTTTTATACCGGGTTTCCAGCCAGGCTGACTCTCGGCACGGGTCGAATAGCACGCTTAGTCCGGCCCGGTGTGAGATGAGTGTGCGATTGGGATGTGGGTAGGTGGTGTGTAGGGAGGGTGCTGTATGAGCTACTTATACGAGGCTGCACCACAAGCTCATCGTCAGTGTTGCGACTTCAGAAACAACCGCTGGCTGTTCGGGACTGCTTATTTTCGGTATTCTCCCTAGGGACCTATTCTCCCCAACCTACAAAGGTCGGTCGTTCGCTATCCGCAACCTGCACCCTGTCCGGTGGCCTCAGCTAGGCCCCCTCTAAGCCACCTCACGCGCTCTTCAGACCAGATCTTGCAGGTAAAATCTTACAAGTAAACTATGATCGAAAATATTTCTTAACTTTGACCTTGAATATTAACGCACCTCGAATACCTGGCACTCTTGACGAACATTCTAGAGCTTGAGAAGTTTTCAATTAATTGCTTTTTACAGTTTTTAAGTCGCTTCTTTAGTTTAGAAGTTATGATTTTTGCAATGTAAAACGAGAGGGAACGTTGTGAGACGCGGCAAAGGTGCGGCTTTACTTTATACCCGGTACTTTGTCAGTATTTGAGCTTACGAATTATGTAATATATAATAAATTACAAATTAAATTAAATTAAATTAATTAAATTAAATTCGCAAATGAACAAATTAAAGTTTGACCAAAAAAGAAAATTTCAAAAAATTAATTCGAACCCTATGGGAGATTTTTATATATTAGATGCTATCTCTTTCCATTTTTTACATCTTCTACATATGCATGTATACCTACATATACGATACTTGGAAGTGTGTATGAGAGAGAGAGGGAATGAAAGCGGCGCTTGAAAGCCGTTCCATATTCACTAAAATTTAATTTGTTCCTTCTGGCTATAATAGTAGTTCGACTTGATCCAGATTCGGCAATCTAGGAGATACGGTTATTTTCCAAGATCCTGCCTTTTTGCCTTTCCAGACAGGTATATTATAAAAAGATGACCACTTTGTGCTGGCAGGAAGCTATGATATCGCTTACAAGCGGTTGCTAAACGGCGTCGAGAAGATGAAGGGGAACGGGCAGTTCGCGCAGGCATACATCAGATTCATCAATGATAACGTATCTCTAAGGGATACGCTACAGTTGAAGCTTAACGAGGTCGCAATAGAAAGCGACAGACTATTGTACCTTTCAAACTTTGGACTCGAAACCCCGAACAGACCGGGTAAGATTCGGCTGGTTTTTGACGCTGAAACCAGAGGTGAAGGAACATCACTGTATTAGGTATTGGCCAAAGGGTGGAGCCCCTTATAAATCCATGCCACTTAGAAACAGGACAATATTTATTTATAAAAGTTTATATTGTTTAGCATACTTTTAACTAATTTTCACTGAAAGCCTTAATAAAAATGTTCCGTTCGCTTCTTTGCATTTATACGATCAAAATTTTTGTGGAGATAAACTTATAGATAAAAAAACTTTTTTTCAAGCGCATTCTGTGGAATGGCGTGCAAATATGTTCCTACCAGTGTAGCTAGTTTTTTAGCATACTGGCAAACAGCGGGGACACGGGTTGTTCCCGACCAGTTATAGTAAAGATGGCACATCTTATATGTGAGCTTTTGAATTTGGTCAGGGCTGAGACGTATGTTGCTATAGAGCACATTATAGCTCGTTGGCGACACTGATCCTTGGCGAACGGTCTGTGACACTAAGTAGAAGTCGTATCTTTCAGGCAGAGTGACAATATCATCTACTACCGTTCCAGGTGGGGGATTTTTTCTTTCTTTCAGTGTAAAAAACCGTGTGTTGCAAGATTTAGTGACCACAATGTATGCCAGCATCGGTGGAGCACTATTGGCACGCTTATATTCAATGTCAAGCTTTTCCACAATATCCTTCACTTCGTATTCGAACAACTGCTTCAAAGATCCTGAGCTAACACCGTCACGATAGAATAGTATACGTGTTGGTAACTTTTGATGCTCTCGCTGATATTGTCTCAAGGCCTTGGCTATCATTGGCCACAGGTTATTAGCTAGTACATCAAACGCACTGCACTCTGAGACCGTGCTAAAGTAAGTTGAATTCTGCTGAAGGTCCATGGAAGCAACTAAAGCACCATAAGCCTTTCGGCGGTCACGAACGCTTTTTGCTATATCAAAGCCAATGGTCATTAGGCCAGAAAGCGGCAACTCAATCATCCATGGTGTGTATCCCAATTTACAATTCAATTGAATTGCTATTTTTGTTGCAATACTCATTAGCCCTCGATTTTTCGAAGTTTTTATAGTCACAACTTGAGTAGGAACGGCTCTGTCAATACATCCTCTCTTTTTAATAGCCGAATATCTGAAAAACAAATGCATTTGATTTTGCATTGCATTGACCTATATTGATTACCAAACCTTTCTACATTGTTGTTGGGAACAAGACACAAGATTAATTTTGGATCCATACGAGCACAATCATCCATAGCTCGCACATATGTCGCAGTGCGATCATCGTAAATTTTTATTCTAAAAGTAAACTGTTATTTCAAGAAAATTTTATTTTTATAGTTTTTAGCTTACTCGTGAGGATATCTTATCCTCAATCCCATACCAGAAGCTGCATTAAGCAAACTGGTAATCAAAGTTTTAAGGTCAGACGAATTGCGATCTGGTGCAATTACGGCCCACCGGTCTATACCCTCACTGGGAGTTGTTAGCAGCCGTTTTTCACGAAAGCATCTTGTCCAATCAGCAGTTTCGCCAAGAGAATATCTGAATACAACTCATTTAGATAGAAGCCACATTTTTATTATATGGAACTCACTTTGATTGACAAAAGACAATTTTCTGAGGCGGAATTATACGTCCTTGTAGTTTTGTAAGATTTTCATCAAGTTGCATGTTCCAGTCTCTTAGTATTTTCACGCTGTCAGCGGTGGTTTGCAAACGATTATTGAATATACGCAAACGATCTATGCGGCGATCAGGATTCATGCGTGTGTGATCTGACATTGCTCGCATCAGTCTGTAATAAAACAAAAAAAAAAGTGGCACTGAATGCACTCTTAAATGCTTAAGATAACTAGATGTTCAAGTCTTACTGAAAATTAGACCGCATGGCGTCAGTAAGTCCCGTTATTCGGCATAGCTCTGGAATAAGAACTACGACTTCACTGGCATTGGTTTTCTGAGCCTTGTCTCTATTTTTTGAAATTAACAATGCTTGATTGTGGTCATGAATGCGAATGTTATATTTCTAAAATGATTAATGTTTGTTATTTTCGATTTTGTATCATCCCCAAACAGCGAATTTTTTTTTACTTACAGTTAGATAGTACTCGATAAAACTAACATCTTTTCCTTTGCAACTAAATGTGGATTTTGGCGATTGTGAAAAATCCACATCGTTAATGCGGTATGTTTTGTTATTATAATCTGTAAGAACAACCAAATCCAGAACATTCATGCGAAATTCGTCTTGATGGCGTGAGGGGTTACTAGAACAACGTTTCAATATATCATATACAGTTTCAGTGCGCATAACTTTATGTGTTATTTCAGTACACAGCATAATGTCTTTTTCGTGTTGTCGGATCGAAGTTTCATATCCTGGCCAGAGTTCCATTTGATGATCTCGGAGCGGTATCTACAAATATTATGTTTTAGTTAAAAATAAACAAAAATATCTACACGGAACTGATATACCTTTGCGTGGGGATCAAAAAGATTACGCCCAACTAACTCAAGCTTCAGACCCTTCATGGAGCGGCGCAAAATGAGGTTAAGCAATTGCAAAAAGCGTGATTCTGTGTTCGACACAATTCCAACACACTTTATTGAGATTTTGTAGTCAATTCCCATTTTGGATTGTCCACACAGCACAGTTAAATCGTTCTCAAATTTTTTTGTTGTGAACAATTGTTTTCCATCAAATAGATAGCCAGATCCCAAAATACTAGTGTGATTTGACAGGATGCCCATACGCACGCGTATGTTATCCAGCTCAGGCTCAAAATCCACATGGTACGCCACTATACGCCACTCTGGCTTGGTTTGCAATCGAAAGAAGTTTGATTGCAAATCAATACGTTCTCCGTCTTTGCCTTGCTTAGATACGACATCAGCCGGACGAGTCCTGAGAATATCATAGCGATCCAAGTGCTGCCGTTCCGCCACTGGACCACCATCCTGTCTCGATGACACCTGATATGGTTCACGAGTAGCTACTTCGCCACTTGACCGACCTGATGTAGAAGCTTCAGATTGTCTTCTGAAAACCTTTGAACGCTGCCAAAAATGAATTTCCAATAAAAAAATTAGAAAAAATATATTTCGTTTTAATTTGTAAATTCACTTAGTGGTACATTTATGCGATACAATAAATAAAGCTGAAGAATATCTATAGCCAACCAAATTAAGATGTTCCTAGAGAAAGACAGAACTTGACTTCGATATTGATGTTGCTAGGTGACTAGACTAGACTGGTCTACCATGCTAAAAAAGATTAAAATTCAATAAAAACTGATTTTCAAATAGTTTTGTTCGATATTAGTTTCTACATCTATTTTGATAGTTAGCTAATTTATCCAACTAATTTAATATCATTATAAGGGTATATTAGATTTGTGGGGATAACGGTTGTGTGTAACGCCCAGAAGGAAGCGTTTCCGACCCCATAAAGTATATATATTCTTGATCAGCATCAATAGCCGAGTCGATATAGCCATGTCTGTCTGTCCGTCCGTCTTCATTTGCGCCTATATCTCAGAGACTATTAAAGCTAGAACAACCAAGTTTTGTATCCAGTCTCCTGTGTGATCACACTACTCCAAATGTATTTCAAAATTTCGCCCCACCCCCTTCCGCCCCCACAAAGGACGAAAGTCTGTGGCGTGTACAATGTTGAAGATACGAGAAAACTACAAACGCAGAATTATAGCGAATGATCATTTCTATCAGAGTGTTGAATCTGGATCAGATCGGATCATTATTATAGCTACAATGAAGAAAACCATTTCGAAAGACCTTCTCGCTCTCTCTCACACGCGACCCCATCTGCTTTGCCCATTCGTATTTTGTGATCAAAACCAAAAATTAAGGCATTCAAATATTTTTTTTTCGACTTTTCCCGAGCTTTCAAATTCAAAATTTAGCGAAAAAATACCGAAAAAAATTATGAAATTTCAATTTGGAAGCTTAATATCTTCCAGACGTTAAGTTGCAGCTACAAAGTGTCGGAGTCGGATTTATAGCTGCATTTGTCAGCTTTGTTTTGTTTGTTTTTAACTGTAAAGTTCAATACAACCAGTTGTAGGAAACTTAAGTTATGTGAAAAATAGAATCACTATCTGTGACAAAAAATAAAAATTTTTTAAAAATTATTAAAAAAATAACTACTCCATGAAAAAAAAAACTTTCTTTACAAATTTTAAAACATCCAAATCTATCAGAAAAAGTCATTTTTGGCGACAGCGGAAAAGTCGTGTCGACTAGTGTAATCCAAGCTCGAGTTATCAATCATTTCAACCAAATCTTCAACAACTACATACCACAGTCATACAAAACAAGCCTCGTCATACCCATACTGAAACCTAAAAAGGATAAAATGGATATCTCTTCGTACAGACCCATCTCGCTAAACTGTTGCATTGGAAAAGTGCTGGATAAAATCATTGCTAAAAGATTGTGGTGGTTTCTAACCCATAATAGACTTCTACACCCAAACCAATTTGAATTTAAGAAGGGAAAATAGACTTCAGACACCATCTTATCACGGTGTCACTCAACTCAAAAAAACCTATCTCACTCATCTCTCTTGACTTTGCAAGAGCATTTGATCAAGTAGGTACACACTCAATAACAGATCAACTTTTGGAATGGAAATGCGGAAAAAAAATAATTAAATACATCCAAAACCTTATGAAAAACAGAAAAATTACAGGGAAAACAGGTAAAAACACATCGGCTATATATCCTCTTGAAAACGGAATACCGCAGGGCTCTCCCATATCAGTAGTCCCATTTTTTATAGCATTCAATAAGTTGACCAATACTACACTACACAAGGAAATTAACTTTAACTTTAACGCCTAGTTCTCAGAGACTATAAGAGCTAGAGCAACCAAACTTTCTATCCAAGCTCCTGTGATACCAAACCAGGACGAGTTTGTTTTAAAATTTTGCCACGCCCCTTTCCGCCCCCACAAAGGACGAAAATATGTGGAATCCACAATTTTTAAGATAAAAGAAACCAAGAACGCAGAATCATGGAAAATTACCATATCTACCAGATTGCCGAATCTTGATCAGGTCGGATCAATATTATGGCCAAAAGAAACAAATTAAATTTCAGTGGCTACGCAACGCCTGCCAAGCGCTTCTCATTCCCTCTCTCTCTGTCGCAAACACTTGTACGTCTCAAATATGTAGTTATACATGTCATGCAGAAATTTAGAAGCAGATGTAAAAAGCATATGCAAACAAAATTGAAAACATGTATAATATTCCAAAAATGGTTTGACTTCATTTTTTTTAAATATTATTTTTTGCCCAAAATTTAATTTGTCCCTTTTGCGAACATATAATAAATTGCATAAATCGCAAGCTCATATATGTATGTATGTGTATACTGACTGAGTATCGGGTATAAGGTAGAGCCGCGGCCTTTGCCGCGGCTCACAACGTTCCCCCTCGTTTGCTTTTTATTTTTGTTGTCATGTTTTTTTTTACTACTATTATCGCATCATTATGGAAGGTGCGGAAACATTATGCGAGTCGTTTATACCAAAACTGCATCTTTTTTCGCATCGTTTGTCAGCTGTTCGGCCTGCTAATATTAAAAAAAAAACAGGGAGAGTAAAAAGAAGAGAACAGAAGCATTTTTGTTGAAGCTATAAGAAATTACCAAAATAACGAGCGATTTATTTTTAAATGTGAAAACCGTGCAATTGTGAGTTTCAGTACGAACACCCAATTCCAATTTAAAGTTTAAGTCGGTGCACCTCAAAAAATCTTTGTGGACTCTTCTAAGTATTTGTGCTACCATTTTGTTTTTTGCAATCAGACATATTTGTATAGGAACGGTTTGGCCGCTCAACTCATTTTCGACTCATTTTAATGGACACACAAACCAACACCGAACCCAGTCAACACCGAACCCAGTCAGCACAGCCGAATACTTCGAAGCCATAACAAAGAAAAAGCCAACACACTAATCAAACCACTAAAAGCAAAGGACAGCAGTAGGAGTAGCACTTCTAATTCACACATCAATACAACATACACAGAGAAATATAAATGATGACTTTGAAGTCAAATCTAAACAAAATTTTACAATCTACTCAATGTATGTACATATGTATATACCACCCCACCCAACAAAACCATCTCACGAAACAACCTCAACAACATTATAAACAGCAACAACAACACAATATTAGTAACGTAAGACGTAAGAGGAAAAATCATAGCCAAATTTATAGAACAATCACAGCTCACACTTCTAATTGACAAATCCCCCACACACTTTACCACACACAAAACTTTCACACACATCGACCTAACCTTCTGCTCCCCCTCGTTGACGACCTTTGCGGAAGCGACCACTTCCCAATCCTCACCTTCCTTTTTCCTACTGATCCCCACAACAACTACGACAAACCTCACTTCAAAATAAAAGAAGCAAACTGGGAAAAATTCCAAAATCTAAACAGCCTAATCAACATCGCACACCCCCCAAGCACAAACATCAACAAGGAAACCGCTACAATCAACAAAATGTTAATACAAAGTGCCCACCATAGCATCCCACAAACAACACCTAACACACATAAACACGAATACTCTGTGGTCTTAATCCAATAAAACAAATTCATTGCCTAACAAACCCATCCAACAACATAACTAACCCAAAGGAAATAGCCAACACTCTTGCAAAACACTGGTCCGATCTCTCCAAAGAGTACAACTTTAGCACAAACTTCCAAACTATTAATAACAAAAACAGAATTCCACATAGCTTTACAATCCCTAAAAGGCTCAACACCAGGACTCAATAGAATCTCATACCTCATGCTAAAAAAAAACACAATAACACTACTCGACAAAATTCAACTTTTTTTCCGCTGTGGCCAAAAATGCCTTTTTCTGATAGATTTGGAGATTTAAATTTCTTTTAGGAATTATGGTTTTTTTTTTCATGGAGTAGTTTTTTTTTCAAAGAATTATTAAAAAATTTGTTTTTTTTGTCATAGGTAGTGCTTCTATTTTTCACATAACTTAAGTTTCCTATCGCTTATAAAAATATAAAAATAAACGGCTAAGTTATAACCGTTTGACCAAAACTTCATATGCTGTTTGGCACTATCCCAAAGGCCATTTTACCGTTAAAAACTGTTACAAACACAGATTTTTGGTATTTTTTTTAGGAAAAAAAACGGTTATTCATCGGCTAACGGAATTTATCGGCGAAATTCAGCATATGAAGTTTTGGTCAAACGGGTATAACGTAGCCATTTATTTTTATATTTTTATAAACGATACCTTAAACGACGCCTAACTAATGTGTCTATCTAAAACCAAAAATTAAGGCATTCAAATATTTTTTTTTCGACTTTTCCCGAGCTTTCAATGTCAAAATTTAGCGAAAAAATACCGAAAAAAATTATGAAATTTCAATTTGGAAGCTTAATATCTTCCAGACGTTAAGTTGCAGCTACAAAGTGTCGGAGTCGGATTTATAGCTGCATTTGTCAGCTTTTTTTAACTGTAAAGTTCAATACAACCAGTTGGAGGAAACTTAAGTTATGTGAAAAATAGAATCACTACCTGTGACAAAAAATACCAAATTTTTTAAAAATTATTAAAAAAATAACTACTCCATGAAAAAAAAACTTTATTTACAAATTTTTAAACATCCAAATCTATCAGAAAAAGTCATTTTTGGCGACAGCGGAAAAGTCGTGTCGACTAGTGTAATCCAAGCTCGAGTTATCAATCATTTCAACCAAATCTTCAACAACTACATACCACAGTCATACAAAACAAGCCTCGTCATACCCATACTGAAACCTAAAAAGGATAAAATGGATATCTCTTCGTACAGACCCATCTCGCTAAACTGTTGCATTGGAAAAGTGCTGGATAAAATCATTGCTAAAAGATTGTGGTGGTTTCTAACCCATAACCAATACTACACTACACAAGGAAATTAACTTCAGCGCATACGCAGATAATTTCTTTTTAATCCTAAACCTAAGCAAAATTAAAAATACAAATTTCAACCACTCTTCACAGACATAGAAAATTGGTGCACCTACTCAGGAGCATCCCTCTCACCAACAAAATGTCAACATTTACACATATGCAGAAAGCGGAACTGCAACTGTGTAGTTACATGCAACAATAGCATAAACATAACCAATACAACATCACTCAAAGTACTCGGACTCTGGATCAACAACAAATATAATTGGAACTCACACATTAATGCCCTCATCCCAGCACTCTCCAACAAACTAAACATAATAAAATATCTAGCCAGCCCACGTTTCAACTGCAACACGCACGCACACTCTCCTTAATGTAACAAAAGCAATATTAATTTAAAAAATCGATTACGGACTACACATTTACGGCCACACACCAAAAAACAACCCAAATAAATTAAAAAACAACTTTAACTCAGCAATCCGGACAACACTAGGAGCGTTTCACACCACACCGATCTACAACCTATTGTACAAAACCGACACACCAACAATAGAACAAAAACGAGGGGGAACGTTGTGAGCTGCGGCAAAGGCCGCGGCTCTACCTTATACCAGGTACTCAGTCAGTATATACATACATACATATATGAGCTTGCGATTTATGCAATTTATTATATGTTCGCAAAAGGAGTTGGAAGTTGGAATAGTTGGAATATTATACATGTTTCCGATTTTGTTTGCATATGATTTGTACATCTTCTTGTAAATTTCTACATGACATGTATAACTACATATTTGAGACGTACAAGTGCTTAGGACAGAGAGAGAGAGAGGGCATGAGTCAGCGCTTGGCAGGCGTTGCGTAGTCACTGAAATTTAATTTATTTCTTCTGGCCGTAATATTGATTCGACCTGATCCATATTCGGCAATCTGGTAGATATGGTAATTTTACATGATTCTGCGTTTTTGGTTTTCATTTATCTTAAAAATTGTTTTCGTCTTCCCCACAGATTTTCGTCTTTTGTGGGGGCGGAAGGAGGCGTGGCAAAATTTTTAAATATACTCGTGCTGGTTTGATATCACAGGAGTTTAGATAGAAAGTTAGCTTGCTCTAGCTCTTATAGTCTCTGAGAACTAGGCGTCAAAAAATACGAATGGGAAAAGCAGATGGGGTCGCGTGTGAGAGAGAGCGAATGATGAGAGCAATACATTAATGAAAAGTATAGGGCCGACGCTCTCCGTGTCTTCATTTCAGGCCTAAGAAGAGGCGTCACTGACACACTGTTTGCGGCGCAGCCTAAAGATTTGCCATCAGCTCTAGCCTTGGCGCAAGAAATTGAGGCCAATCACGATAGACTTTGCGGCGAATTACGCAAGAGTGCTAGAAAACAAGGGCCAGAACAGAAATAGATACAAACAGGGTGGGCAAAATGAGCCCGATCACTATAAAAAACAATCAAAAAACCCTTTCTACACGAATAATCAGGGCACTCAACAAACAAATGGTCACCGTGGAAAAGATAAGGTGGAAATGATGGATGTCGACCCATCTTCCTCTAAACTCCGTCAACCGACTAACTTTCAAAAGCAACTGGGATCCAATTTAGGCCCACCGGCTGGGACAAACCGTATTATCGGGCACCAACAGGGTGCGTTCAAGAGGCCGGCTGGATCCCAGAGATTCTCCGACCAGCGCAGACAGCGGGTTAATCACATCGCTCAGGAAGACCTAGATCAGTACGAACAAAAGTACGATCAGTTGACGTCTGAGGCGGTGGAGGAGATCGATGAGGATAACAATGCGGGATACGAAAGTGATACTGTTCATTTGTTAGGGGAGAATCCCTGCTCCCGTTCGTCAAGCGAACAGTAGCGGGGAGAACAATAAATATCTTAATAGATACTGGGGCCGCGAAAAATTAAATAAAGCCACTAAAAGAACTTCAGGGAATTGTCCCTGTAGAAGCCCCATTCATTGTAAAATCCCTACACGGCTTCAACAAAATAAATCGAAAATGTTCCTAACCATATTCGGCATTAAAAACCCGTTTTTTATCTTGCCAGAGCTATCAACTTTTGATGGCATCGTAGGGCTTGACACGCTGACCAAGGCTGGCGTCAATATAAACTTGGAAACAAAGAAACTCCACTTCGGGCATGAATCTGAAAAAATCGTATTCCACAAGTGTCCCAGCGTCAACTTCATGAAAATAGACGATATCGAGGTTCCACCAGCAGTAAGGGACGAATTTCTCAAAATGATGTCCAACCGTATAAACCATTTGCAGATCCAACTGAAATGCTGCCCTTTAATACGGCAATAGTAGCCACAATTAGGACCGAGGATGAGGAGCCGATCTACTCAAAGATGTACCCTTTTCCTGTAGGGGCCACTGACTTCGTCAATGACGAAGTGAAAGACCTTTTGAAGAACAAGATCATTCGGCCATCCAGGTCTCCGTACAACAACCGCATATGGGTTGTCGGAAAAAAAGGCACTGACAGTTCGGGTTCAAGCAAGAAACGTCTAGTCATAGACTTCCGCAAGCTTAACTCAAAGACCATACCAGACAAGTACACGATGCCTTGTATCTCCATGATACTTTCTAATCTGGGGAAGGCAAGATACTTCACTACCCTTGACCTAAAGTCAGGGTACCACCAAATCACGCTAGCTGAACGCGTTGCGAAAACACATCATTTTCGGTAAACGGAGGTAAATATGAATTTTGCCGGTTGCCATTCGGCCTCAGGAATGCATCCAGCATTTTTCAACGGGCCATTGACGACGTATTGCGGGAGCATATCGGCAAGATATGTTATGTGTACGTTGATGATGTCATCGTGTTTTCAAGGAGTCAGGAGTCAATGTCAGAGACATTGACACCGTGCTCAGCAGCCTCCACGACGCATACATGAGGGTGTCAAAGGAGAAGTCCCAATTCTTTAAGGAACAAGTGGAATTCCTTGGTTTTGTGGTATTAACTGAGGGCACAAGAACAAGCCCCGATAAAGTCAAGGCCATTCAGGAGTTTAGGCAACCCTCCACCCTGTTTGCGGTAAGATCATTCTTGGGTCTTGCCAGTTACTACAGGTGCTTCATAAAGGACTTCGCTCAGATAGCAAGGCCAATTTCCAGTATTTTGAAAGGAGAAAACGGCAAAATCAGCAAGCAACGCTCGAAGTCTGTTCCTATACAGTTTGACGAGGTACAAAGGCAAGCCTTTTATAAACTTAGGAATATTTTGGCGTCGGAAGACGTTATTCTCCACTACCCAGACTTTAACCAGCCATTCGACCTAACCACTGATGCCTCAGCCAGTGGCATTGGGGCGGTGCTGTCGCAAGGCAATAGACCCATAACCATGATTTCTAGGACTCTGAAGGACAGGGAGCTCAACTACGCGACCAATGAAAGAGAACTGTTGCCAATAGTTTGGGCCCTAGATTCGCTTCGTCACTATCTATATGGAAAGAGTGACATTAACAGCTACACAGACCATCAGCCATTGATATTCGCAGTCTCGGATAGAAATCCCAATTCCAAAATTAAACGTTGGAAAGCGAGAATTGATGAGTGTGGCGCGAGAGTCTTATACAAACCAGGCAGGGACAACCATGTAGCGGATGCGCTGTCGAGGCAAGATATTAATGCCTTAGAGAGCCAGAGTCGATCCGACGCAGCTACAATTCATAGTGAAGCCTCGCTTACTTATGTAATTGAGGCCACAGACAAACCAGTGAACTGCTTCAGGAATCAAATCATTCTGGAAGAGGCAGACACCCCCTCGAAGCAGCTTCACATTCTCTTCGCTGAAAAAACCCGTCATAAAATTGATTTCGTCAGTCGGGACACACTACTTGCATCCATCAAAGAGGTGGTAAAGCCTGGGGTCGTTAACGCCATCTATTGCACTCTACCGATTTTGGCGTCCGTGCAGAATGACCTTGTGAAGGCCTTTCCGGACACAAAGTTTCGGTATTGTAAGACCCTAGTGACAGACATTACAAACGATGGGGAACGAAGGGAGATAGTAACCACCGAGCACAATCGGGCGCACAGGGCAGCCCAGGAGAATGTAAAGCAGGTGCTGCGTGATTACTACTTTCCAAAAATGGAAAGAATCGCATCAGAAGTGGTATCTAACTGCAGGATATGCCAAAAAGCTAAGTATGACAGACACCCTAGAAGGCAAGAATTAGGGGTGACGCCGATACCGGCAAGAGTAGGCGAGTTGATTCATATCGACATTTTTTCCACCGCAGGAAAACACTTCCTAACCGCGATTGACAAATTTTCAAAATTTGCAATAACGCAACAAGTGGCTTCACGCACAATAACTGACGTTAAAATACCAATTTTGCAACTGGTGAACATCTTCCCAGCCATAAAGACCATTTATTGTGGCAATGTGGCAAGCCAGCCTTCAATTCTGAGACCATTCGGTCCTTATTTAAAAACCAATTCAACGCCGATGTAGCAAATGCCCCACCGTTGCACAGCACATCAAACGGACAAGTAGAGCGCTTCCACAACACCTTGTTAGAAATTGCCAGGTGTTTGAAGTTGCAGCGCCAGGTTGACGATACGGTCGAGCTAGTCATTCTAGCGATCATCGAATACAACCGTACCATCCACTCCGTCACAAACAAGACGCCCATGGATGTGGTCCACGCAAATTGCGACCTTGGGGAAGAGATAATGTTGAAACTGGTAAAGGCCCAGCAGGAGCAACTTGATAGAAATAAACCCAAACAGACGAAATAGGACCTTCGATGTGGGAGAAAAAGTCCTAGTAAAAGCTAACAGGAGGTTAGAAAACAAGCTAACTCCCCTCTGCACGGAGCAAAGGGTAGAAGCAGATCTAGGGACCACCGTTCTTATTACAGGGAGGGTGGTCCACAAAGACAATTTGAGGTAGATAAGAAAAAAAAGGGTTTTGTAGCGGTAAGTTCAGGTCCTCAAGGACAATTAATAGTAAAAGTAAGAATAACCGTACAACATAATTAATAAGTGCTGTGCCTCTCGTTTCTCAAAGGTCTCCCGTTCGATTTCTCTACATCCTAGCAATCCTACTGCTAACAACCTTGACCGACTCAAAACTAACGGATTATTCACAAGCAGACTATATCCCTGTAATTGACGGACATACAGCAATATGGAACGAAACCTTTTATATAAAACATGTCACGAACTTAACGGAATATGAACAGTACATTCAGGAGACAATAGAATTAGCGAACATTTTCCCACAAACACATATGAGAATAATATTAGAGACAGATACAAAACACCTACTAACACTGACTGCGGCACTGGGAGTTCACCACAGGTATGCGAGGAGCCTGAATATCCTAGGGTCAGCGCTGAAAGTCATCGCAGGGACTCCGGACTTTGATGACTTACAGCAATCGAGACAGGTTGAGTACGATCTAATTAAAGCCAACAATAGACAGATAACTATCAACTCGAGAATTCAAACACAAATCAATGCCCAACGTCACCAGCCACCAAACTCTGCTGAGCCTGCCGTACCTTCATAAGTTGAATGAGGAAAATCTGCAGCAACTGGCCGAGGTTCATACAAACCTTACGATCGGTCCCATACTGTCTACTGTCGTAGGTGTGGCCGTGTGCGCCGTTCTAATCGGCGTTTTCTGGTGGTTGCGACGCAGGCAGCAGAAGGGAAACACCATCGCCATTCAACAGATGCTGAAGAACCTGTGCTTGACCGAGGACGGTCAAGTCTTGAAGGGGGGAGTAGTTGACGAGAGTTAACTGAATCTGCCACTGGATGGAGCGGACTCTGCATTATTGTCGAACAAGCAGTTTTCGTCATCTGTGGGATCGCGATCGGCGCGACCGATCGCCCGGATGCCGGCCGTCAACAAACACCACTCAAAAGGCGCTGGGTCAGCACTTTGGCTGGATAGCAACCGGCGTCGTGGGCGGCAGCGAAGGGCTTGCCTTTAGGAGTCTAGGATACTTAAGTTTAGTCTTTAGCGGTCAGCCGAGTAGCAGCAACATATTCGTTCTCGCCTTGCAGGCCCTTATTACTCACATTGTAATATCTTTGTACTTGATTCCATCTTATCCGGTTTAATATCAATAAAGATTGTGAAACAAATCTATACTTTCGTCCAATTAAAATATTACTTACACACACACACATATTACTTATCACCACAAATCTAATATACCCCTATACTCTTCGAGTACCGGGTATAAAAATCAACTGAAAGAATTTATACTGGATGAATGGCAAAAGATCCCCCTTAAGTATGACCTACAGAAGTTGATCCATTCGATGAAAAAACGGCTCCAGCATGTAGTCAACGCTAAGGGAGGGTATATTAAATATTTAAATTAGTTTAATTCGATATATATCACTAATAATTTTGAATTTATAGCTGTATAAATATTTTGTGTAAAGAGTTTCTTGACAGTGTCAAAAATGAGTCATGATTGTTTTTGTTGATTTTTAAGTTGCCTATTTATAATGTTGCTACTTTTGTTTTCACGTATTACTTAAGACATATCACTGAATTGTTATCCATTAAACAAATTTTATAATTTCGAATAAAAAGGCTTTACATTCTTATCCAAAGTCAAAAAACGAGGGGGAACGTTGTGAGCCGCGGCAAAGGCCGCGGCTCTACCTTATACCCGGTACTCAGTCAGTATACACATACATACATATATGAGCTTGCGATTTATGCAATTTCTTATATGTTCACAAAAGGAACAAATTAAAAAAATGGGTAAAAACCATATTTCAAAAAATGAAGTACATTTTTGGAGTATTATACATGTTTCCGATTTTGTTTGCATATGATTTTTACATCTGCTTCTAAATTTCTACGTGACGTATAACTACATATTTGAGACGTACAAGTGTTTGCGACAGAGAGAGAGGGAATGAGAAGCGCTTGGCAGGCGTTGCGTAGCCACTGAAATTTAATTTGTTTCTTTTGGCCATAATATTGATCCGACCTGATCAAGATTCGGCAATCTGGTAGATATGGTAATTTTCCATGATTCTGCGTTCTTGGTTTTCTTTTATCTTAAAAATTGTGGATTCCACATATTTTCGTCCTTTGTGGGGGCGTGAAATACACTTGTGCTGGTTTGATATCACAGGAGTTTGGACAGAAAGTTTGGTTGCTCTAGCTCTTATAGTCTCTGAGAACTAGGCGTCAAAAAATTCGAATGGGCAAGGCAGATGGGGTCGCGTGTGAGAGAGAGCGAGAGGGAACGATGACTTTCGAAATGGTTTTCTTCATTGTAGCTATATTAATAATCCGATCTGATCCAGATTCAACACTCTGATAGAAATGGTCATTCTCTATGATTCTGCGCTTTTAGTTTTCTCGTATCTTTAAAACTGTGCATGCCACAAACTTTCGTCCTTTGTGCGGGCGGAAAGGGGCGGGGCGAAATTTAGCCACACATTTGGAGTAGTGTGATCACACAGGAGACTGGATACAAAATTTGGTTGCTCTAGCTTTAAGTCTCTGAGATATAGGCGCTAATGAAGACGGACGGACGGACAGACGGACAGACAGACATGGCAATATCGACTCGGCTATTAATGCTGATCAAGAATATATATACTTTATGGGGTCGGAAACGCTTCCTTCTGGGCGTTACACACAACCGTTATCCCCACAAATCTAATATACCCCTATACTCTTCGAGTACCGGGTATAATAACATTTATTTTGAGTGTCTAAAGAGTTTCTTGAAATACTGTATGTATGCATGTATGTATGTATGTATGTATGTATATGCATACATACCAGTGGCTGACAGCTTAAAGCGTGTACTTAACGTTTGAACTTTCAAGTTTTATAATAATGAAAGTAAAAGTTGACATACATTTATATTATTTACATACATTAACTCGGCTACACGAACAGATTTTATTTTGTAGTTTTATTAATATACATACATATATGCATGTTTTTGCTTATAAAAATGCATTTGACTTTGAAATCAAAATGGTGGTCGCTCGACGCCTTCTAAGGCACATACATATATGCCTGCATACATGTGTATATTGGAAGTCTGCAATTGCTTGCGCAGCAGAAATCATGTTGGGTTTATTATTAAAGGCTGTCTTTTTTTTAGTAATAGAAAATATCAAATACGAAACTTTAAATGTACATATATATATTCTAATACTTTCGATATTTTTACCATTTGCATTAACATAAATATACGATTTACGAATTTACAATTAATGCAAAAATTGTATAGTTTTATTTCATATTTGGGAGTATGCAGTTGAAATTTTGATTTTGCGAATTTTTTAACCTTGAAGTACATGTGTATATGTAAACAAGCAATCCGTACATGCATTCATATGTACTTGCAATTACCTAAATACCCGAACTGTGCTTGAGAAAAAGAAAAAAAATAACCAGCGGCATCCAATATAAAAGTACATATGTACATATATCTAAGCTCATGTAGTATAAATTGAATTTAAGATTGAATATTCTTGGCGTCAATATTTGTTTTAACGCATACACAAAAGATCTCAAATACCAACGCATACAATATACATATGCTCGGAACATGTTCAATTTTAAATTGCATTACAATCATGAGATAAAAATTTCTACATACCGGTTCCTCTCTTTGATCGGTCGTACTAGACCCGGGTTGGTCTAAAGATTCATCTAATGTCCCATATGGACGTCTATGTCCACGTTTTTCCGACATCAATTTAACGTTATTTTACACGGACACTGGCTTTCAAAGTTATGAAATGATCCCAGTAATGTTCAAAATAGATACATTGATATACAAATATATCGATATATATTTTTGTCAACAATATTTTTGTAGGCGATGGTTTTTTCGACTGGCGAAAATATAAATATCGATATTTTTGTAGGATATATTATCGACTAAATTTTTTTTAATTTTAAGCATATCAACACATTTTTTTCTCTTTGTACACGTAGTTAGATTAGATATACCGTATTTTGATTCTACTTATCGATGCACAGGATAGTAGCTAATAGCCTTTTTACACTACGGTTGAGTTATTGAGTTTCGGGCAAAACTTGAGTTTCGTTAATGGGGAAGCATGGGGACCTAGCATAGGGGACCTAGAGGTGGCAAAAAAGTTGATTTCTAAAATTCGGTCGGAAAAACTTAGCCAAACGCTAAATTATATACTTATCAATTAATATAAATTAAATTATTATAAACAATTGCCTATTTAAAAAATTTAATATTGGTACATATGTAATGTACATATGCATATAGCCAAAATTCAACATATTTGCAATTGCAGCCGTGCAATTTGATCCAAATACTCTACAGCTGCTGCAGACATCGTCGCCAACTCTATACACTGCAGCGTCGTTATCGTATCTTGCTCTGCCTCATAGAAAATCATTTACTCTTGGTCATTCATATAATTAAAATTAAATAAAGCAAAATTTATGCACACAAGCACGTGCCAGCAGCCGAAACTCAATAACTTAACTTTTGCAGAGTGTAAACGCAAGTTCTGAGTTATTGAGTTACCTATCGATAAATAGCTTAACTCAGTGTAGTGTAAATAGGCTATAAGAAAAGATCGGTATTATTATTGTTCGATCAACGGATCCTATCGGCGTTTATTTTGTTATTTTGAAAATTGCAATTTTTTAGCCTAGTGTGATAGGACTGTTTTTATTAGCCTAGCACCAAAGACTAATAGCACTAACCTACAATATATAGACACGACAATTCAAGTACCGAAAATGGACGCACGGCAGTCTGACATCAGCTACACCAGGAGACCAGCTACACCAGTCGTGAGAGTGTATGAGTGCACATTTATTCTCGCTTATTTTGCGTGTTGTGCATGTGTGGATCAGCTCCCGGCGAGTCGTGAGAGTGTATTTGTGCTCATGAGCATGCATGTACATTGCGTGTTTGCAAGTGTGTATGAGCGCACAACTGAAATTTTCGCTTTCCAAACTATGTTTTGATTTTTGTTCTCGAGTCACCCTTCACTTTAGCATTATTGGAGTCGACCTTTTTGAAGACGCTTGCCTTATAATACCAGAATAACTGTTATTTTGTACATGCTTTAGATTCTAACTTTGTTTAATATAGAATATACTAATATAATGAGCAGATATATGTATATATATTCACAAATATATATTTCATTGTATGGTGTGATTGTATTATACAATGATATATTTGATCATATATAGTAGTATGCGCTAAAAAACATATATACATATATCATCCTGAATATGGATATTAATGACATATAAATGGGTAATAAATGGGCATACGGATTTTAGTGCCACACTTGCGAGTCAAATTTGAAATCATCCCTCTTTTTGTGATGCGAATATCCATCAACAGAGAGAACTTACAAGTAAATTCATATGTGTGTGTACGTGTGCAGAGCTGCCGAAACAGCCAGCCAAATATTTTTTCTTGAGATTTCTTGAGACACAAATTTGTTTGCTGAGTGTCGCTTATTGACGCGACGCACTAATACCCTATAGACAAATAATATAATTTGGTGTCATGTCTGATATACATTTTGCATTTGTACATATTTACATTCGTTCCTTATATTCGTTTATAGTACATTAAACAAAATTAGAATATAGAGGATATTCAATATATACAATTATTGTAATTTTGGGCAAGCGTCATTATAAAATCATAACTTACAATCACATTCTAGAATAATAATTTAAGTATGAAAAAGCCGTAAACATACATATGTACATATAGACATAAAGTCGCCGCTCAAATTGGCTTCCGATTGAAGATCGGTACCCAGGGAACACCACGAGGCGGCCATTACACCTGTAATGGGGTCAAAAATTAATACATACATTCATACATTCATGTTTACGGCTTTTTCATAGGCAATAATAATATAATAATACTTTAGAATTGATTGAAGTTATGATTTTATAATGACGCTTGCCCAAAATTACAATAATTGTATATATTGAATATCCTCTATATTCTAATTTTGTTTAATGTACTATAAACGAATATAAGGAACGAATGTAAATATGTACAAATGCAAAATGTATATCAGACATGACACCAAATTATATTATTTGTCTATAGGGTATTAGTGCGTCGCGTCAATAAGCGACACTCAGCAAACAAATTTGTGTCTCAAGAAATCTCAAGAAAAAATATTTGGCTGGCTGTTTCGGCAGCTCTGCACACGTACACACACATATGAATTTACTTGTAAGTTCTCTCTGTTGATGGATATTCGCATCACAAGAGGGATGATTTCAAATTTGACTCGCAAGTGTGGCACTAAAATCCGTATGGCCCATTTATTACCCATTTATATGTCATTAATATCCATATTCAAGGATGATATATGTATATATGTTTTTTAGCGCATACTACTTTTTATATATGATCAAATATATCATTGTATAATACAATACACCATACAATGAAATATATATTTGTGAATATATATACATATATCTGCTCATTATATTAGTATATTCTATATTAAACAAAGTTAGAATCTAAAGCATGTACAAAATAACAGTTATTCTGGTATTATAAGGCAAGCGTCTTCAAAAAGGGTCGACTCCAATAATGCTAAAGTGAAGGGTGGCTCGAGAACAAAAATCAAAACATAGTTTGGAAAGCGAAAATTTCAGTTGTGCGCTCATACACACTTGCAAACACGCAATGTACATGCATGCTCATGAGCACAAATACACTCTCACGACTCGCCGAGGAGCTGATCCACACATGCACAACACGCAAAATAAGCGAGAATAAATGTGCACTCATACACTCTCACGACTGGTGTAGCTGGTCTCCTGGTGTAGCTGATGTCAGACTGCCGTGCGTCCATTTTCGGTACTTGAATTGTCATGTCTATATATTGTATGGTTAGTGCTAATAGCCTGTGTACACTACGGTTGAGTAATTGAGTTATAGAGTTTAGGCACTAACCATACAATATAGTTAGAATCTAAAGCATGTACAAAATAACAGTTATTCTGGTATTATAAGGCAAGCGTCTTCAAAAAGGGTCGACTCCAATAATGCAAAAGTGAAGGGTGGCGCGAGCACAAAAATCAAAACAAAGTTGGGTGAGCGAAAATGTCAGTTGTACGCTCATACACACTTGCAAACACGCAATGTACATGCATGCTCATGAGCACAAATACACTCTCACGACTTTCGGGAGCTGACAACACATGCAAAGCACACAAAGTACGCGAGAATGCATGAGCACATATACCCTCTCACGACTCTGTCCAGAGCTGATCCACACAAGCAAACACGCAAAAGTCGCGAGAATGCATGAGCACGCATACACTCACTCACTCAAACACACGACTGGCTCAGGGAGCTGATTTCTGACTTTCGTGCGGTCAATTTCGGTACATGAATTGTCATGTCTATATATTGTATGGTTAGTGGTTTAGGGCACAACTCGAGTTTTAATAGCCTGTTTACACTGCTTATTTTTGTACCGGCGGATAGTGGATGTTAGCGTTCACAGTACCTTGATGAACATTTTACAAATCTATAGACTTGTTATGTTTTTAAGTTGTGCTTATTATTCAGCGGCTGGCCTGAACATCAACCATATTAACAATGTGGATGATTTCTTAAATTCGGTTGGAAACACTCAACCAAAACTCAACGGTTCCGAAAAAGATTCATAACGCTTTTATTATAATTTGGGATATTCGCTTCCTTCTGGGTGTTACACATGTCCCACCTGAACTTTGTCAAAATTGAACAAAAAATATGCAAAAGATATTTACTTTTTCGACTGTAGCTCAACAGCAACAAATGTTGTTCGACAGTGGTGTTCCACAAATAAATTAATTCAATGTCGAAGAATTTTTTGCAATGCTAAATTATTTTAATGAAATTATTAAGGGTGTGGATGGTTGACAGTATATTGTTATCCAATTAGAATTGTATGAACAAAACTATGTTTTATGTGTTTTATAGCCTGTTTACACTACGGTTGAGTTATTGAGTTTTAGTTTTTGGATGCGTTTAGTTGAGGTTGTCCGATATTCCGAATATTTCAACCCTGAGCTGCATATCGGGGAATTATCTCCACTACTTACAACAAAAATTAGCAGCTCATTTACATATTGGCGAGCAAAAATTATGGCTGAGGAAAAAGGTGAAAATATACATTATTATTATAATTCCATCGATTTTAACCAATGGGCCAACGTTCCACCAAGTAAAGCAGCCCCACACCATAAGACTGCCCCCTCCATGCTTTATTGTTTCCTTGATATGATGCTTTTTCAGCTTTTCGTTTGCGCTGTGCCAGTAATACTCCTTGCCATCAGACTGGAAATGGTTTATTTTGGTCTCATCTGACCAAATTACCCTCTTCCAATCTTCCATGCTCTAGTTCTTGTGCTCATTTAAATTTAAGACGCGCAGCTACGTTTTTTTTTTTGGACAGGGCAGGCTTTTTCTGCTTAACTGACGCTGTTAGGCCGATCCTGTGCAGAGCTCTTCGTGCCATCCACTCACTTATGGGTTTGTTTATAGCCGCTGCAGCTATATTGTTTATTGTTGTTTGGGGGTAGTCTTCTTCCTGGTGGTCATTACATGCTCCATAGCACGAGCATCTCTGTCTGTAAGCAGACGAGGTCGTGATTTTGACGTTACAGATACTACAAAATTGCGTCTTTTTCGAACTTTTAGAACAGTTCGGTGACAAATTCCAAGAGACTTTGCGATTTCCCGTGCAGACTTATTGTTTTTCGTCATTTCCAATTTTTGGTTTTCCACATTTGCAGAGATTTTCCTCATTTTGAGTTCATATGAGTGTTGAGCTGCTGAGCTTCTTCAGCAGCGTAATTACCGAAATACTTCATTAAAAACACAATAGATTCAATTTAACTATATATAAGTGTGTAAGTTTCCTTTATTTGCCATATAAGGCGATTGGGGCGATGTGATGCGAGTTGGAGTCGTAATTATGTAGAGAGAGGTAGCAGCCAGGTCACTGTGCCAACCAACGAAACGTTTACATGCGACGATGATCAATTTCGCTGTGTCTTCTGCACTGCTAATGAGCCTCCCTCCTCCCTCCCTCTTGACGGACGATAAACTTAGAAAAAGGGCGATGTAACGATTGAGAGCGTACGGCGTAGAGTAATGTGTAGTAAAGAGAGCCTCTCTATGTGCTGCCATGGGCAGGCGCTTAGCCGAACAATGATGTTTGATGAAAAATTCGCGGATATTATAATAAAGAGCAGTCGATTTGTCTACTATTGTTAGCAAATCAATGTCTGAATGCACGATATTAATATAGTTTTTGGGAAATCCCCTGATTGTGTTACAAAAAGCTTCAAAATAAGTGTTGCAAAACTAAACAAACGAAACATGCAAAAGTGGATACATTGACTTTTTTTGAAAAAAGTAAAAACTCTATTGGAACCTGATTTGTTTTAATTTAATTTATTATTTTATTTCGTTTTCATATAATAAAAGAATATATAAAAAACGAGGAAGAACATTGTGAGCCGCGGCAAAGGCCGCGGCTCTACCTTATACCCGGTACTCAGTCAGTATATACATACATTTATGAGCTTACGATTTATGAAATTTATTATATGTTCGCAAAAGGGACGAATTAAATTTTGGGCAAAAAATAATATTTAAAATACAAAAATGAAGTCAAACCATTTTTGGAATTTTTATACATTTTTCCATTTTTGTTTACATATGCTTTTTACATCTGCTCCTACATTTCATAATGTACATGTCGCAGAATCGTTTATATTTGGTTGCTGGTCTGCCATATTGACTCACAAACTTTGAGAGTGAAGTGAATTCCAACCGGCGCATACAACTGTCTGAACGCAACTGACTCGCATTCTCTGATCTCGCATCGATCTACTTCTTTTTACACGCTCGCTGGACTACACTCGGCGACAGCGCGACAACGCCGTCGCCTCACTCGTACGGTACCTAGGCGCCAGTCATATTCTACGTTGTAGTCAAATTCTAAGAATCCTTTCATTGCACAGCTTGGTCTGGCAAGCACAGTGGTCAAACTATGTTCATAATGTGACAGATGCGTACAGTGTCCAAAATACGTCCATTATGCGACACGGCCTTCCTGACAAAATACACGTCTTCGTGTGTTGTCTTAACTCAACCGCATAAGTGACAACGCTTCAGGATTCAAAGGCTCTCTGGACATTTCAATACATTTTTATTCGATATTCTTATTCATTATGTAACACAATTCAAATCAGTTTTAATTTCATTCTTATCATAGCATAATTACATTTTCGTAACATAATTTTAATTTAATAAATCATAACATTCGTGTAATTCCTTAAACACATTTTTTTTGTTTTTTTCTTTTTTTTTTAACCAAACAAATTTGTGTAGTTCCTTTTACACACAACTAACTTATCATTTGTGTAATTCCTTCTACACATACGAACTTATCATTTGTGTAATTCCTTCTACACATACGAACTTATCATTTGTGTAATTCCTTCTACAAATACGAACTTATCATTTGTGTAATTCCTTCTACACATACGACCCCCGCCATAACATGTCTCTTCTGCTATGGTGCGGTCTTCAGTTATCATATTGGGCAACAGATGCAACTTCCATCGTGCTGTCTCTATCTTTACATAACTCATCGAGTATCTGATTATTTGGTATTGCTTTTAAACATTCATGAGAATACTTATACTTTCGATTACATGTTAAAGATTTAAGTAAATATCTGTCCCCATCCAAAGCTTCAATTATCTCAAATGGCCCTTTTAATTTAGGATCAAGTTTAGTTTGATGACGTTCTTCGTTTTTGAGCAAAACGTGATCACCCACTTTGAAATTTATTATTTTAGCTTTATTTTTATCAAACCTATTTTTGTCGTATTTTGCTTGAGTTTCCATATTTTTTTTAGCTTCCTTTCTCAAATTTTCGTTGTCTACTTCATCATTGTTATCTTCGTTTATCGGCAACAAGCCAAAAGGTCGAGCTTCCTTACCAATCAATAATTCTAAAGGGCTAAACTTAGTCACACGATTAATCGTGCAATTCATTGCTAGCTGCACTTCAGCCAACGCATCCTGCCATGATCTCTGACTGGTTTCGACAGCAGTCAGCATACCTTTCAGGGTACTCATGACCCGTTCTACCTGACCGTTTGCTCTACTGGCACCCGTAGCAATTAAATGTAGATTAATTTTTTGAGATGAGCAAAATTCGCGGAAACTTTTACTTGCGAAACTACGTCCTTGATCTGCTATAATTCGAGTGGGTAAACCAAATAAAGATACGACTGATTTTACAGCCTTAATGCAGCTTTCAGAATCTATATTTAGTGTGTGATAAAAATAAACAAACTTGGTGAAAGCATCTATAAGAACGATGACGTATTCCTTCAAATCATTTTTACCACTCATTTTGCCTGTAATGTAAATATGTATGCAGCTCGACTTGCACTTTTCCCACAAGTGGCTTAGATACTTTACATGTGATGCAGTTTTCTACAAATCTACGCACATATTTGGACATATTTTCGAACCAGTAATAACCATAGACCTTGTCGAGCGTCTTTTCCCAACCCAGATGCATTATAGCTTCATGGACGTGATTTATGACGGCCCATCGAAAAGCTCTTGGTATTACCGGCAAACATTTGGTCTTACTATTTCGCTGTATTTTCCTATGTAGTATACCTTTTCGCAATTCATCGGTTTTGTCCATATCTCCTGGTAACTCATTACTTTTTAACTTTAAAATTATTTCTTGTATCTCGGAATCTCGCTGTTGTTCCGAAACCAACCAGTTGTCAGATACCTCCGTCAAATTGATTCGTAATTCAGGTATTTTAATCAGACTTTTATGTTGTTCATGCACTAGATTCCGAGAGAGAAAGTCAACATGCGCCATTCGCTCGCCTTTTCTATATTCTATTTCGAAATCAAATGCCTGTAAAAACGCCCACCATCTATGCACCCTCGGTGTTAAATCTAGTTTTGTGCGACTGGCCTTTAATGAATTACAGTCAGTACAGTCAGTGTTTAATAGCATTTACTCCAGTTCGTATGAATGGTATTTAGATTCGGCGGGAGACGTACACTTACTGTAATACTCTACCACATGAGGTTTATTGTCAATTTTGTGTAACAGGATCGTTCCATACCCAATACAACTTGCGTCTGTATGTAGCTCTATTGGGTATTGCGGATCGAATATGATTAAAACTGGCGTCTGAGTCAATATAGTTATTATTTTTGTTCGTATCTGTTCATGCACTGGTAACCAAACAAAGTCAGTGTTTTTCTTAGAGGTGAGAAGGTACAGAGGTTTAAGTGTTTGGGAGAAATTTAACACAAATTGCCGAAAATAAGAAGCTAAACCAGCTGTGAAACATTTTGAGGTGGTGGTAATCTATTTAAAGCTTGCATTTTTCGTGAATTTGGCCTGATTTCTCCATTGCTTAATTCAAATCCAAGATACTCTATTCTAGTTGTGAGAAAGGAGCACTTGGTGACATTAAATGAAAATCCAGCCTTACTTAATGTCTCCAATACTGTCCGCAATCTAACTAGCGCATCTTCTTTGCTTTCTGCTATTATGAGAACATCATCAATATACACGATTGCATAAGTGTAAGCTAAAGCTCCTAAGGCCTTCATTATAGCCCGCTGGAACACAGATGGCGCGTTCTTCAAACCGAACGGCATTGTCAAGAACTCGTATTGACCTTCTGGCGTGACAAATGCAGTTCGTTCGATTGAGTCCTCGTGAATTGGAATTTGATAAAAGCCGCTTGCCATATCAATGCACGAAAAATATTTAGCACCACGAAGTCTGGCAATTTGGTCTGAGATGAGGGGCAACGGGTATTTATCAGCAACTGTATTGTCGTTTAGCATGCGATAGTCTACAAACAGTCAATCGGTGCCATTTTTCTTCTTAACTAGCATCATGGGACTAGCGAAAGGTGAACAGCTTGGGCGAATAGCTTGAGCTTTTAATAATTCGTCAACTTTACCCCGCACTTTGATTTTCTCTTCTTCACTAAGCCTATATGGCCGCCGTTGTACTGTCTTTTGCTGATCTATTAGTCTAATTTCCAAACGCCCTGTGGTGACCCTAGTCTTTGGTATTCCATCAATAAACCAATCTGAATAATATTTTAAAATATTTATCAAGGCTGCCTTATCACGATCATCAAGTTCACTATTCGATTCTATGACATCTTCATAAAATCGCAATTATTAACGCTTCTACTCTTTTGGTTTTGTAAAGTTGAAATTTGTCAGCGTCCATAGTTACGCCAAAGCCTTGACTAAAAATTTCACGACCAATTAGTACGTCATGTTTCAAATACTTGTCCATAATAACATGTAACAAAATCTTAAAATAACATTGATCATTGGCACCATATTGAATCATTACTTATACCGTTTAACTTTACAATGTTATTAATTCTTTTACCAGTAAACTTATCGGCGACGCTTTCCTTAACCAAGGAGCATTCAGCTCCAGAGTCGAAGCAAAATGGAACGGACTCACCGGTTGAACTGCTTATTGTTCCTGATGGCGGAGCTACAGTACAGATGTCTACACGTTTCTCAATTACTCGGTCGTTTCCTCGTGATCGTCCTTTTGGACAAGCGGATGCGAAGTGTCCAAGCTCGTCGCATTTGAAACATTTGACAGTTGACCGGTCTTTTGATCCTTGCGTTGAACTTCCGTAGTGGCTTTTTCCTTGAATTGGTGTCCTCTGCCGAGCACGACATTCAGCATATTTATGCCCAGACTTTCCACAATAGTTGCATTTCACTTGAGAGAGATACTTAGACTTTTTACGCTCCGAGCCTGTTGTAGATGAGTCGTCATCTAGGTTCCGCTTCTTAAAAGTGTGCGCTTGTAGTTGTTGTTGCATTTCATTTCGGGTTTTGATATTGTTTGTAAAAACCCAGCGCGACAATTTGTCATCAATTTGTGCCATGTGGGCCAGAGCTAGTGAAACCGCGATTTCCTCCAGATCATTAGATTTAAATTTTGACATTATTAAGGTGACAATTCGGCTGCCATATTCGGTGTAGCTTTCTCCAGACTTTGGTCGCCCGTTCAAAATTTTTATCAGTATAGCCGCAGACGTTTCTATGCCAACAAAGCGTTGCACGAAGAGTTCTTTGAATTGTGGCCATGTAATGCCAGCAAAGCATATTTGGGACAGCCATTGTGATGCGCTTCCCTCTAGCGCCTTACTCAATGTTATCATCAGGATGCTTCTTTCGGGCATTTTATCAGAAAAAATGAGATCCACTGTCGTACACCAAGCTGTGGCATCTGCTCCAGCTCCCTCAGGATTAAATTTTGGCAGAGTTACATGTTTTCCCTTTTCATCAGTTGCCGGAGCCCTTGGTGTCTGCATATTTTTAATGATCTCCAAAAGGTTGTTGTTTTGCACTTGTAAAGCTGCCAAGTATGCATCGGTGATATTTGTAGGCAAAGCAGATCCCACTTCTGATGTCGCAGAATCGATTATATTTGGTTGCTGGTCTGCCATATTGACTCACAAACTTTGAGAGTGAAGTGAATTCCAACCGGCGCATACAACTGTCTGAACGCAACTGACTCGCATTCTCTGATCTCGCATCGATCTACTTCTTTTTACACGCTCGCTGGACTACACTCGGCGACAGCGCGACAACGCCGTCGCCTCACTCGTACGGTACCTAGGCGCCAGTCATATTCTACGTTGTAGTCAAATTCTAAGAATCCTTTCATTGCACAGCTTGGTCTGGCAAGCACAGTGGTCAAACTATGTTCATAATGTGACAGACGCGTACAGTGTCCAAAATACGTCCATTATACGACATACATGTATAACTACATATTCTAGACGTACAAGTGTTTGCGAGAGAGAAAGGGAATGAGTCAGCGCTTGGCAGGCGTTGCGTAGCCACTGATTCGGCCTGGTACAGATTCGGCAATCTGTTAGACACGGCCATTTCAAATGATTCTGCGTTTTTCGTATTCTTGTACCTTAAAAATTTTGGATTGCACAGACTTTCGTCCTTTGTAGGGGCGGAAGGGGGCTTGTAAAAATTTTGAAATAAACTCGTGCTGGTTTGATATCACAGGAGCTTGGACAGAAAGTTTGGTTGCTCTAGCTCTTATAGTCTTATATATAGAGAACTAGGCGTCAAAAAATAAGAATGGGCTGAGCAGATGGGGTCGCGTGTGAAAGAGAGCGAGAGGGAACGATGACTTTCGAAATGGTTTTCTTCATTGTAGCTATAATAATGATCCGCTCTGATCCAGATTCAACACTCTGATAGAAATGGTCTTTTTCTATGATTCTGCGTTTTTAGTTTTATCATATCTTCAAAATTGTGTACGCCACAGACTTTCGTCTTTTGTGCGGGCGGAAAGGGGTGGGCCGAAATTTCGCAACACATTTGGAGTAGTGCGATCACACAGGAGACTGGATACAAAATTTGGTTGCTCTAGCTTTAATAGTCTCTGAGATCTAAGCGCGAATGAAGACGGACAGACGGACGGACGGACGGACAGACAGACATGGCATATTGACTCGGCTATTGATGCTGATCATGAATATATATACTTTATGGGGTCGGAAACGCTTCCTTTTGGGCGTTACACACATCCGTTATCACCACAAATCTAATATACCCCTATACTCTGCGAGTACCGGGTATAAAAATCACACGGATTGAGTAATTTTTGAAGATTTTACAGGCGTTCAAACTGAAAAGTGATGAACATGTATCCATGCATGCTCGCCACTGTATGTACAATCGTTAAAACCATTACTTTAAACTAATTTTATCATTAAATCAACAATAGACTATTACATTATTATAAACAATTGCCATTAGCAAAATTTTAATATTGGTAAAGAAAATCCTTGGTAATTAATAGAAGTACAGCATTTGCATTGAAAATGTGCTTAATTATTTAATGTACATATAAATTAATTAGTAGTTGTTCCCGATTATCGATATCGTGGCACCGGCCAACGGCAATCAAAGACGCGGGTGTTTGCTTAAATATTTATTCCCGGCACAACTGGCTCGGGATTAAATCTAAAGATACAAAATGAAATAAAATGATATTCTTCAATCTGCTTACCCTTGCGGCAGCGCTGCTCGAGCAGCGGGCCGACGTTCTGCACCGTCAGCGCCTCGTGCAGACCATCAGCTCCTCAGCGGATGTTTATGCAGTAGCGAAATATGATTCCACTAGCCACTCGAGTGCAGGCCCTTGCGACAATGTAGCCGCTGCCCCCACCCCTCGAGTGCGGCATCAGCATTCTTCCGTTTTGGAACTACTACTCCCCCTCTCAAAGAGCGGTCTTCGTCCTCGTCGCTCGCAATTTCTCGATTATTGCGTTGATCTGGCTCTCGTTTCTCATCCTTCTTAGGTGGACTCTGAGAAACATGACGCCTCCAATAGCCCCGCATTGAACTATGCCTAGCCCGAAAGCAAGTACTGGATTAAGCCGGCCCATGGTGGCCTGCTCGACGTTTTTGATGTAGCTCAGATTCTCTTCATTGAGCTGGTGCAGGAAAGGAAGGCTTAGAATCGTCAAGTGCCCTGTGATGTTTACGGCGGGCACCGATGCTATGCCCGGAAGTCGCTGTTGGATGTTGTTGCGATTCCGGAATCGGGTGCCGTTGATGGTTGCGAAGTCCTTGAAAGTGACCAACTGCGTCCCGGAGGTTGTGATCAACGTGTCCGAGTCACAGCTGATCATGGCTGGTCTGTTGTTGATGATGACCCTCCCGTCGTCAACGAGGGTGATGGGCTCCAGGTGACTTGGTTGAGAAAGGCAATGAGCGGTGCCGCCAGAGTGTATTGATTGGAGAATTTGTATTCTGGATACTTCTAACAGATTTGACATCGTGACCCCTGTGAATTGGTCAGCGAGAACATGGTCTAAACGTGGTCTAAAATGGATGGGCTCACTATATTGGCTTTTGCCAGTGTGATCGTGAGCATGAGGTTTCCCATTTTTGTTATAAGAATTCTATTTCTGGTTATTACGGTTTTATAAAGATGTTCCGAATTTATTATCTTATTCTTCTCTATACTGAGAATCTTATTGACAGTGCTAGTAAGGGAATTTAACTGATTTTAAACTTTTGTGTTAATCAAAATTTGTCTATTGTTTGCTTGCACTAGCTGGGCACTTATCATTTGTGTAATTCCTTCTACAAATACGAACTTATCATTTGTGTAATTCCTTCTTCACATACGACCCCCGCCATAACATGTCTCTTCTGCTATGGTGCGGTCTTCAGTTATCATATTGGGCAACAGATGCAACTTCCATCGTGCTGTCTCTATCTTTACATAACTCATCGAGTATCTGATTATTTGGTATTGCTTTTAAACAATCATGAGAATACTTATACTTTCGATTACATGTTAAAGATTTAAGTAAATATCTGTCCCCATCCAAAGCTTCAATTATCTCAAATGGCCCTTTTAATTTAGGATCAAGTTTAGTTTGATGACGTTCTTCGTTTTTGAGCAAAACGTGATCACCCACTTTGAAATTTATTATTTTAGCTTTATTTTTATCAAACCTATTTTTGTCGTATTTTGCTTGAGTTTCCATATTTTTTTTAGCTTCCTTTCTCAAATTTTCGTTGTCTACTTCATCATTGTTATCTTCGTTTATCGGCAACAAGCCAAAAGGTCGAGCTTCCTTACCAATCAATAATTCTAAAGGGCTAAACTTAGTCACACGATTAATCGTGCAATTCATTGCTAGCTGCACTTCAGCCAACGCATCCTGCCATGATCTCTGACTGGTTTCGACAGCAGTCAGCATACCTTTCAGGGTACTCATGACCCGTTCTACCTGACCGTTTGCTCTACTGGCACCCGTAGCAATTAAATGTAGATTAATTTTTTGAGATGAGCAAAATTCGCGGAAACTTTTACTTGCGAAACTACGTCCTTGATCTGCTATAATTCGAGTGGGTAAACCAAATAAAGATACGACTGATTTTACAGCCTTAATGCAGCTTTCAGAATCTATATTTAGTGTGTGATAAAAATAAACAAACTTGGTGAAAGCATCTATAAGAACGATGACGTATTCCTTCAAATCATTTTTACCACTCATTTTGCCTGTAATGTAAATATGTATGCAGCTCGACTTGCACTTTTCCCACAAGTGGCTTAGATACTTTACATGTGATGCAGTTTTCTACAAATCTACGCACATATTTGGACATATTTTCGAACCAGTAATAACCATAGACCTTGTCGAGCGTCTTTTCCCAACCCAGATGCATTATAGCTTCATGGACGTGATTTATGACGGCCCATCGAAAAGCTCTTGGTATTACCGGCAAACATTTGGTCTTACTATTTCGCTGTATTTTCCTATGTAGTATACCTTTTCGCAATTCATCGGTTTTGTCCATATCTCCTGGTAACTCATTACTTTTTAACTTTAAAATTATTTCTTGTATCTCGGAATCTCGCTGTTGTTCCGAAACCAACCAGTTGTCAGATACCTCCGTCAAATTGATTCGTAATTCAGGTATTTTAATCAGACTTTTATGTTGTTCATGCACTAGATTCCGAGAGAGAAAGTCAACATGCGCCATTCGCTCGCCTTTTCTATATTCTATTTCGAAATCAAATGCCTGTAAAAACGCCCACCATCTATGCACCCTCGGTGTTAAATCTAGTTTTGTGCGACTGGCCTTTAATGAATTACAGTTAGTATATACTATAAATTTACGTCCCTGCAAATAATGTCGAAAGTGTTTAATAGCATTTACTCCAGTTCGTATGAATGGTATTTAGATTCGGCGGGAGACGTACACTTACTGTAATACTCTACCACATGAGGTTTATTGTCAATTTTGTGTAACAGGATCGTTCCATACCCAATACAACTTGCGTCTGTATGTAGCTCTATTGGGTATTGCGGATCGAATATGATTAAAACTGGCGTCTGAGTCAATATAGTTATTATTTTTGTTCGTATCTGTTCATGCACTGGTAACCAAACAAAGTCAGTGTTTTTCTTAGAGGTGAGAAGGTACAGAGGTTTAAGTGTTTGGGAGAAATTTAACACAAATTGCCGAAAATAAGAAGCTAAACCAGCTGTGAAACATTTTGAGGTGGTGGTAATCTATTTAAAGCTTGCATTTTTCGTGAATTTGGCCTGATTTCTCCATTGCTTAATTCAAATCCAAGATACTCTATTCTAGTTGTGAGAAAGGAGCACTTGGTGACATTAAATGAAAATCCAGCCTTACTTAATGTCTCCAATACTGTCCGCAATCTAACTAGCGCATCTTCTTTGCTTTCTGCTATTATGAGAACATCATCAATATACACGATTGCATAAGTGTAAGCTAAAGCTCCTAAGGCCTTCATTATAGCCCGCTGGAACACAGATGGCGCGTTCTTCAAACCGAACGGCATTGTCAAGAACTCGTATTGACCTTCTGGCGTGACAAATGCAGTTCGTTCGATTGAGTCCTCGTGAATTGGAATTTGATAAAAGCCGCTTGCCATATCAATGCACGAAAAATATTTAGCACCACGAAGTCTGGCAATTTGGTCTGAGATGAGGGGCAACGGGTATTTGTCAGCAACTGTATTGTCGTTTAGCATGCGATAGTCTACAAACAGTCAATCGGTGCCATTTTTCTTCTTAACTAGCATCATGGGACTAGCGAAAGGTGAACAGCTTGGGCGAATAGCTTGAGCTTTTAATAATTCGTCAACTTTACCCCGCACTTTGATTTTCTCTTCTTCACTAAGCCTATATGGCCGCCGTTGTACTGTCTTTTGCTGATCTATTAGTCTAATTTCCAAACGCCCTGTGGTGACCCTAGTCTTTGGTATTCCATCAATAAACCAATCTGAATAATATTTTAAAATATTTATCAAGGCTGCCTTATCACGATCATCAAGTTCACTATTCGATTCTATGACATCTTCATAATTGGCAATTATTAACGCTTCTACTCTTTTGGTTTTGTAAAGTTGAAATTTGTCAGCGTCCATAGTTACGCCAAAGCCTTGACTAAAAATTTCACGACCAATTAGTACGTCATGTTTCAAATACTTGTCCATAATAACATGTAACAAAATCTCAAAATAACATTGATCAATATTTATGTTACATAATAGTTGTTGAGTGCTACATATTGAATCATTACTTATACCGTTTAACTTTACAATGTTATTAATTCTTTTACCAGTAAACTTATCGGCGACGCTTTCCTTAACCAAGGAGCATTCAGCTCCAGAGTCGAAGCAAAATGGAACGGACTCACCGGTTGAACTGCTTATTGTTCCTGATGGCGGAGCTACAGTACAGATGTCTACACGTTTCTCAATTACTCGGTCGTTTCCTCGTGATCGTCCTTTTGGACAAGCGGATGCGAAGTGTCCAAGCTCGTCGCATTTGAAACATTTGACAGTTGACCGGTCTTTTGATCCTTGCGTTGAACTTCCGTAGTGGCTTTTTCCTTGAATTGGTGTCCTCTGCCGAGCACGACATTCAGCATATTTATGCCCAGACTTTCCACAATAGTTGCATTTCACTTGAGAGAGATACTTAGACTTTTTACGCTCCGAGCCTGTTGTAGATGAGTCGTCATCTAGGTTCCGCTTCTTAAAAGTGTGCGCTTGTAGTTGTTGTTGCATTTCATTTCGGGTTTTGATATTGTTTGTAAAAACCCAGCGCGACAATTTGTCATCAATTTGTGCCATGTGGGCCAGAGCTAGTGAAACCGCGATTTCCTCCAGATCATTAGATTTAAATTTTGACATTATTAAGGTGACAATTCGGCTGCCATATTCGGTGTAGCTTTCTCCAGACTTTGGTCGCCCGTTCAAAATTTTTATCAGTATAGCCGCAGACGTTTCTATGCCAACAAAGCGTTGCACGAAGAGTTCTTTGAATTGTGGCCATGTAATGCCAGCAAAGCATATTTGGGACAGCCATTGTGATGCGCTTCCCTCTAGCGCCTTACTCAATGTTATCATCAGGATGCTTCTTTCGGGCATTTTATCAGAAAAAATGAGATCCACTGTCGTACACCAAGCTGTGGCATCTGCTCCAGCTCCCTCAGGATTAAATTTTGGCAGAGTTACATGTTTTCCCTTTTCATCAGTTGCCGGAGCCCTTGGTGTCTGCATATTTTTAATGATCTCCAAAAGGTTGTTGTTTTGCACTTGTAAAGCTGCCAAGTATGCATCGGTGATATTTGTAGGCAAAGCAGATCCCACTTCTGATGTCGCAGAATCGATTATATTTGGTTGCTGGTCTGCCATATTGACTCACAAACTTTGAGAGTGAAGTGAATTCCAACCGGCGCATACAACTGTCTGAACGCAACTGACTCGCATTCTCTGATCTCGCATCGATCTACTTCTTTTTACACGCTCGCTGGACTACACTCGGCGACAGCGCGACAACGCCGTCGCCTCACTCGTACGGTACCTAGGCGCCAGTCATATTCTACGTTGTAGTCAAATTCTAAGAATCCTTTCATTGCACAGCTTGGTCTGGCAAGCACAGTGGTCAAACTATGTTCATAATGTGACAGACGCGTACAGTGTCCAAAATACGTCCATTATACGACATACATGTATAACTACATATTCTAGACGTACAAGTGTTTGCGAGAGAGAGAGGGAATGAGTCAGCGCTTGGCAGGCGTTGCGTAGCCACTGATTCGGCCTGGTACAGATTCGGCAATCTGTTAGACACGGCCATTTCAAATGATTCTGCGTTTTTCGTATTCTTGTACCTTAAAAATTTTGGATTGCACAGACTTTCGTCCTTTGTAGGGGCGGAAGGGGGCTTGTAAAAATTTTGAAATAAACTCGTGCTGGTTTGATATCACAGGAGCTTGGACAGAAAGTTTGGTTGCTCTAGCTCTTATAGTCTTATATATAGAGAACTAGGCGTCAAAAAATAAGAATGGGCTGAGCAGATGGGGTCGCGTGTGAAAGAGAGCGAGAGGGAACGATGACTTTCGAAATGGTTTTCTTCATTGTAGCTATAATAATGATCCGCTCTGATCCAGATTCAACACTCTGATAGAAATGGTCTTTTTCTATGATTCTGCGTTTTTAGTTTTATCATATCTTCAAAATTGTGTACGCCACAGACTTTCGTCTTTTGTGCGGGCGGAAAGGGGTGGGCCGAAATTTCGCAACACATTTGGAGTAGTGCGATCACACAGGAGACTGGATACAAAATTTGGTTGCTCTAGCTTTAATAGTCTCTGAGATCTAAGCGCGAATGAAGACGGACAGACGGACGGACGGACGGACAGACAGACATGGCATATTGACTCGGCTATTGATGCTGATCATGAATATATATACTTTATGGGGTCGGAAACGCTTCCTTTTGGGCGTTACACACATCCGTTATCACCACAAATCTAATATACCCCTATACTCTGCGAGTACCGGGTATAAAAATCACACGGATTGAGTAATTTTTGAAGATTTTACAGGCGTTCAAACTGAAAAGTGATGAACATGTATCCATGCATGCTCGCCACTGTATGTACAATCGTTAAAACCATTACTTTAAACTAATTTTATCATTAAATCAACAATAGACTATTACATTATTATAAACAATTGCCATTAGCAAAATTTTAATATTGGTAAAGAAAATCCTTGGTAATTAATAGAAGTACAGCATTTGCATTGAAAATGTGCTTAATTATTTAATGTACATATAAATTAATTAGTAGTTGTTCCCGATTATCGATACCGTGGCACCGGCCAACGGCAATCAAAGACGCGGGTGTTTGCTTAAATATTTATTCCCGGCACAACTGGCTCGGGATTAAATCTAAAGATACAAAATGAAATAAAATGATATTCTTCAATCTGCTTACCCTTGCGGCAGCGCTGCTCGAGCAGCGGGCCGACGTTCTGCACCGTCAGCGCCTCGTGCAGACCATCAGCTCCTCAGCGGATGTTTATGCAGTAGCGAAATATGATTCCACTAGCCACTCGAGTGCAGGCCCTTGCGACAATGTAGCCGCTGCCCCCACCCCTCGAGTGCGGCATCAGCATTCTTCCGTTTTGGAACTACTACTCCCCCTCTCAAAGAGCGGTCTTCGTCCTCGTCGCTCGCAATTTCTCGATTATTGCGTTGATCTGGCTCTCGTTTCTCATCCTTCTTAGGTGGACTCTGAGAAACATGACGCCTCCAATAGCCCCGCATTGAACTATGCCTAGCCCGAAAGCAAGTACTGGATTAAGCCGGCCCATGGTGGCCTGCTCGACGTTTTTGATGTAGCTCAGATTCTCTTCATTGAGCTGGTGCAGGAAAGGAAGGCTTAGAATCGTCAAGTGCCCTGTGATGTTTACGGCGGGCACCGATGCTATGCCCGGAAGTCGCTGTTGGATGTTGTTGCGATTCCGGAATCGGGTGCCGTTGATGGTTGCGAAGTCCTTGAAAGTGACCAACTGCGTCCCGGAGGTTGTGATCAACGTGTCCGAGTCACAGCTGATCATGGCTGGTCTGTTGTTGATGATGACCCTCCCGTCGTCAACGAGGGTGATGGGCTCCAGGTGACTTGGTTGAGAAAGGCAATGAGCGGTGCCGCCAGAGTGTATTGATTGGAGAATTTGTATTCTGGATACTTCTAACAGATTTGACATCGTGACCCCTGTGAATTGGTCAGCGAGAACATGGTCTAAACGTGGTCTAAAATGGATGGGCTCACTATATTGGCTTTTGCCAGTGTGATCGTGAGCATGAGGTTTCCCATTTTTGTTATAAGAATTCTATTTCTGGTTATTACGGTTTTATAAAGATGTTCCGAATTTATTATCTTATTCTTCTCTATACTGAGAATCTTATTGACAGTGCTAGTAAGGGAATTTAACTGATTTTAAACTTTTGTGTTAATCAAAATTTGTCTATTGTTTGCTTGCACTAGCTGGGCCTCGGTGAACCTAATGTTTTCGAAATCGGACGCATCTGGCGTTCCGGGCACGACCTTAAGGGAAGTCCCTAGGAAGTCTAGTCTCCCTTCCAGCCGGTGGTGAACTCCGATATCAGACAAAATGTCTTTAATGTGATGGCAGTCGGCCTCTAGTAACTGTCTCAGGTGGGATCTTGGAAAAAGATCAGTCATTTTCGCAGTCTCGTCAGCAATGCGACAGCAATATTCGGTCAAGTTTGCCGTGTGCTTGACGTAGTCAAGACTGTCCCAAACCAGTACAGTTCCGTCCGTAATTGGTATGTAATTTGAGTGGGTGTAATCGGTGACGCGCGCCGACACTATTGTAAGGAGATGAAGTACCCAGACAATCCTGTGGATAAAAATACGTGAAAAAATATAAAAAGAAAAACTAAAAAAATACCGCCACCAAGGTGTGTTTCTTAACCTAGTCGGTGTAGTTACCTAAGGTTGTCCTTATGGACCACCCTCCCTCAAATTAGGACTGTTGTCCCCAAGTCCGCCTCTACTGTTTCCTCCACAAATAAAGGGGTCAACTTATTCCCGAGGCGTCTGTTGGACTTAACTAACACCTTCTCGCCTACTCTGAAGCTTCTGTTATGTCGTGCCTGGTTGACCCGATTGTTTTGCACGATCTGAGCCTTTTGCACTTTGTTCTGAATTTCTTTGTTCGTATCTGCCGCAACAGCGTGCAGAATGTCAATGGGTATTTTGTTGGTGATCGAGTGCAATGATCTATTGTACTCCGCTGTTGCTTGAACGAAGAGTTCGACTGTATCGGTAACTCTTCTATCCATTTTGAAGCATCTTGCATTTTCTAAAAGAGCGCTATGGAATCTCTACACTTGTCCATTTGAAGTACTGTGGAGGGGCGGAGCGTTAACAATGAGTACCCCTTCTGGCAAATTTCGAGAATTTGTCCACGCAAGTTAGGAAATACTTCTTTTCTGTATAGAATATATCTACATGAAGCATCTCTCCCGTGAACGAGGGGACCGGTGTCGGCCCCAGCTCCTGTTTCTTGGGATGCCTTTCGTATTTCGCTTTGGAGTATATCTTGCAATTCATGACAACCTTGTTTGCGAGCTTAGTCATTTTTGGGAAGTACTAGTCCGTCATGATCTGTTTGACTTTTTCCTGGGCGGCCCTGTGGGCCCGATTGTGTTCAAGGGTGACTATTTCTTTTCTTTCATTCTCATCGAAAATGCCGGCGTCAAGATTTTTGCAACTTTACTTTACTAGTTCATGCTGTATGCAGACTAGGATTGGGAGCACACAATGGATCGCGTTTATGACCTGGGGGTTTACTTCGGATTTGACGGTTTTCACAAGATCGTCTTTGTCTGGGAAATGTATTATATGGCGCGTTTTTTCCCCATAGAGAACTAAAATGTGTTTTAGAGGAAACTGCGCCTGCTCTAGAATTGACAGGCTTATCTGTTGTCTCTACCGTGTAAGTCATTAATATTTCGCTATGTATTGTTGCAGCATCTGACCGTGGTGCGCTACCTTCTAGCTCACAAATATTCTGTCGCGACAATGCATCTGCGACGATGTTTTCTTTATTACCGATCTCGTCAATGCGTGCCTTCCAACGTTTGATTTTTGCATTGGGGTTTCCCTCAGAAACCGCGAATGTGAGTGGCTAGTGGTCAGTGAACACGCTTATGTCCTTGACGCCATAAATATAATAGCACAACTTTCCCAAGGCCCACACAATTGCCAAAAGCTCCCGTTCGTTAGTAGCGCAGTTTAGCTCATTGTCTTTGAGGGTCCTAGAGATCAATTGGGTGTTCCCCTGTGAAAAGACTGCCCCAATGACATAGGCAGACGCGTCGGCTGTTAGATCGAAAGGCTTTCTGTAGTCTGGATACATCAGCATTACATTTTCTGACGCCAGAATGTCCCTCAGTTTTTGAAAGGCGTGTCTTTGCACCTCGTTGAACGAGATGGGGGTTTTCTTAGACTTATACTTGCTAATCGAACCATTTTCTCCGTTTAGGATGTTCGAGAGCGATCGGGCGATCGCCGCAAAATCTTTTACAAAGCATCTGTAATAGCTTGCTAGGCCTAAAAACGATCTTAGTCCGAACAGCGTCGTTGGCTCGACGTACTCCTGGATAGCTTTCACTTTCTCAGGGTCAGTCTTTGTGCCTTCGCTAGTAACGATAAAGCTGAGGTACTCTACGCTCGTCTTAAAATACTGTGACTTCTCTTGAGATACTCTCATGATAGCTTCATAGAGGCTTTTCAGTACCCAGTCGACGTGTTTAACGGGGACGTCCTCAGACTTTGAAAATATAATTACGTCATCAACATAGACGTAACATGTTTTACCGATTTGTTCGCGCAAAACATCATCGATTGCCCTCTGGAAAATGCTACCAGCATTTCTTAACCCAAAGGGCAGTCGGCAAAACTCATACTTCCCTCCATTTACAGAAAAATAAGTTTTTTCCCGGTCGCGTTCCGCCAAAGTTATTTGGCTTATTTCAGTTAAAGAGTTGTAAAATACGTGGCAGTAGCCCGGTTTTTCAAAATCATTGAGATGCTAGGCATGGGATATTTATCGGGCACTGTCTTCTGATTATGCTTCCAAAAGTCCATTACGAGACGTTTCTTTTTATTGCCCTTTTCGTCAGTGCCTTTTTTGTCGACCAACCCATATATGATTGTTATATGATGATTTCGATTTCTTGACGAAGCTATCTTTTAAGAGGCTCTTAACCTCGGATTCGACAAAATCGGCTATACCCATAGGATAGGGGTAAAGCTTGGAGTAAATTGGCTCGTCGTCCACCGTGCATATGGTGGCCATGACCAAAGTGTTATATGGCAGTGACCCGTTAGGGTCGGCGAATGCCTTATTGCTCTTTTTCAGCATCTGCATGAAGCTTGCCTTTATGGCTGGTGGTGCGTCGACGTCAGTAACGTTAGTATGGTTGACGTCTATGAACTTGTGGAATTTGATCGTTTCGGTTGTGTTACCGACTGTGAGTGATCCGCTCTTTACGGACAATGTAGCCGCCACCTACGTTAGCAGGTCAAGGCCAATAATGCCGTCAAAAGTTGTTAGATTTTTCAAAAGAAAAAACGGCGTAGTCTTGCCGAAAATTGACAAAGGACACTTTTCTGTGATTTTGTTTGATCTGTTGATTAAGAAAACTGAGAAAGGTGATTCGACAGGGGTAACACCGGGAAGCCCTTCATATGACTTGATGTAGTTTTTCGATGAGCACGTGTCGATGAGAAATTTAACAGTGACGTCCGCTACGTCATATGAATGGCATCAGGGATCTTCCCCTAAAAAATTAACCGAATCGCTCTCGCAGTCGATTTCGGCGTCGGCTTCCATTTCGGCGACTGCCTCGGTAGCGGCGTCGTTATATGCCGACCGGTGATCGGTTGCTAGCGGTAGCAATGTGCTCTACCCTTTGCCGCTAGCTGCCCAAAGTGCGTTCTGACGCGTTCGGCTTTCGCCCGAAAATGTTGTCGCGTTTGCCAGTACCGAACGCTTTTTTTTACGCCGAGGGTTGTCTCAATTTAGAGGATGAAGGGTCTACCTTCATCGGCTCATGGGTCTGGCCTTGAGATTTGGGCTGTTGGTATGTGTTGCCCTGTTGGGTGTTGGGTGTACCCTGACTCCTAACATAGTGAGGGCTTTTGTAAGAAGTGGGGTCCTGGGGCCTATTTTTCCTTTGTAGATCACTGATGGGAACGGGGGATTTCCCATCAGCTCCTTCTCTTTTCGTTATCTGTCTTTGTGGCTGTCGCTGTTGGTGGCAGCAGGCGCAGCTTCGTATTGCTGTGTTTGGCACTAGTTTTTCCTTCACGGGTTTATATGCCAATGCGGCACGCACCCAACAAAAAAAATCACCACTTTATGCACGGGAACGTTTTTCTTCAACGCCACTCACAAATGTTAGAGGGGCGGCAAAATTTTGAGACTTCTAATTTTTATTTCTTTCCTAAATCTCAGATTTGTTTTTATGAATTATTTTTCTCTTGTTTGTTATTGTGCCTCCTCATAGGAGGGATTTAAGGGTACACTGAAAGAATTTCCACTTGTTTCAACACAAAAACATGGGGGAAAGTTGTGAGTTGTGAAAGTTGTATGTGTGTGATTTTATGATTTAAAAAATTTTTCAAAAAATTAAGTTAAACCATTCTTCAAATTTTTCGTCTTTTGTGCGGGCGGAAGGTGGCGAGGCGAAATTTTGAAATTAATTCATTAATACACTTGGAGTAGTGTGATAACACAGGAGACTGGATATAATATTAGGTTGCTCTAGCTTTTATAGTCTCTGAGATCTAGGCGCTAATGAATACGGACAGACGGACGGACGGACGGGCAGACAGACAGACAGACAGGCTAGACAGACAGACAGACAGACAGGCTATATCGACCTGGGGTCGGAAACGCTTCCTTCTGGGCGTTACACACATCCGTTATCACCACAAATCTAATATACCCCTATACTCTTCGAATACCGGGTATAAAAAACGAATTGAGTATTTATTACATATATGTTTGACTTTCACTTTTTTCCTCGTCACTTTTTTTTTTAACTAAACTTTGTGGTTTTTTACACGACCATTTATAATGGGTTCTTAGACCCGTTGGGCGCCAATTAATTAGTATTAGTTCCCGATTATCAATGCCGTGGCACCGGCCAACGGCAATCAAAGACGTAGGTGTTTGCTTAAATATTTATTCCCGGCACAACTGACTCGGGATTAAATCTAAAGATACAAAATGCTTTCCTTGCGGCAGCGCTGCTCGAGCAGCGGGCCGACGTTCTGCACCGTTAGCGCCTCGTGCAGACCATCAGTTCTTCAGCGGATGTTTATGCAGTAGCGAAATATGATTCCGCTAGCCACTCGAGTGCAGGCCAACGGCTCCCAGGCAGAAGCTCGTGCGACAATGCATTCGCTGCCCCCACCCCTCGAGTGCGGCATCAGCATTCTTTCGTTTTGGAATTCTGCCGATACCCTGCAGCTGGTGGGGAGTGTTAACCTATACATATACATACATATAACCGAAATACAACATATTTACAATTGCAGACTCTCAAAAAAGGCTTCCAAGGTTATTCACAACGTCCCGAAAAGATCCACATCGCGGCTATTATAATTTGGGATTTATTATTTAATATAACACAAAAAAAAAACCAGAAAATTAAATTTCTAATTTTTTTTTGATGCGTTTATTTGACTTCGTCGCCAATACATTGTAGCATCGTTATGGCATATTGCTCTGCCACATAAAGTAGTATTAATTCCTGCTCGTTCATATTAATAAAATTCAATTAACCAAATTTGTGTACACAAGCACGTGCCAGCATTAAAAACTTAATAACTCAACTTTTGCATAGTCAAGACGCCAGTTGTGAGCTATTTAGTTAACTTATTTATCGATAGGTAAAAATGCTATTACAATAAAGCTATAAATAGGTCAAGATTATGTGGATATCAATGCATCCAGCTGACCGTTGCGTTTATATTTGGGTCATTTAAGTTTTATTTTATTCATATGTGCGGTTATAAATCCTTACCGCTTATGGCTAATAGCCTGTTCCCACAGACGACCAACCACCATCCATTTCAGGGATGGTCCCTAATAGCCTGAAACAGGTACCAGCACCCTGCGTAGGGGAGGACCGTAGCGTTCGGGGGAGGAAGGAAGGCTAAAGCCCAATACAAGGCGGCCCTCAAGTTAGTAGGCAGTAGCAGTAGGTGACAATGCCGACACTCCGGCGAGCAAGCGGCAACGCGGGCCCAAGAGAGCGGAACCTCCATCTAAATTGGTAAAGTAGAGGTCGAGCGAAGAGATCAGTAATGTGTCCAAGAGACACTTGATCGAAGCTTTCATCGACAGAAGAGATGAGAATGGGAGGATGACAGCGGCGCAGTGGAAATTGGTCTACGCGAGGCTGGAAGACTCCATATTTACACGGATGGAAGGGAACCCAACAGCTCCCATGCCCACTTTCGATGGTGCTGGGTGACTGAATGGGGTCAAAATTATGAAGTGTAATGTGAGACTGTTACATGCTAGTCGTGAGGCTAGCCGAGATCGGAAGCTGCTCGGCATTTTTAAAACCGTGCACAATGAGCTTATATTGGAATTGGATTGCCGTGAGTTTGGCAGTATTTGTCTACGCGCGGCTGGAAGACTCCATATTTACACGGATGGAAGGGAACCCAACAGCTCCCATGCCCACTTTCGATGGTGCTGGGTGACTGAATGGGGTCAAAATTATGAAGTGTAATGTGAGACTGTTACATGCTAGTCGTGAGGCTAGCCGAGATCGGAAGCTGCTCGGCATTTTTAAAACCGTGCACAATGAGCTTAAATTGGAATTTGATTGCCGTGAGTTTGGCAGTATTTGTCACCATATTCGACAATCATACAGACTTAACAAAAATAGAAAAGTTCCAACATTTGCTTTCCTGTCTTCTTGATTCTGCAATGGAGACTGTGCGGTCGCTGGAAAGCTCGATTTGTTGCAAAAAATAATCGACGATTAATAATAATAATCCTGGTGAACCTACTCAAGGAAATAAATACCTTGGCGTTACCCGAGATTCCCCGCAAACATTCAGAAGCCATATAAAAAGTATCACTGATCAGTTGATGGCAAAAGCCCGCAGACTGAACTGGTTGCTAAACCCTAAGAGTACTTAAAAACAAAGTTCGCATCTACAAGGCAATATTAGCACCAGTGTGGAAATACGGACTACAAATATATGGTATTGCGACCAAGACAAACCTGCAAAGAATAAGAACATTCCAGAGCAAAATCCTTCGCAGGATTTCTGGAGCTGAGTGGTTCCTGCGAAACAAAGATATCGCAAGAGACCTTGGTGTCCCCCTCATCGGCGATGTTGTCAACGAACAATCAGAAAATATATATTGCCAAACTATCGACCTACCTGACAGGATTATATGAAGACCTTGCACGTAGCATAGATACCTAAGAAATGAAGATCCAAAGACTGCACCATGCCTGGATTATGCCTTATCCTTTCAGTTTTGTTATCTTTCTCTATTGCATAAGTAGCTAATTAGTTACAGTAAGCAATAACAAATTATTATTATGTTGTGATATAAGTAGTCATAGTAATAAATTACAACCATACTGAAAAAAGAAAAAAAAACGAGGGGGAACGTTGTGCCTTTACCCGGTACTCAGTCAGAATATGTTCGCAAAAAGGATCTATTACATTTTTGCCAAAAAAAATTTAAAAACGAGGGGGAACGTTGTGAGACAAAGGCCGCTTCTCTACTTATACCCGGTACTCAGTCAGTATATACGATTAAGATGTACGATATTTATTATATTATATTATATTATATTATATTATATTATATTATATTATATTATATTATATTATATTATATTATATTATATTATATTATATTATATTATATTATATTATATTATATTATATTATATTATATTATATTATATACTTACGCTTCTCTACTTATACCCGGTACTCAGTCAGTATATACGATTAAGATGTACGATATTTATTATATTATTATACCCGGTACTCGAAGAGTAAAAGGGTATATTAGATTTGTGGGGATAACGGTTGTGTGTAACGCCCAGAAGGAAGCGTTTCCGACCCCATAAAGTATATATATTCTTGATCAGCATCAATAGCCGAGTCGATATAGCCATGTCTGTCTGTCCGTCCGTCCGTCCGTCCTTATTAGCGCCTATATCTCAGAGACTATTAAAGCTGGAGCAACCAAGTTTTTTATTCAGTCTCCTCTGAGATCACGCTACTCAAAGTATATTTCAAAATTTCGCCCCGCCCCCTTCCGCTCCCGCAAAGAACGAAAGTCTGTGGCGTACACAATTTCGAAGATACGAGAAAACTAAAAACGCAGAATCATAGAGAAAGACATAATCTATCAGAGTGTTGAAGTCTGGATCAGATTGGATCATTATTATAGCTACAATGAAGAAAACCATTTCGAAAGTCATCATTCCCTCTCGCTCTCTCACACACGCGACCCCATCTGCTTTGCCCATTCGTATTTTGTGTCGCCTAGTTCTCAGAGACTATAAGAGCTAGAGCAATCAAACTTTCTATCCAAGCTCCTGTGATACCAAACCTGCACAAGTGTATTTCAAAATTTTGCCACGCCCCTTTCCGCCCCAACAAAGGACGAAAATCTGTGGAATCCACAATTTTTAAGATAAATGAAAACCAAAAACGCAGGATCATGGAAAACTACCATATCTACCAGATTGCCGAATATGGATCAGGTCGGATCAATATTATGGCCAGAAGAAACAAATTAAATTTCAGTGGCTACGCAACGCCTGCCAAGCGCTGACTCATGCCCTCTCTCTCTCTCTCTGTCCTAAACACTTGTACGTCTCAAATACATATGTAGTTATACATGTCATGTAGAAATTTAGAGGCAGATGTAAAAATCATATGCAAACAAAATTTGGAAACATGTATAATATTCCAAAAACTTACTTCATTTTTTTAAATATTATTTTTTGCCCATTTTTTTAATTTGTCCCTTTTGCGAACATATAAGAAATTGCATAAATCGCATGCTCATATATGTATGTACATATGTACATTTATACTGACGCCAGATTTGTATACATATATTAAAAGTTATCTGTTTTAATTTTTGCTTTTTTATAATTTGTAAATCAGCTTTTACATTTCTACATGTACATATGTACATGCAGAACTACTCATACGAGACGAGTGTGTGTACGAGAGAGAGAGGGAATGAGTAAGCGCTTGGCAGGCATTGAGTAGCGACTGAATTTTAATTTGTTCCTTCTGGCTTTGGCAATCTGTTAGACACAGTCATTTTCCATGATTCTGCGTTTTTGGTTTATCTGGCGCTTATCTGGACGAATGCGCAAAGCAGACGGGGTTGCGTGCACTCCTGCTGTTCTAGCTACACTCCCATCACTGCTGTTATCGTCCCTAACATAACCGATCTCCTGACGAACCTTGAAATAGACATTTCCGACTTCAAACATACCACTCTCGGATACGGGATTTAGAATTCCTCAGGACATCAATCTGTTGATTGGTGCAAAACTTTTCTTGGAGATCCTGGTTGCTGGGTAAGTCAAGCTGCTGTCAGGATTACCTTTTATTCAGAAAACATGCGTGGGATGGTTTATGTCTGGATGTTGTGAATCAATCTTCAAAATCAAATCCATCGCTGTGACCTGTACACAGCTGGTGCGATCTTGCTCTCCCTCTTTCTCTCTCTCTTCTCTCTCTTTCTCAGGAAGAGTCCAACAAGCTTTTACAACAAACAACTGGACTTTCATCCAATTGTCCAAAAAAATTGAGGTACCTGAACGAGCCCACTGGACATGACAAGAAGAACTGACATGAAGTCGTATTAGAAGTTTTGCGCTGGAATCGATTGCACTAAAGCATTTGGACTTGGGTCGGATTGCAGCATAGCTCAACGCGCTCTCCTAACCCTCGCTTGCTAGTAAATTATTTGGACAAGCATGAGATCTGTCTCCCATCAATAAGTCGAGGCAATTCCTGAGGAGGAGAAGTTGGCGTTTGACGAGCTGCTGTCCTGTCAGCCCTTGCAGCTAGTCTTGAGCTGATCTTCGTAGCCATAAGATAGTCTTTCGTCAGCATACACATACATACATAAGCATCCCAATTTATTTGATTTAAATTACCAATAAATGTACACACATATATGTATATGTATATTGAACCTTCGCGACTATTTGTTTAAAATGCAATAGATAGTGAAAAATCGCATTAACTTAAGACTTTGCAATTCTGAAAAGCTGAGAGATGCAGATATAAGTTGAGCCCAATCACTTGGTAGCTTACTAGGCTTTTTACTCTGGGCGCGTTTCCTATCGATATCGGAATCGGCACATTAGCTTACCGTCTGGAAAATATGAAGCTTTTAAATTTAATAATTTTTTGTGGTACCTTTTTTCCGAAATTTTGACAATAAAAACTCGGGAAAAGTCGAAAAGAATTGATTGAGACGAATTTTTCTTTGAAGATATTTACAATAATTAAGCGTTGTTTAAGGTATCGTCTGTAAAAATTTATGAATAAACGGCTAAGCGGAATCCGTTTGATCAAACCTTCTGAACGAATCAAATGAATCTGCTGATGTAGATTCAGTAGGCTCTGATGACAATCATATGCTGAAATGAAAATATGTATGCCACTATTTCATATGGAAAAGTTTTGTTTCATACTGATTTTAAAAAGAAATATACAAGATTTATAAACAGTTTTGATTGGTAACAATTGCTTATTCAAAATCTTAGGATTGCTCATATAGTTCTAGGTATGTAACGTGCAACGGAGTCAGTGCTATCGGCGGAGGTTCAGTCCGTGCTGGACTTTACTAATAATTTTTCCAGAAGTTAGCGGGCTGCGACAAAGAACTTAAACCGGTAGATAGAAGATCGAAATGAGAAAGTAAAGGAAAGAGGAGGAGAAGAAAAGGAGAAAAGAAAAAGGAAAAGAAGAGTTGGGGGAGGAAGGGAGTTCGACATCCACAGATGTTGTGTGGCCTTATGTATGCATACCCTACCCTACCATTGAGCACGTCTTTGAACCGAGTGGATTCAAGTACTCCCTGAGGTTCTGCAGTTACGGGAACGATGGCATTGATTCAGATTTTACGTCTACTTGATGACTAAATTCATTTCAAAAATAATATAACAACAGATCGATTTCATTATAATGTATTTGAGTTCAATTTCAATTTCAGTCGATGGTTGGTTCCTAGATTTCATGGTTAATTTCTATCAAAATATCCTATAATTAAAGCTGTTAAATCGTGATTAATACTAATTCTTATCGAAAAAATATATATATAGATGAGTTGAGGCTTATAGTAATGAAAAATCAAATAGTGTGATTATAAAATAGAGGATATGATATTAACCTAATAATGCCAGCATGGCGTTCGAATTTAAAGATAACGTTTGTATATAACAACAGCGAGTAATCATAGTTATCATTCTCAATCATTGTAAGCCTTTTTCAATCATAGTAAGCATAGTAATTATAATAATTCTACCGATCCTTTACATCATAGTAATCCTTTTTAATAGTAGAAACATAGTTGAAACATAGTCAACCTAATTAATTTTTGAAATTCTTATTAATCATAGTAATCCCCTTTTAATCGTAGAATTCTTTTTAAACATAGTAAACCTAATTAATCTTGGAACTTCTTGTTAATCATAGTAATCCCCTTGAATCGTTGAATTCTTTTTAAACATAGTAAACCTAATTAATCTTTGAACTTCTTGTTAATCATAGTAATCCCCTTTTTTATCGTATAATTATTTTTAAACATAGTAAACCTAATTAATCCTTGCCATCTCGGGGCTTTCTAGGTTTAGTTCCTTTTCTTTTTCTCTTTTCTTAATTTTCCGTTGGGATCGGTAAGGAACTCTACTAAGGTCAGGCTCGACTCTACGAAGGTCATAGCTACAAACACAAAGACGACACTTTATTTTAGACTCACTCCTAACTGGTTCCCACGGCGAAAGATCGATCTCCCGACGGTGAATGCTGAAATTTAGAGATTATTTGGGGAGCCTGCTTGATTTAAACCATTATTTAACTACTTCTCGATTTAGATCCATGACTCTTACAGATCCCTTACTTCATCCTTCAACACTAAGTGCGCCAATCTGACTAATCAGTGTCTTATTTTATATCAAAATATCAAAGAGAGCGAATTGCTAATGCCTGTAGAGTTCTATGTCGGACTTCGCTGGTTGTTACGTCGCTTGTTTCCTTTACGCTTCGTTCTGGGCTAGGTCGTTATACTGCTTGTTCTGCTAGCGCCAGTGATTGGCTGCGCCGACACTCAGATCCAGATGGCCGTAGCGGGACAACACCAAGGTGGGCTGCCGAAAACGCAATTTGCTGAATGGTCGACCTTAAGGTGCGTGGGAAGAGCAGAGCGTCTGGCGCGGATCGCAGCTGCGAGGTGCTCTTTGGAGACCGTCCGGTCTCGGATTCCCAGCAAATCCTTTTTGGTGACACTGTGACCATCCGGTCTCGGGCTCACGGCAATTCATCTTTTGGCGACCTTGTGGCGTAGGCGGGTTGCACAGCCGCAGCGGACTTCTGGCGTTCGGGAAGAGCAGTGGGTTTGGCGCAGATCGCAGCTGCGGGGCGCTCTTTTGAGACCGTCCGGTCTCGGATTCCCTACAAATCCTTCTTGGTGTCGCTGTGACTTAGGCTGGACGCACAGCCGCAGCGAACTTCTGGCGTTTCTTGGCACCCGGCCTCGGGAACAATTTCTTGCGGCCTATAAGTCCTCTATTTTCAGCCAGGTGACTACTACGGTTTCGGAGAAATCGTTTGCACTTAATTTTGACAGCCGATGGCACAATTAAAGCTTTATTTCGTATGATTTGATATTTTCCGTATCCATGAGTAAAAGCCAGTCAACCGTCGTGTTTCAGATCTCAGCGGAAAAGGAAGTTTCTTGATCCTCCTGTCACCTGTCACAATGGTCTTCACCCCTTTTGTCATCTACCATGACCCTGTCAATTTTGGTCTAAGCAACCCTGCATGGCCACAACCCTGCGAACTGAACATTGGCTCAGTCGAAGCGACTCTGAAATCGCCTGTTACGGTTTAAAATATTACTCAAGTTACGCAACACTATTCTGTCGCTTCAGGTCCGTTTTACAAGGCCCCCCCCACAAAATCAGGCTAGAGGATCAACCATTCCCTAGACTCATCCCTCATGAAACGACTTTCATTGACATATGTCCTTCACGTGATAGTTTCCTAAGAACCGTCCCTGTAAGTCTTCTAGCGCGTAATAAGAACTCCCTATCTTCTGTAGAACTCTAGACTTTATAAATGCCGCGTCTCCGCACACTGCCCAACTAATGGACGCTCCCGAGTCTAATCCGTAGATTGTACGACCGAGTAATCAAACCTGCAAAACGGTTGGGGATCTTTAGTCATTGCTGAGAGTGACTCAATTGCTACAGACCTGATATGCAACTCTTAACCCTTTTCCAGAAATCAATCATTCGTTTCTTTCCTCGTGATTGGAACACTCCTACTGTTATTCTATCGTCTTCTAGTCCAGTAATTTGTTCGTCTGAGAATGGATGACAATCCACAGTTGAATTGGGGTTGTCTGTTTGGTAGTCCGGGTTGAGTTGGGACGTTACAGTCAGCAATTCCGAACTTATTCGGTGTTGGTGCTTTGATGGCGAAGCACACACGAGGTCTTCGGTCTGAATGGCGACTTCGGTGTGCCGGCTTTCGAGTTTTTTGAATACGCTTCACAACTGGTCTTGTACGTGTTTCAGGCTCCACATCCATAACAAAAGACTCGGCGCTCTGAGACACAATCTTGATACCGGTGACCAGTCTTTCGGCAATTCCAGCATACTAAGGATAAGGCGTCTACCTCTAGCTCTATTTTGGATTCAGGTTCTTCCCGTGTCTCCGTGTTGAGCTTTAATTCCGATACCTTTCGGCGAACCTTGAACATCTTCTAGGAAAGCTTCTCGTCTTCGGCACACCTCTCTGAGCTCCTGTACAGTTCCCACTTCCACATTCAGCAGTTCATGCTGTATTTCCGGCAGTAGGTTGTTCTTCAATACCCTAACAAGCTTACACGTAGGCCACTGTACCTCCAATTGACCCCTCAGATTCGTTATAGAATCATAAAACGTGTCGATTTGTTTATGATTTCTGATCAACTCCTCGATGTCTACATCATCCTTTTCCGTGCGGAATTGTAACCGCAAGGCCTCACATAACCTATCCCAGCGTACTACTTCGACGGCCTTATGATGACGTCAATAGAATTCATTCGCCTTACCCTTAAATAGCACGCTCGCGTTCCTACACAGCACTAAGAAGTCCCCCTCTAACGTTTGGTGAGTCAGGGCCTCCACTCGATATATAAAATTGTTGACTAACACCCCTACACCCGAGAACTTGATCTTCCATCCGTTAAGAATGTGCACTAACTTGTCTGGCCTCAGTGATAGGTCCACCAAACCACTCTGTAGTGATGACGGATTACCCCCTTCAAGGCATGCCTGTCCGGGAATCGGTCCTACCGTGTGGGTAGGAGATAGGCTTGCTTCTGTCGCAGCGATGGTGGCGTCACCACCAGTCGCTGAACCGAGTCGGCTACCGACCCTTGGATTAGGTCGGAGATTTTTTTTTGTCAAAGTATTGAGCAATCGGCGCTCCATCGCCGCCAGGTCTATGTTTTTAGACGAACTGGCTACCTCTTCTTCTTTAGCCCAGTCCTTAGACTGAGAGCGGGTGTTTTTCGCTACTCCCTTAGGGACTGCGCCACTAATAGGCCTGCATTTGGTGTTACCTTCGGGACAGGAGTCTAGTCTTGAAATAGTTGGTCATACAAATGATGTGAAACTCATGTCCACACCCAGTTCGGTAGACCTCATTATAAAACTGAATTGCCTCATGGCACAAAAAGCACCCCGCACTAACACCACTTCCTGCCTGAGCAGCTTCTCTTTCGGGAGAATGATCCACTCCCATTTCTGAGCAATTTACTGCCAACTTATGCCCTAGAACGAATTACTACCCAATTTGCTATCCGGCAATAATCTGTTCTTCGCTTCTACGTACCCACGTTTTCTATTCAAAACCAACAACAAACGGTCAAAACCCACAAATCAAAAATTTATCAGACATACATCAGAACCGATGTGATCTCAATCTGAACTCAATGCCTTTCGTTTCCCTTCACTGCAGAATACCTCTAATTGGTCGCTCTCTCCCTTGCAGTACAGTTATATATTTTCAAGTGAACAATCACTCCTGGGTCAATCCGATTCCTTCAGACTTCTTCGCCAGGCGAAAGCTTTCACTTGAGAGAGCATGGTTATACGGGCCACTATCGACGCGGACAGACAACCGACATTCCTAGATTATCTGTTTTCCATCTACCGACGGTACGCCCTAATGCTTCCCTTAGATACCCAAAACAAACTCGTTTCGTAGCAACCGTGGTTAGAGGACCACTACACCTCTACTTTGAGCCTCTACTTTGCAAAGCAATTGCTACAGACGTCATCTGATCTGGAAGTTAGAATGAGCGAGGGATGCCGTATTTTTTACAGGGTCAGGTGGTCAACTATGGTCGAGCGCGCTCTGCGTTCCACTGCTTTAATCTACTTGGTTATCTCCAAAGAAAAATTTCTTTCTATCGACCAAAGACCGCGGTTAGCAGAGAATATTATTTAGCGTATTCACTTTAGCTATACTCCAGCAGCTTTTAAGCTTATAGATCGAATTATTTCTTTCTTTGAAGAAAGAGAAAAGAAAGCGGAAAATATAGAAAAGAAAAGGAATCAAAGAGTTTTCGATAATCCCTGAGTCCCATTGAATATTAGAACCTACTCAATTGGGCCCACGTTGGGCGCCACTTTTAATATTATTAATAATCATATCTGTAACGTGCAACGGAGTCAGTGCTATCGGCGGAGTTTCAGTCCGTGCTGGCGGGCACGCTATTAATTTTCCGGCTCAGGCTCGTCGGCTTCGGGGGTGGAGATCTTGCCCACACAGACCGATTTCCTCTCCGTTGCTATCGATTACTAATAATATTTCCAGAAGTTAGCGGGCTGCGACAAAGAACTTAAACCGGTAGATGGAAGATCGAAATGAGAAAGTAAAGGAAAGAGGCAGAGAAGAAAAGGAGAAAAGAAGAAATGAAAAGAAGAGTTGGGGGAGGAAGGGAGTTCGACATCCACAGATGTTGTGTGGCGTTATGTAATCATACCCTACCCTACCATTGAGCACGTCTTTGAACCGAGTGGATTCAAGTACTCCCTGAGGTTCTGCAGTTACGGGAACGATGGTGTTCAGGGCAGCCGCAAACTTCTGCAGCGCACTGTGGAGAGCGCACTCTGGAGAGCGCTCCGCGCCCGACTCGCTCTCGCACGCTCTTGCACACGGCACTCAGGAGAGCCGCCCGGCGCTCGGGCGGCCACTAGCTTGAGCGGGAGTTTGCAGTTACGCTCCCACCCCCGTTACGATCGTTCGCTGTAATTTTCGGCATACCTACATACGAATTCAAATACATACATTTTGTGACATTACATACTATACCTACCTTACCGAGAATAAAGTTAAGTGAACGAAGTGAAACACATAGACGTGCTGGTTTCATTCAACGGCTGTGCTACCTCCCGGATCCGCCCCTTACAAACATTGGTCCTTCGAGCCGGATCTTCCCCAGCAAGAAGAAACGCACCCCAGCAAGCATAGGCGGATCGCTTTATTAAGATAAGTACGATCTCGGTTTTTCCGTCCAATGCCAAGCGGCTATTCTGTCCGTTCTCCGATCTTCCGCTCCTCCTAACTACGCTACATCCGTACATATTTAACTGCATATTCCTGCTCTCATATCCGTATACATATATACATCTACTTAACTGCATATTCTTGCCCGCCTTTATCCATATCCGCATATGTACATATTTACCGATATATCGACTGCATATTCTTGCGTCTGCATATATATATGTATATGTACTAATCCGCACTTTACCGCACCTACATACATATATTTCACAACTGCATATTCTTCCACGTACATATATCCCAACCGCATATCCTTGTGCATCATATATATACATAGATATATCCGAAATATATATACATAAAACTGCATATTCTTGCACATATGTATATTTCACAACCGCATATCCGTGCACATCATATATATATATATATATATATATATATTTATATATACATACATCCGAAATATATATACATAATACTGCATATTCTTGCACATATATATCCGAACATACACATATTTTACCAATCCACATACGCATCCCAATATATATAACACATCTATCCGATATTCACTTATTTTTTTCCATATCCATACATCCACGTCCATATCCATGCATAGCGGTGCCTGCTTTTGCTCGTTTTCGCGTTCGCCTCTCCACCGTTGGGCGCATTGTTTTTGGTGGGAGAGCAGATTATCGGCGCCGCTCTTGCGCATAACGGAGCGCCAAGTGACGCGATACCCTGTATTTTGAAGGTGTATCGAATTCGTTGGTGGCTTGTCCAGTGACGCGCTACCCTACTCTCGGCGGTTATATTCTTTTTGGGTGTCACTTGCCACCGACTCCCAATATAAGGGCCCGATCGCCTTGGTATACCCAAGCGCCTCCGACTTTCCACCAAGTCAATACCAAAGGGTTGTTGGGTCCATTTTCCGTGTCCATCCGCCCGGCGATTCCGCTTCCGTTTCGTTGTTTTTAGCGGGTGAGGTCAGAACATGCCCACTGGTGACGAGGACAGGAAAAAACTTTTGCCATTGCCAGCTCCAGGTAGTAGGACACCACGCAGTGGTTCCGCCCCAGGAACACCTACCTCGGTGACTAAACCGATAAAGTTACCCGGCACGCCTAAACCGAGTACGAGTTCCGCGGCAAAGAGCAAATCGGTCCTGTTCCCTTCGCCAGTCACGCTAAAGGTGCCAGCTCTTCCAGCTACCAGCCCCATCAGCTCTCGACGCACTTCTCCAATGGCCCAAACAGCATTCATCTCCGCACGTGCGAAATTGGTAGCAGCCATCGGCAGGCTGACCAGTTTAAAAGACCGCTTTACCGCTTCCGGTACCAGCACGTCATCCCCCGCTATCGCTCAGGTCCGTAAAGACCGCTTACAGAGCATGTGGGCAAAGGTGGATGCTGAATTCGAGGCCTGTTCCATAGCGTCGGTTGACGAGCATCCTGACACCCAAATAGAGATACAATCCATGTACGACACGTGCTATGACGACTATGAACGGTGCCTAGACGACCTTACGGTCCAATCGGCCAGCCCAGTAGTCCGTCCTCCTGCACAGCCGGACTGCAATGGCGGCTGCCGACTGCCACCCTGTGACATCGAAGTTTTCACAGGGGATTACGTTCGCTGGCCCACTTTTCGGGACCTCTTCACAGCCATTTATATTCGTATTCCTAGACTCTCACCCGTAGAGAAACTGTACTACCTCGCCACTAAGACCAGTGGCGATCCGAAGGCCATCATTGAGAAATCCCCGCTGACCAACGACGGCTTCGAGGCGGCATGGGATGCCCTTCGTGACCGATATGAGAACCGACGAATCCTGGTGACCAACCAGATTCACCTTCTCCTCTCTTTGCCTCACATCGGGTCCGATTCCAGTCGTGCTCTGAAAGAACTTCAGAGTACGATCCAGGGGGTTCTAACCGCACTCGCCCACTCCCAGGTCTCCACTGAGAATTGGGATAGCTTGCTCTTGACCATTTGCGCTTCAAGATTGCCGAGATTAACCCGCGCGTTGTGGGAAGAGTTCATAACCAACAAGAAGGAAATGCCGTCATGGAAGGAGATGGACTCCTTTCTCAGTCAGCGGTATCTGACGCTAGAGGCGATCGAGAGCCACCCTTCCAATCCGCATAGTTCCAAAGGCGATCCGAATCCGCCACCTTCTAAAACATTGGTCCTTCGAGCCGGAGTCCTGTTCCTAGGAGGGTTCACTCGTTCGAGACAACAGTGAATCCGCAGAGGAGGACATGTGATCTCTGCTCCACAGAGAATCGTCCAATCCGTGATTGTCCTCGCTTCCTCAACATGACCGTTGATGCTCGTTCCAGCTACGTTAAACAGAAACAGCTCTGCCTGAACGGCTTCGCACGAGGACATCAGATCCGAGAATGCCAAAGCGCACACAACTGCGTCACTTGTGGGGAACGGCACCACACGCTGCTGCACCGTGGCTATCCAAGTTCCAGCGAGCCGACTTCCACATCCGTACAACACCCGAGTTCTTCCGCATCCTTGTCCAACGTTCAGTCCTATTTCGCTTCCGGTACAAGTGCGGTCCTCCTGAGCACGGCTATGATTAATATTTGCCATCTGGGGACCAATTTTCGTGCCCGCGCTTTGATCGACTCTGGCTCCGAGGCCACGTTCATTACGGAACGTCTAGTCAGCATAATCAAACTGCCGTTCCAACCTATCCAGGCACAGGTCTCCGGCATTAATCATACTGTATCCGCTCAGTCGAAGAAACTCTGCAATTTTTCTATCCGCTCTCCGACTATGTCGGGTTTACAATTAAACGTTACAGCTTACGTTATTCCGGAGGTGGCAGCGAATATTCCCTCGCATCCGATCTCTCAAAATTTGCTGAGAGACTTGCCTAGCCTTCCGTTGGCGGATCCTACATTTTTGGAGAGCTCACCAATCGATGTCCTGATTGGAGCTGACATCATACCATCCGTACTGTTAAGCGGCTTACAGACGAACATATGTGGCTCTCTCCTCGGGCAAGACACAGTTTTCGTTTGGGTACTCTCTGGGCCAGTGTCTAATACGGCCGTTCAGAGAGCCCCACAAGTTGCATCCTTTTCGAGTCAGGTGTCTAGAGTACCTATCCAAAGGGTAAAAGACGCGGGCTCTCGAGTCTACAAAAGCAATCCACTTCCGGCCTTCTCCGCAGAATCGCTAGGACGGTCTCCTACGGTTGACCGACGGGAGGATATCCGTAATAATCAGCGTTTTGGCGATCAGAACTCCGTGCCAAGTTCAAGCCCAAACTTGAACTTGGTTCAATGTGACCACGTCACAATGTCCAATGCCCAAGGTGGGCCTTTAACTGGTTAAAACTTTCATACTAATGCTTCGTTGACACCTTCATCTCATCCTAGATTTCCGCATCCAGCCTTGGGCCCACAGTCCCGCGCCGACCGTATCATTGAGAGCCGACGCGCTTGCGGTCTGAACTCCTACCGATGCCGAGTCTGCCCAGGAGTGCATCCGCTACGGACCTGCCACCACTTCCTACGGTTGAGCCCTGTGAAGAGGCTCCAAGCCGTACTTATAAATAAGTATTGCACGAACTGCCTGGCTCATCAGCATTCCGGCGGTGATTGTCGCAGTGGCGGGCTGTGCAGGAAGTGTGGCAAAAATCACCACACGCTACACGGATGATCATCAGGGCAGCCGCAAACTTCCGTAGCGCACTGTGGACAGCGCTTTTTTCGTGTTCCCTCAGACTTTTTGCGTATTTACAATGTCGCCGCCGTATTGTTTTTTATGCAAGATTACTATATATACATATTATTGTCATTACATATTATTCTATATACATACATAGTACATGCACGTACAAATTACTCCTTTGAGACTCTCATTTGTGAGAGTGTCTCTCTCACTCTCTCTCTCTTCTGTCATTTTGACCTTCTTGCTGCTCTCTATGCGACTACCTTTATTAGTGTACACTGGGGCGGCCACTAGCTTGAGTGGGAGTTTAGTTACGCGCCCACCACCGTTACGATCGTTCGACGTCTTTTATTACATACCTACATACGAATTATCGACTCTACATACCTTTTTGTTATTACCTACTATACCTGTATAACCAAAAATAAACATAAGTGAACGAAGTGGAATGCATAGACGCGTTGGTTTCATTTGACTGGCTTTTGATTGTGAATACCTGGTGATCCGCCCCCTACAATCAATATTCATCTCGAAATATTAATAGTAACCAAGGACTTCGCCAGGAATTGCGAGATTCATTGCAACAAGGGCAATCCCAAAATCCGATGAATTACCATAACTAGGATAACCAAGCTAGTAGCAATAGGCCGAACCAACCTACTAAGAGAGTAGGGGAAAGCCAAAGCAATCAGATGAAAATGGATGTAAATTTTCATCAGATAACCTCGGAAGAAACCGAGGGGGATCCTATATAGAAATTACTTTAAATTACATTAAATGTGTCGTGGATTCGGGATCTTCCATTAACATCATGAAAGAATATTTCTCGAATGACAAGATAAATAAAGAAAACATAAAAGTCCACACAATCAATGGACCTGTTAACCTAACAACGAGTATAATAAGACCACCTAATAAATTCTGTCCGTCCGAGCAAAAGTTTTACGTATTCAACTTTTCTAGCAATTACGATATACTGCTAGGCCGAGAATATCTGGTGGCCAGTCAAGCAGTAATTTATTTATTTATAATAGTTAGCTATAATTTAAATTAACACTAACTTAATATCTAATGCGCTGGCTGCAAAGGCCTTCGGCTTGCAGCAGTAATTAGTTACGGAGATAATACTGTAAGGTTAGGAGGAAGAACATTCCCAATCATTTCAGGCGGAGAAGTTATTAAAGCAGGCGAAACAACACCTGCATGCGATGATGTATCGTCAAAGAAGGATATGATCACCTCTTATCTATCGCTTTCGCAATAGATAATGAATTAAGGGAAAGTAACGAATTAAGGCTAGAACATTTAAACAGCGAAGTAAAGGAAAAGCTGCATTACAGAGAGGGTGACAATTTGATTTTCACAAGTACCGTCAAACATACCATACAGACCCAGCATGAAGATCCGGTATACCAGGAAGTTAATCAACAAATAAAAGATATGATCAGGCAAGAAATAATTCGAAAATCGAAATCGCCTTACTGTTCACCCATTTCCATGATCCCGAAAATGATCGATGCTTCAGGAAAGCAAGAATACCGACTCGTTGTAGATTATAGAGGTCTCAATGAGATAACCATCAAGGATAAATTCCCAGCTCCTAGGATGGATGAGATACTAGACAATCTTGGAAAAAGTCAGTACTTCACAACGATTGACTTGGCTAAAGGTGCCCATCAAATCCCGATGGAACCCAATTCAATCAATAGACACAGTTTGGCAAGTGCCCTTCGGCTAACACCTGTAGCCATCAAGGCAACGCGAGACACTGAATCAGCTCCTGGGATGAGTTCGAGGATTCTCGCTAGCGGCCACTTCAGCGGACGGTAGTTCTCGTCCTTAACAAGAACGACATCGTTGACATGAAGCTCAGGATTCCGGGTGCGCCACTTAGCTCGCTCCTGAAGACTGCTTAAATAAGAATGGTGCCATCGAGACCAAAAAATTTTCTGCAGCTGTGTGACCTTCTGCCAACGGTCCAGGCGATCGACGTTTAAGTGTACCAAGTCAGGCTCCAAGAAGGTCGTGATAGGGGCGCCAACCAAGAAATGAGCTGGCGTGAGCACATCGAGATCTGCCGGGTTCTTTGAAAGAGGAAACAATGGCCTTGAGTTAATGATTGAGCTAATATTGCACGCAAGGGTGCGCAGTTCATCAAATCCAATAAGCGAGGATCCAAGGGCACGCCGAAGATGATGTTTGGCTGCCTTGACTGAAGCCTCCCACAATCCTTTAAAATGAGGTGATCTAGGAGGAATGAAACGCCAATCGATGCAATCGTTGAGGCAAGCTTGATGTACGGCTTCTTGATGATTGTCGCTTAGGAATAAAGACTTGAGCTCTGCCAGTTCGTTCCGCGCTCCAACAAAATTTGTGGCATTATCTGACCAAATACGAATCGGTTTTCCACGTGTGCAAATAAAACGGTGAAGAGCAGACAGGAACGCGGACGTTGTGAGATCCTTCACTAGCTCGATGTGAACCGCTTTAGAGGAGAAGCATATAAAAATGCTCATGTAGCATTTAATTGGGGGCCGATTTCGATTTTTCTGATTTATACAGGAACGGCCCGCAGTAGTCCACGCCGGTAACTAGAAATGACCGAGATTCGCTAACTCTGTCCACCGGAAGATCTGCCATTATTTGCTCTAGAGTTCGAGGCTTCACTCGAAAGCATCTGACACACTTCTGTATGACGTGAGCTACGGTCTTGCGACCACCAATTGGCCAGTAAGTTTGCCGAATGATGGCTAGTAGTGACTGGGGTCCTGCGTGAAGATGCTTTTCGTGTAGGTGCCGTCTCAAAGCAGAAGTGATGGAATGATTTTTGGGCAGTATTATGGGATGTCGTGCTTCAAAATCCAACGTGGAGTTTTTAAGGCGTCCTCTAACTCGAAGCAAACCGTACTCATCTAAAAATGGAGAAAACGAAGCGATTGGGCTTGAAGCTTTGATGTCCTTTCGGGATTCCAGGGCTCTTATTTCATTCAACAGACGAGATTGCTGAGTTAGGCGAAGAAGAAGTTCGGTTCCCAAGCGCAAATCCTCCACAGTTATTTTAAACCTTTTCGATGAATAAATTTGCATACATATGCAAAAATTCGGAGAGGTTATTAAGTTAATCTGCGAGCCGGAATCTAGAAGAGCACGGCATGGAATAAGATCACCATATCGACTCTTAATCATGAGGACTGTCGTGGCGAGAAGCACTACGTCTGAACTAAGATTCTGAGCAGGAAGCGAGAAAGGTAATGAAGCGGCAACAAGAGAATTCTGAAGACTGGGGTCTGAGCGTGAGTCGGTCTGAGTATACGACATAGTAGAGTTCGTTGGTTCCGTGGTAGCTGACGTCGGCAGAGGACTGTTGATATGCAAAAGTGAATGATTTTTTCCACCGCATGTGCGGCAAGAACCTGAACTGCAGGAGGTGTTACGATGTCCCTTCTTCAAGCAGTTGAAGCATACTCTAAGCTTCCTTGCCTCTTAAAGGCGCAAAGATGGCGAAAGGTTTCCAAACCGAGTGCAGCTTTAAATGTTGTGTTCTTTATTATTGCAAAATACGCACTCTAATCCAAGGGTATTTGTAGCAACAAGACTGTTTTTGGAATTAATTAATCTTTTATGTTTTCCAACCTGATTGCTATGGGGATCAATCAACATAGCTTGATCCTTTGCCTCCATGGCTTGACATATCTTTTCCAAAAAAGTCGAAAAATGGTCCCAGGTCGGTATAACAGTGACAGTTCTTCCCATTTGTCCCTGCTTTCAGTGTCCAGATACTTATACATGGAGTGAACGATGATGCAACCTGCTATTTCCTCCATGTTCCCCATCGACTTTAGCGCTCTCATGTGAGAATGCACCTTATCCGATAAGGTACGCAGCTTTCTAGTTGACCCATCTTCAACCTTCTCATGCTTCAGCATCTCAGCGACGTGTGCCTAAAAGATTAAGCGTTTGTTATTGAATCGGTTGCTTAAAATATCCAACGCGATATCATAATTGTCCTCCGTTACTTCCAAAGACCGAACAGCTTCCAATGCAGGTCCATCCAAACATGATCGCAGGTACTGAAACTTCTCAATCCTTGATAAAACGGCCTCCTGACCTATAATTGTGTTAAACATAGTGAAGAAGTTTGCCCACTCAGTATAGCCTCCACGGAAAGTAGGAAGTTTTATATCAGGAATATGATATCGTGGCCGAACATTTCCGGAGGCAGTAAGGTTAAACTCAGGATGTATCGTTGAGTGATGCGGCATGTTCCCGATAGCACTGCGGAGTCTTGAGCGAATACAAACTTTGATTTCCATAACCTAGACATCAAATTTGTTGCTTAAGTCGCTGCCAATTTCGCTTACATCGAGTTCTTCTAAATTGGAATGAGTCGCATTAAATAAATCGGACATTTTTTCCAAATATTCTAGATGAACATTTAGCGCATCTTCATTGCTTTCATCCCCCGCAATTGTCTCCTGAAGTAATGCTGCCTTGTCGTATATTGACTGTGCCTTCCGTTTGTAAAAAGACACCCTGTTTTCCGACAAGTCATTGGACTCAGCCATTTCCTCAAGCAGCAGCAGCAACAGACAGCAGCAGCGAGCAGGCACAAAGAAGAATAGAAGAACGATCCGTTAGAATTTCGGTTTGTGCGCGCAAATGCACCGACAGCAGCAGCGAGCAGGCACAAAGAAGAATAGGAGAATGACCCGTTTGATTGTCGGTATGTGCGCGCAGGTGCACCGAAATCAAAGCCGTTGTTGTGCGTAGATGTATTGGTGTTTATGAGAAAGCCAACGCCGAGACGAAAGCTTCGCGACAGAAAGGTTAGGTTTAGTTTGCACTTTAAACGATTTTTTATTGTTTTTTAGCAATATTATTAATGACGATTAAGTCGATGTCACCAAATGTTGAGACAACGAGCTTTTTCGTTGACCATATATCAAGAATTTTCACAAAAGTTTGAATTCAAAAACGTTATAATTTATTGTATGTGATTTTGTAAAGTGAGGGTGGCCGAAAATGCCAGAGCCTTTAACAATAGAGAGTTATAATTAACGAGTTAACAAAAACTTGGGGAGGCAAGCGAGCAAGTCTCGTGCCAAGTAATAGTTGGGACAAAAAGAGGTCTGTGCGCCAACTATATCAAGCTGTAACTTGTAACTGATTTTAAGCAGACGCAGCTGCCGTCCGCTAAGCTATGCCGTGAGGCCGCATAGAAGAGAAAAAGAGAGTTAAGAAGCATAGATAATAGATGATAAGTGAGAGCATGATGCTGACAGAGAGTAAGAGAGTGAAACAGTAAGAGCATGGAAAGTACAATACGAGTAAGAGTACAAAATAAGGGAATTACACTCGGGCCTCGCCCGAACACAGCAATTTCCACAAAACATGGCCATTACGAATACACTCGGATGCCATTTGGGCTGACAACCGCAGCCGCAACCTTCCAAAGATGTATGAACAATCTATTGGAAGATCTGATCTTCATAGATTGTTTAGTGCACTTAGATGACATAATAATTTTCTCCATGAACACTTGTTAACTTTAAGAAAAGTATTCGGAATGTTAAGAGACGCAAACCTATAAGATATCCATACGGGGATTTTATAGGGTTTATTTCGACGTTTTGTCTGTTTGTCAATAGAATTGCGAACATGAGGATGATCGTTGATCTAATCAGGTTGCGGTTCATTATTCCCGTTATTATCTTCTGATTCTCTGTAATTATTGTATTTACTATTATTAATTTGCTTTTTCTTTTTGAATTTTGACTTTTAATGTGTTATTTTCCTGCCTCTATTTTTCTCCTCGTAATGCTTTTCATCAAGCCTAGATATTTCTCCAGTCTTTTTGAATGGATTCGTTATTTTGGACTTTACTAATGGGGATTGCTTAAATCTGCTTTTCTTTATTTAATTGTGTATTATATTAAGGTGTTTGTTGAGCTATTGAGCTTCTTCAGCAGCGTATTTTTACGAAATTTAATTAAACACAAATGGGTTTGGTTTCAATGTATATATGTATATTGTGTATGTGTGTATGTTCGATTTGTTTTCTTAGCGAGAGATGCAACAATAACAACGAAACGAAAATTAGCGATACGATGTTTTCTCACGAAGGCGATCAAATTTTAAGTGATTTCTGCTCTGCTGATGAGCCTCCCTCACAGCTCTTGTCGGTCAACGAATATAAGGAAATTGCGATGTAACGATTGAGAGCGCAGGGCAGCAGCAGCAACGATGCATTGAGATCAATGTTTTGCGAAGAGAGCTATGCCTATCTTTGTGCTGCCATGGGCAGGCGCTAAGCCGAACATACCCCCCCGTTGAAGAGTACGGGCCTTCAACATCCTTCTTGGCAGTACTTCCTTTCTTGCTCCAGGGAACGTCTTTACCGCAGATACTCCGGACACTATGTCTGTCACGATGATAGGCTCGATCACTCGAAGGAGGGGCCACGTCAGATGAGTTACCTGTAAATAGAGAAGCAGAAACTCGGGACTGGGATATCTCTCCAGCAACTATCCATCCTAGCTTAGTATCCTGAAGATATGGTAGACCGGCTCCCAACTTGATTTGGCCAATGCAGAGAAGCTCAATGAACAGAGCCGCTCCAATAAGAATATCAACAGGTTGGGATTGGTAGAACATCTTATCAGCCAAACGTATGTTGGAGGGCATGTTCCAGCGGGCTGTGTCAACAGTTCCGTTGGGTTGATTGCTCGTAATAGTGGGAGCAACCAATGCCGAAATGGTCGTGGAATTGTTCGACGCGTGTGATATCAGTTGTATATCCATGCATCATCTTTCGGAAATGGCACACGAATCGCCCAGACCAGACACCGAAACTTCCGATTCTTTCTTCTTCAGCCGCAACTGTTGAGCTAGACTTGAAGTAATGATATGCACCTGCGATCCAGAATCGAGCAGGGCACGGCAAGGAGTCAATGTACCAGAGCTATTCCTAACACTGATTTCTGCAGTGGCCAGCAACACGGAGTCCCGTCTGTGACTCTGGGCGAAAGGCGACGTGGCTGATGATGTTGCATTACATTTACTGCGAGATGGTGTCGCATGCAATCGTGGAGCCGAAGTTGAAATCGAGAGTTGAGGCAGAATGGAATGGGAAGCGTTGGACGGAGACTCAAAATGAAGTAGTGTGTGATGTCTGGAACCACATATTCGACAGGATCGAGAACGACATGCACGTTGACAATGGCCTGCTCGGAGGCAATTGATACACAGCGACAGCTTCTTAGCTTCCTGAAAGCTAAGCCGAGGAGAAAGATTGCAGAACTGCAAGCACCCATACGTGGAATGTTCTGGATCTCCTCAGAATGCACAAAGATTCGGCTTGGAGCTAGTTGCGATTAGGCAGTGTTTCCGATGACTATTGGTGTACATGTTCTTAGCATGCTCTTGGGTCTTTAATCTCTGGCATCTCTCTTCTAAGAAGGTTCGGATGTGCTCGGCTGTAGAGAGGCTATCCAAAGACGACGTTTCCTCCCACTTGGCTCGTGTGGCACTGTCCGCCCTCTGCAGCAGGCTTTGGATCACAATGCAGTCAGCGACCTGATCCTTTGTCCCTAGATTCTTTAAAGCCCGCAGATTAGCAATTGCGGTATCTGCCAAGACACGGAGTTGAGACACAGATGCTTCTTTAATTCGCTGCACACTTAGAATGTCGGCGACATGTTTCTGAAATATTAAACGACTGTTATTGAATTGTTTATTGAGCAAATCTAGGATAGCTGGCCTGGCTAAATTCAAGTGACGAGATCGTGTCTAAAGCTGGTCCTGTCAGGCAGGATCGTAAGTGCTGTAATTTCTCCACATTCGTTAGGTCAGGATCCTTGTCAATTATGGAAGAAAACATGCTCCAAAACGCAGAGTACTGTGAGTAGTCCCCGCTGAATTCCGGAAGCTTTAACTCCGGTAGGCGAGGCCGATACTGCACTACAATCGTAGCTGGGCCTCTGCAATATGGTCCGTCGGCATTGTGGAGCAAGGGAGCATTGTGGGCTGCCGATTGTTCAATTCATGCCTAATGCTAGTCTCCAGCATTACCACGAACACGTCAAACTCGTCCCTTACGGGACTACCGATCTCATCAATATCAATCCTCTCCAGGGCATTATGATGCTCATAGAAAGAAGCAACCAGATCCAATAAAGAGTTTAAATGCACGTTCAACTCCTTTTCTCTGAGCCCACCAATCTTCTCCTTGCCGACGGCATTTCCAATTCACCGCGCTGCACTTAGCATGGCTTGCACCTTGCGCTTGTAGTACGCAATGTCCACATTGAGAGACAAGGGGGAATCGACAGCGATAGGGGAGGGGGTTCCATCAGAAGACATTGCGTGCGTTTGATAAAGCAAACGTCGAGGTTAATAGCCGATGAATAGCTTCGAACAGTTTGAAAGGAACTTCCCAATCGATCGCTGCGCTCGAACACACGGGCACAGACCAGCAGCGAGAGTTCGCACTGTACTGTTGGTTGTGCACAACTGAGAAACCGAACAACCGTGCTTTCATGCGACTAAGGCAACGACAAAATTTGGATAAATACAAATGTTTATGTGTTTTATGATTTTATTGTTTTTTAATCACGTCGGGGTCACCAAATGTTGAGTTATTGAGCTTCTTCAGCAGCGTATTTTTACGAAATTTAATTAAACACAAATGGGCTTGGTTTCAATGTATACATGTATATTGTGTATGTGTGTATGTTCGATTTGTTTTCTTAGCGAGAGATGCAACAATAACAACGAAACGAAAATTAGCGATACGACGTTTGCTCACGAAGGCGATCAAATTTTAAGTGACTTCTGCTCTGCTGATGAGCCTCCCTCACATCTCTTGTCGGTCGACGAATTTAGGGAATGGGCGACGTAACGATTGAGAGCGCAAGGCGCTCATTGAGATCAATGTTTTGCGAAGAGAGTAAGCTATGCCTATCTTAGTGCTGCCATGGGCAGGCGCTTAGCCGAACAGTGTTCCTGCATAAATGAATATGTCGGCAGGTGTCCTGTTTTGTTTTATGATTATAAGTATAAAAGATTATCTCGAATTTTGTATATTTTGTTTAAGGATTGTTTTCGCTTCTTATTATTCTTAACTTTTCATTCACTGTTTTCTTGAATCTTTCTACATCTGATATCCCATTTTTGCTAGATGTGATTTGTATTTTCACGTCTTCTGAGATTAGCCATGTTTGCAATGCTGCGCACATGAAAGCTGAATCTTTATCGGCTTTTATTTTTTGGGGCTTGCCCATATAGTTTTTAAGACTTTTATAATCGCTCTTTTTGTTTCAAGCTAGTCGCGACTATTTACTTCTATTAGCGTGGCAAATTTCGAGTAAATGTCTATACACGATAGGAGCTGTTGGTTGCCTGTAATATAAAAATCCATAACATATCTTTCTCTGACGTTTTGTATTTCTTGGGTTAACTCGAATGCTAACTTAGTATCACGATATTCAGTTTTGTCAATATTACAAGTAGGACGCTCATTTATTATATTTTGAAATAATTTCTGATGGTCTGGATAATAGTATTTTCCTTTAAACCAGGTCAATGTTTTCTCAATTCCAGGATGCAATAACTTTTTATGATTTTTTACTATTAGCTCTTTAAACTCGGCATAATTTTGAATATCAATTAGCTTTTTACTCGATTTGATCACTTTCGTTATATTTCTTGAATTAATTATCTCTAAATATGCTTGTTGTAATTGTTCAGGGCAGCCGCAAACTTCTGCAGCGCACTGTGGAGAGCGCTCCGCGCCCGACTCACTCTCGCACGCTCTTGCACACGGCACTCAGGAGAGCCGCCCGTCGCTCGGGCGGCCACTAGCTTGAGCGGGAGTTTCAGTTACGCTCCCACCCCTGTTTCGATCGTTCGCTGTGAATTTCGGCATACATACATGCGAACACAACTACCTATACAATATACATTACATATTATACCACTTACCGAGAATAAAGTGAACGAAGTGAAACACATAGACGTGCTATTTAATTAATTCAACGGCTGTGCTACCTCCCGGATCCGCCCCCTACAAACATTGGTCCTTCGAGCCGGATCTTCGCTAAAATAAGGCGAAGTTCAATCCAGCAAAGCATAGGCGGATCGCTCCATCAAATCGCAAGATAAGTACATCTGACTCATCCAACACCAGCATAAGTGCCGTGAAATACTTTCCATCCGATTCCCAATTCCGTGACGTATGTACATACATACATATGTGTACATACATAAATACAACTGTACATTCTTGCACATATGTATGTATGTATGTATATGACCGAACCTACACATCTTACGTATCTACATATATTTCACAACTGCATATTCTTGCACGTACATATATCCCAACCGCATATCCTTGCGCATCATATATATACATAGATATATCCGAAATATATACATATATGTACATAAAACTGCATATTCTTGCACATACATATATATTTATCCGAACACACACATATTTTACCAATCTACAGACGCATCCCAATATATATAAACCATCTATCCGAATATACACTTATTTCTTCCATATATACCTACATCCATATACATATATACTTTTGTACATATATCTGCATATTCTTGCACATATGTATATATCACAACCGCATATCCTTGCACATCATATATATATATATATATTTATATATATATACATCCGAAATATATATACATAATACTGCATATTCTTGCACATATATATCCGAACATACACATATTTTACCTTTCCACATACGCATCCCCACATATATAACAGATCTATCCAAATATTCACTTATTTTTTTTCCATATCCATACATCCACACCTCCCCGCACCTACATCCATACATACAAGCAGCAATAGCGGTGCTTTCTTTCGTTTCGTTTTGTCGCGTTCGCCTCTCCACCGTTGCGCGCGTTGTTTTTTTTGTTGGGAGAGCGGGTTATTGGCGCCGCTCTTACGCATAACGGAGCGCCAAAGTGACGCGCTACCCTGTATTCTAAGGGTGTATCGATTTTGGTGGTGACTTGTCCAGTGACGCGCTACCCTATTTTCGGCGGTGATATTGTTTTTGGTCGTCACTTGCCACCGACTCCCAATATAAGGGCCTGTTCGCCATAGTATACCCAAGCGCCTCCGACTTGCCAACAAATTAATACCAAAGGGTTGTTGGGTCCTTTTTTCCGTGTCCATCCGCCCAGCGCATCCGCTTCCGTTTCTTGGTCCTCAGCGGGTGAGGTCAGAACATGCCCACTGGCGACGAAGACAGCAAGAAACTTTTGCCATTGCCCGCTCCCGGTAGTAGGACACCACGCAGTGGTTCCGCCCCAGGAACACCTACCTCGGTGACTAAACCGATAAGGTTACCCGGTACGCCTAAACCGAGTACGAGTTCCGCGGCAAAGAGCAAATCGGTCCTGTTCCCTTCGCCAGTCACGTTAAAGGTGCCAGCTCTTCCACCTACCAGTCCCATCAGCTCTCGACGCACTCCTCCAATGGCCCAAACAGCATTCCTCTCCGCACGTGCGAAATTGGTAGCAGCCATCGGCAGGCTGACCAGTTTAAAAGACCGCTTTACCGCTTCCGGTACCAGCACGTCATCCCCCGCTATCGCTCAGGTCCGTAAAGACCGCTTACAGAGCATGTGGGCAAAGGTGGATGCTGAATTCGAGGCCTGTTCCATAGCGTCGGTTGACGAGCATCCTGACACCCAAATAGAGATACAATCCATGTACGACACGTGCTATGACGACTATGAACGGTGCCTAGACGACCTTACGGTCCAATCGGCCAGCCCAGTAGTCCGTCCTCCTGCACAGCCGGACTGCAATGGCGGCTGCCGACTGCCACCCTGTGACATCGAAGTTTTCACAGGGGATTACGTTCGCTGGCCCACTTTTCGGGACCTCTTCACAGCCATTTATATTCGTAATCCTAGACTCTCACCCGTAGAGAAACTGCACTACCTCGCCACTAAGACCAGTGGTCGAGTCACTAAGACCAAGGCCATCGTTGAGAAGTCCCCGCTGACCAACGACGGCTTCGAGGCGGCATGGGATGCCCTTCGTGACCGATATGAGAACCGACGGCTCCTGGTGACCAACCAGATCAATATTCTCCTCCCGCTGTCCCCAGTTGTTTCCGAGTCGAGTCGTGCTCTGAAGGAGCTTCAAGGAACGATCCACGGGGTGCTAACCGCACTGGCGCATTCCAAGGTCTCTACGAAAAACTGGGACAGTTTGTTGGTGACGATATGCGACTCCAAATTGCCCAAGTTGACCCGGGCCTCGTGGGAAGACTCCGTCACCACGAAGAAGGAGATGCCCTCATGGAAGGAGATGGACTGTTTCCTGAGTCAGAGGTATCTGACTTTGGAGGCCATCGAGGACAACCCTTCCGATGCACCCAATTCGAAAAGCGACCCGAACCCGCCACCCTCTAGACCTAATCCGTTCCGGTCCCAAGGGAGTCCTATTCCTAGGAGGGTTCACTCGTTCGAGACAACAGTGAACCCAAAGAGGAGGACATGTGATCTCTGTTCAAAAGAGAATCATCCAATCCGTATGTGTCCTCACTTCCTCCATATGACCGTTGATGCTCGGTCCAATTATATTCGCCAAAAACAGCTCTGTCTGAACTGCTTCGCAGGAGGACATAGAATCCGTGAATGCCAAAGCGCGCACAACTGCATCACTTGTGGAGAACGAGACCACACGTTGCTGCACCAAATCCTAGTTCGTCCGAAACGCACCCCAGCGTGCAAAACTTCTTCGCCTTCGGCAATCGGGCCGTCCTTCTTGGCACGGCCATCATAAACGTTTGTCACCTCGGCACAAATGTTCGTGCCCGCGCTCTTATTGACCCGGGCTCCGAGGCGACGTTCATTACGGAACGACTGTCCACTATCATGAAGTTGCCTTTCCGCAGAATCCAAGCACAAATATCGGGCCTTAATCAGACCGTGTCCTCTCAGTCCAAGAGGCTCTGGCACTTTCTTATACGCTCCCCGACAAAGCCGAACTTGCAGCTCGACGCCTCCGCCTACGTTCTACCGGAACTGGCAGGCAACCTTCCGTCCTATCCGATCCCGCAGGACTCGTTGCGAGACTTGCCGGATCTGCCATGGGCTGATCCTTAGTTTTACGAGTGCTCGCAGGTAGACGTCCTGATCGGAGCCGACCTCCCTCCATCCATCCTCCAAAGTGGCACACAGACCAACATCTGTGGATCCCTCCTCGGACAGGAGACCATTTTCGGATGGGTCCTTACCGGCCCCGTATCCAATACGGCACAAAGCCATATCTCGTCGTTCTCCACGCAAGTGAGCACCACACTTGAATCCCCCTTAGAGGAACTCCTCACAAAGTTTTGGGAGGTGGAGAACATACCTACTAAAATAGTAAGCGAGTCCGCTTGTCCGGTCCAAAATCTTCATGCTGGAGATATGGTTGCAAGAGCTGGGATGGGACGAAGATCTCCCCAACGAAATGTGTCTGCGCTGGCAACGGTTCTTGGACAGCTACTCCGTGCTCAACCAGATCCGAATTCCAAGATGGATTGCTACGCAACCATCGGTAAAGATCGAGCATCATGGATTCTGCGATGCATCCGAAAAGGCGTATGGGGCCGTAATTTACGTGCGCGTCGAGGTGGGAAATCGCGTCGAGGTGCAACTTCTCACCGCTAAGAAGCGAGTCGCCCCTGTGAAGACCGTATCTCTCCCCCGATTAGAGCTGTGCGGTGCCGTGCTCCTGTCCGAAATGGTGACGGCTATCCTGCCGAATATGCCTGCGGCACGCACAGCCTATCGTTATTGGACCGATTCCACCATAGTCCTCGCCTGGCTGAGGAAGCCCGCGTGCCACTTGGCTACCTTCGTAGCGAACCGGGTGACAAAGATAGCGCAAGCTACAAAGATCGAGGAGTGGTCTCACGTTCCGTCCGAACAGAACCCAGCGGACTTAGCCAGTAGAGGGCGTACCGTTGGAAGATCTGGTTGCTAACCCACTCTGGTGGCAAGGACCAGCGTGGCTGCGACAGCCCCGACCTCAGTGGCCAACACAATCTGAGGAATCCCCAGTTACGCCTCTGGAGGTCCGTGCGGGAAGGGTCCATTTTGCGCCGAGCCCATCCGAAGAGTTCCTTTAACGGTTCTCTCAGCTTGACCGGGCTATACGAGTCCGCGCATATGTCCTTTGCTTCGTAAGCCGCTGTCGGAAGTTAGATACCGCACGAGAGGGCCATCTTACCAGTAGAGACCTTACCGAAGCGGAGCGATGTCTTATCCTAGAGACTCAACGTCGAGAATACCCCGAGGAGTATCACTGCCTCAGTGACAAGCATCCGTTACCAAGGTCAAGTTCTATCCTGAATTTAAACCCGTTCCTAGACCGACACGGACTTATCAGAGCGTGCGGCCGTGTTGCAGTTGCCGAATCTCTGCAATATGACGAAAAGCATCCGATTATCCTTCCGTACAGTTGTCGGCTGTCTCGCCTTCTCGCTCAATTTACACACCGGATAACGCTCCATGGCGGCAACCGATTAATGGTGCGTCTTAATCGAACCAAGTATTGGATCCCAAGGCTTCAAAATTTGATGAAGGGGGTCGTAAACTCCTGCAAGGTCTGCACCATTTATAAAAAGGGGTTGCAGACCCAAATGATGGGAGACTTTCCAACTGAGCGGACTTCTTTTTCCCGACCGTTCACACATATAGGGATAGACTACGCGGGCCCGTTCGAAATACGGAATTTTACCGGGAGAGCGTGTCTCATTACCAAGGGGTATGTGTGCGTGTTCGTATGCTTTTCCACTAAGGCCATCCATTTGGAGGCCACGTCCGACCTCAAAACCGAGTAGTTTCTCGCGGCTTTCGCTCAATTTGTTGCAAGACGCGGGTGTCCACAGCGCATCCATTCCGACAACGGGAAAACTTTCGTGGGTGCGGCGACCACCCATTCCCGTGACTTTCCTAGATGCATTTAAGGACTCTGTTGGGTTTCCCAGCCCGATATTTAGTCGACATAAATTAAGTCATAGTCAGTGGTGCAGCAGTAAATTAAATGCCTATTATTGTTTGCTATTTTGTACTGCCCACTGCATCTTTGTACCATTGTACCTTGACTTAAGTTTCCGCACGGCAGCAGCCCATACATCGCTCTCTCGGATCATCGCCTTCTTCGTCGCTCTCTCGATCTTTCATTATCGCTCTCTCGGATCATCGTTCGCTTGCTTACATTAGGGCACGGGCAATTCGGCCCGCCTGCCCTTATATAGTCTGAATCTATCACTCATATAGTCGGCATCTATCACTTACAGTCTGCACCTAGCACTCATGCTGTCTTGAGCTGATCTTCGTGGCCATCAGACCGTCTTTCGTCGTTATTACATCGCATCGATCGTTCACCCGCATACATATATGTACATACGCAATACGTCGGTCTACATATAGTCTGGAGCTGATCGTATCGTATCATACCATATTCGCTGCATCGATCTTTAATTGGTCTCTCATACATAATTCGCCTAAATACACATCCATATGTACATACGCATTCGCCTGTCTACATGTGTTTGTAGGGGAAACCAGCGCGTTCAGGAATTCCACTTCGTTTTCTTGAGTTTATTTTCGGTTATTCAGGTATAGTAGGTAATAACAAGAGGTATGTAGAGGCGAGAATTCGTATGTATGTAATGAAATGAAATGTAACGTATGTATGAAAGACGTCGAACGATCGTAACGGGGGTGGGCGCGCAACTGAAAAACCCCGCTCAAGCTAGTGGCCCCCAGCTCTGGCCTCTCTGAGTGCCGTGTGCAAGAGCGTACGTGAGTGAGTCGGGCGCGATGCGCTCTCCAGAGCGCTCTCCACAGTGCGCTGCGGAAGTTAGCGGCTGCCCTGAACATCCTCCCCCCCTTGCAGGATTGCAAAGTATAATTGAGGGTTTTGTTTAATAAAAGAGGGTCTACGGATGGCGGCGCTATCCCTGGATGCTGGGATGCTGAAACCCACGGTGACGCTGCTGCATTTCCTCCGAAAGGCTGGCTGGCGGGAGTACGAGGGCGGCGTTCAGCTCGGGACGCAGGAGATGGCGACGAAGATGCTGAGGCTGAGCGGGCTGAACGACGAGACGCGGGTATGTGAAGTAGCGTGTGGTGATTCTTGCCACACTCCCTGCACAGCCCGCCACTGCGACAATCACCGCCGGAATGCTGATGAGCCAGGCAGTTTGTGCAGTACTTATTTGTAAGTACGGCTCGGAGCCTCTTCACAGGGCTCAACCGTAGGAAGTGGTGGCAGGTCCGTAGCGGATGGACTCCTGGGCAGACTCGGCATCGGTAGGAGTTCAGACCGCAAGCGCGTCGGCTCTCAATGATACGGTCGGCGCGGGACTGTGGGCCCAAGGCTGGATGCGGAAATCTAGGATGAGATGAAGGTGTCGACGAAGCATTAATACGAGAGTTGTAACGGGTTAAAGGCCCACCTTGGGCACTGGACATTGTCACGTGGTTACATGTAACTGAGTTGAGGTTTGGGCTTGAACTCGGCACGGAGTTGTGATCGCCAAAACAGTGATTATTACGGATGTCATCCCGTCGGTCAACCGTTGGAGAGCGTCCTAGCAATTCTGCGGAGAAGGCCGGTAGAGGATTGCTTTTGTCGCCTCGAGAGCCCGCATCTCTTACCCTTTGGATAGGTACTCTAGACACCTGACTCGAAAAGGACACAACCTGGGGGGCTCTCTGAACGGCCGTATTAGACACTGGCCCAGAGAGCACCCAACCGAAAACTGTTTCTTGCCCGAGGAGAGAGCCACATATGTTCGTCTGTAAGCCGCTTGACAGTACGGATGGTAGAAGGTCAGCTCCGATCAGGACATCGATTGGTGAGCTCTCGAAAAATTTAGGATCCGCCCACGGAAGGCTAGGCAGATCTCTCAGCATATTTTGGGAGATCGGATGCGAGGGAATATTCGCTGCCACCTCCGGAATAACGTAAGCTGTAACGTTTATTTGTAACCCCGACATAGTCGGAGAGCGGATGGAAAAATTGCAAAGCTTTTTTGACTGAGCGGATACAGTATGATTAATGCCGGAGACCTGTGCCTGGATAGGTTGGAATGGCAGTTTGATCATGCTGACTAGACGTTCCGTAATGAACGTGGCCTCGGAGCCAGAGTCGATCAAAGCGCGGGCGCGAAAATTGGCCCCCAGATGGCAAATATTAATCATAGCCGTGCTCAAGAGGACTGCACTTGTACTGGAAGCGAAATAAGCCTGAACGTTGGACAAGGATTCGGAAGAACTCGGATGTTGTACGAATGTGGAAGTCGGCTCGTTGGAACTTGGATTGCCACGGTGCAGCAGCGTGTGGTGCCGTTCCCCACAAGTGACGCAGTTGTGGGCGCTTTGGCATTCTCGGATCTGATGTCCTCGTGCGAAGCAGTTCAGGCATAGCTGTTTCTGTTTAATGTAGCTGGAACGAGCATCAACGGTCATGTGGAGGAAGCGAGGACAATCACGGATTGGATGATTCTCTGTGGAGCAGAGATCACATGTCCTCCTCTGCGGATTCACTGTTGTCTCGAACGAGTGAACCCTCCTAGGAACAGGACTCCCTTGGGACCGGAACGGATTACTTTTAGAAGGTGGCGGATTCGCATCGCCTTTCGAACTATGTGGATTGGAAGGGTGGCTCTCGATCGCCTCTAGCGTCAGATACCGCTGACTGAGGAAGGAGTCCATCTCTTTCCATGACGGCATTTCCTTCTTGTCGGTTATGGACTCTTCCCACAACGCGCGGGTTAATCTCGGCAATCTTGAACCGCAAATGGTCACGAGCAAGCTATCCCAATTGTCAGTGGAGACCTTGGAGTGGGCGAGTGCGGTTAGAACTCCCTGGATCGTACTTTGCAGTTCTTTCAGAGCACGACTTGAATCGGACCCGATATGAGGCAAAGAGAGGAGAAGATGAATCTGGTTAGTCACCAGGAGCCGTCGGTTCTCATATCGGTCACGAAGGGAATCCCATGCCGTCTCGAAGCCATCGTTGGTCAGCGGGGACTTCTCAACGATGGCCTTCGGATCGCCACTGGTTTTAGTGGCGAGGTAGTACAGCTTTTCTACGGGTGAGAGTCTAGGATTGTTAATATAAATGGCTGTGAAGAGGTCCCGAAAAGTGGGCCAGCGAACGTAATCCCCTGTGAAAACTTCGATGTCACAGGGTGGCAGTCGACAGCCGCCATTGAAGTCCGGCTGTGCAGGAGGACGGACTACTGGGCTGGCCGATTGGACCGTAAGGTCGTCTAGGCACCTTTCATAATCGTCATAGCACGAGTCGTACATGGCTTGGATCTCTAGTTGGGTGCCAGGATCCTCGTCAACCGACGCCATTGAACAGGCCTCGAATTCAGAATCGACCTTTGCCCACATGCTCTGTAAGCGGTCTCTACGGACCTGAGCGATAGCGGGGGATGGCGTGCTGGTACCGGAAGCGGTAAAACGGTCTTTTAAACTGGTCAGCCTGCCGATGGCTGCTACCAATTTCGCACGTGCGGAGATGAATGCTGTTTGGGCCATTGGAGAAGTGTGTCGAGAGCTGATGGGGCTGGTAGGTGGAAGAGCTGGTACCTTTAGCGTGACTGGCGAAGGGAACAGGACCGATTTGCTCTTTGCCGCGGAACTCGTACTCGGCTTAGGCGTAGCGGGTAACTTTATCGGTTTAGTCACCGAGGTAGGTGTGCCTGGAGCGGAACCACTGCGTGGTGTCCTACTACCTGTAGCGGGCCCTGGCAAAAGTTTTTTGCTGTCCTCGTCACCAGTGGGCATGTTCTGACCTCACCCGCTGAGAACAACGAAACGGAAGCGGAAGTGTCGGGTGTATGGACACGGAAAATGGACCCAAAAATCCTTTGGTATTGACTTGTTGGCAAGTCGGAAGCGCTTGGGTATACTATGGCGAACGGGCGCTAATATTGGGAGTCGGTGGCAAGTGACACCCAAAAACAATATACCCGCCGAAAGTAGGGTAGCGCGTCACTGGACAAGCCACCACCGAAAACGATACACCCTAAAAATACAGGGTAGCGAGTCGTTTGGCGCTCCGTTATGCGCAAGAGCGGCGCCGATAATCTGCTCTCCCAACAAAAACAACGCGCGCTACGGTGGAGAGGCGAACGCGAAAACGAGCAAAAGCAGGCGCCGCTATTGCTGCTTCTATGTATGGATGTACATAGGTGCGGGGAGGTGTGGATATACAGACGCAAGAATATGCAGCTAATATATATATGTATGCGGGTATGGAAAAAATAAGTGAAGATTCGGATAGATGGTTTATATTGTAGGTGGAAATATGTATGGGCAAGAATATGAAGTTTTATGTGTATATATTTCGGATAAAAATCTATATATATATATGATGCGCAAGGATATGCGGTTGGGATATATAGATATGTGCAAGGATATGCAGTTGTGATATACTATATGGATGTAGGTGCATTTAATTGCGGATTAGTACATATATGTACATATGTAGACGCAAGAATATGCAGTCAATATGTATGTATATACGTGTGTGTGCGGATATGGATAAATGCGGGCAAGAATATGCAGTCAAATATATATGGACGTAGGTACGCTTAAGTGCGGATTAGTACATATACATATATATATGTATATAGGCTCAAGAATATGCAGCCAATATATATGTATGCGGATATCAACAAATGCGGACAAGAATATGCCGTTTGGAATTGGACGGAAAAACACAAGATCACGGGACTTCACTGGTGTTTTGTAAGTGGTACTTATCTTGGTTCCCCTGATAGAGTGATCCGCCTATGCTTGCTGGGGTGCGCTTCTCCTTGTTAGTGAAGATCCGGCTCGAAGGACCAATGTTTGTAGGGGGCGGATCACCAGGTATTAGCACTCACAAGCCAGTCAAATGAAACCAGCGCGTTCAGGAATTCCACTTCGTTTTCTTGAGTTTATTTTCGGTTATTCAGGTATAGTAGGTAATAACAAGAGGTATGTAGAGGCGAGAATTCGTATGTATGTAATGAAATGAAATGTAACGTATGTATGAAAGACGTCGAACGATCGTAACGGGGGTGGGCGCGCAACTGAAAAACCCCGCTCAAGCTAGTGGCCGCCCGAGCTCTGGGCGGCTCTCCTGAGTGCCGTGTGCAAGAGCGTACGTGAGTGAGTCGGGCGCGATGCGCTCTCCAGAGCGCTCTCCACAGTGCGCTGCGGAAGTTAGCGGCTGCCCTGAACAACATGCTTATATACCAATAAACTGTACCTATTACTAATTTAACCGGTCGACCCTTTACTTAAACAACACATCGCAACAGCTAGTGAAAAAGCTCATTAGCTTAACATTTGGTGACCCCGACGTGATTTTTGTAATAATTAATATCAGTGCAATCACAAACTACAATAAAACATTAAAAATTATAAACTAATTGCTAATTCCACCCGAGACATCGGCTACATAAGTGATTCCATACATGCATATAAGCACCGGCCGCCCTTGCATATAACTGTTGGCGTACGGTTCTCATTTCTTATCGTCTATTACGCGCGGTACTCTTTGCGTTCATCTTCCCGCAAGAAACGGTTCCCATACCGGCTGCCCTTGCATATTGTTATTGCACATAGCTTTGCTTGCGGTTCTTGGACGTTGCGTTCTATAGCTTTCGCCACGTCTTTGCGTTCGTCTTCCCGCTAGAGCCGTTTATTACGCGGGCTACTCTTTTCGGTCGTCTTCCCGCTACAGAAGTTTATTTCGCGTGGTACTCTTTGCATTCGTCTTCCCGCTACAAACGTTTTGCTAACATTGTCGTTGCCATGGAAGTGAATGCTGGAAATGACATTGTAGTGACCGCTGCTAAAAACAGGGTGACTTTCCTGAAATTGAAAGTTGCTCAGATATTTGAACGCTTAAAACGGTTGAATGCTGCTTGGGAGAGTGAGCTGTTGCTTAGTGATTACTATATGCTCGTGGTAAAGTTAGAATTGTTCGAGAAGCTTCAGCGCACTTTTGAAACCCTGCATAATGAGCTCCAGGAATTGGACTATGACATGACGCGCAGTGGAATGTTGGACAGCTTTAATTATCAGTTCATGAGTCTGAATGCTTCGATTCGGGATGTCATCGCCACTCGTTTCCCTCTCCAGCTTATTCCTTCCACCGTTTCTGCCAAAGTTGTCATCGCTAACATTGTCGGCTGGAACCATCCACCTCAGCGTATGCCGGCCCCCAGCCCAAGCCATATGCAACTACCAAGGGTATCGGCAGTGGACAGCAATCTCCAATTCAATCGATGGAGGAACTCAACTCAAGAAGTCATGTGCATACGCAAGAAGAATAGTTCGTCGGATTCAACCGAGCCCGCCTCATGCTTATCTGAGAGGCCAATTCGGCAGTTGGCAAGAGATGAGCAGGCAGCGCAGCCTGTTGATGCCGAAATCCAATCCAAGCCGAAATGCATAGATGTCTCGGAATCTCGCTGTCTCTCTCAGGAGGAGTCTAATACGGTTTTGGAGAAACAATCTGGACCTTCACCAAGAGATTGCTTCCAATTGGGTGTTTCTGAGGTGCCTGCTGTGCTTGATGGAGCTCCGCCAGACTTCCAGGAATCTCATTCGAAGGTAAACATTAGCAGTGATGTCTCCTCGCCATTCGAACCACCTCCAGAACCAGCTACTGAATCTCATTGGAAGTTAGACATTAGCACTGATGTCTCCTCACAATTCGAACCATCTTCAGAACCGGCTACTGATCAACATATGTTCGTATTTTCGAGCCATCCATCATCGTCGCGTCTCTGCAGACGCTCAGTTTCTGACTTATCAACCAAAGAGCAGCCTTACGTCAAGGTTAGCGCTCTGCATCCAGCTGATAGTTCTTCACATGGGACTCTTCCAGCTGATCTGAACAAACCGACACGCTTGGCTCATGGACTTCAATCTTCGTCAAACTTTGCTGGCCTTCATCAAATCATCCCACCCAAGAAGCATCCAGTTCAGCTCATAACCAAATCTTTTTTGGTCAACCGTAATAAACTGAATCTTCACGCTGGAAATAAGGCTTTCCTTGGACTAGGTTCATCCCAATATTGGTCTATTGGGGGGAGTGGAGCTGCAATCAAGACGGACAACCTCTACAGTACCACTGACCACTCAGTTCGTCAATTGGATGAGCTGAGGAAACGCTTAGGCCACATCTTGGCCCTAACTAATTATATATTTTTAGTTGCAATTACAGAGAGCCCTGCCTATCTGGAAGTGCCCATTCGAGCTCGCTTGAATGTCAACCCTCTCTCGCAGTGTGCAGAGCCTAACGTTAGCAAGCTGAGTACCAATCGGTCAGGTCACAGGCAATGCGTTACCTACTTGCAGCAGATCTTCTAGTCACGATGGAAGGAAGACAACATTTCATCGCTGCTGCTGCTCTCAAAGCGTTCTCCTCGCCTTGGTTTAGCCGTCGATGCATTGGCCAAGTCGAAGTTCGATCTTCTGCTTATATGCAAGGTGAACTTGCATTGGGATGACAGTCTTACTGCGGCGCTGGACTCTGCACCGAATCTTGTTTACGCTTCGTTGCTCATGTATTCCTTACTAGTACTCGTTCCCGAAACTGATTGGGAAGATCATGGATTTTGTTGCGACGGCATCGAGGCTTGTTGTGCTGATAACTCAGTAATGTCAGACGGTCAGCGTTCAGCCTACCAAACAACGCGATGGGCTCCCCCGAGTGGACCGAACGAGTGCCCTATATCCGCCTGTAACCTTGCATCTGGACCTTCGCTGGACTTCGCTGATGGCAGTCCTACACTCATCGTTCCTAGAAGCCATCTAGTCAACAATATTCCCAAATATCGAGAGCTATTGGAGCTAATTCCATTCAAATGGTGCCCAATCGAGTGGAGAGGTTCTTCAGTTCTTCTATTGCACTAGGAGCTACTCCGGAACATTCGGCATGAACGAGCTGAGGACGCTTTTGGGCCAGATCGTGGCCATCGCTAATGCAAATCTTTTATTCTCGATTTCAGAGTGCCAAGTCGAGCCAAATGACATATCGCCACCGCATTGTTTGAATGGCAGTCTGCCTGCTTCGTCCTCTCAATCTCTCGTACCAAGGCTAAACATCAATCATCTGGATTCGGCGATGCCTGGCCTTCTAGCAAGCTGCTGCTAAACCCTTTCGAGTCTGTTGAAAGTCAGCCTCTCAACGGGGGGAGTTTGTTGGGTTTCCCAGCCCGATATTTAGTCGACATAAATTAAGTCATAGTCAGTGGTGCAGCAGTAAATTAAATGCCTATTATTGTTTGCTATTTTTTACTGCCCACTGCATCTTTGTACCATTGTACCTTGACTTAAGTTTCCGCACGGCAGCAGCCCATACATCGCTCTCTCGGATCATCGCCTTCTTCGTCGCTCTCTCGATCTTTCATTATCGCTCTCTCGGATCATCGTTCGCTTGCTTACATTAGGGCACGGGCAATTCGGCCCGCCTGACCTTATATAGTCTGAATCTATCACTCATATAGTCGGCATCTATCACTTACAGTCTGCACCTAGCACTCATGCTGTCTTGAGCTGATCTTCGTGGCCATCAGACCGTCTTTCGTCGTTATTACATCGCATTGATCGTTCACCCGCATACATATATGTACATATGCAATACGTCGGTCTACATATAGTCTGGAGCTGATCGTATCGTATCATACCATATTCGCTGCATCGATCTTTAATTGGTCTCTCATACATAATTCGCCTAAATACCCATCCATATGTACATACGCATTCGCCGGTCTACATGCTTATATACCAATAAACTGTACCTATTACTAATTTAACCGGTCGACCCTTTACTTAAACAACACATCGCAACAGCTAGTGAAAAAGCTCATTAGCTTAACAGACTCGGGGACGGATGCGTATAGCCATCAACGGGTTTCATGGCTTTTCATCCCTCCAGGAGCTCCACATATGGGAGGTCTGTGGGAGGCCGGGGTGAAGAGTTTCAAAACCCTCTTCTATAAGGCCACGTCCATTCGAAAGTACACAATTGAAGAGTTGTCCTCAATTTCATGCCTCAATTCCAGGCCGCTCTCGCTTATGTCCGAAGATCCGACCGAACTATTAGCCCTCACCCCCGGACATTTCCTTATTGGGGGACCCTTGATGGCTACGGCCGAGCCCGAAATGAAAGGAGACATCAAATCGATAATTAATCGATGGCAGCATTTGAAGGCCCTCAATCAGCAGTTTTGCCAAAGGTGGAAAGAGGAATACCTCAAAGAGCTCCACAAACGCACCAAGTGACAAACGCCTACGCCAAATCTTCAGGTGGGCGATATGGTCGTTGTCAGAGAGGACAACGTGCCGTCTAATGAATTGCGGCTCGGGAGAATCCAGTTCGTATATCCCGGCGGCCACAAGCTTGAGCGGGAGTTAGTTACGCGACCACCCCCGTTTCGATCGTTCGACGTCTTTCTCGAATTACATACGTACAAACAAATTCTCGTCTCCACATAAGTTTTGTGAACATCACCTACTAAACCGAATAAACTGAAGTGAACGAAGTGGAAGGCATAAATGCGTGGCTTTCATTTGACTGGCTTGTGATTGGGAAAACCTGGTGATCCGCCCCCAACAAACAGGTAGTTTCAGGTATCGGGAACCTAACTATTGCTGAAATCTTGTTTGGATTTGGTATTATTCCCTCTGGTGTGACTATATGACCAAGGAATTCGGTTTTCTTCTTCATAAATTCACATTTATCCATTTGCAATAGCTAAACGCAGTAAGAGAGGACTAATAAACATAGTCGGTACAGCCCATAAATACTTATTTGGAACATTAGACCAAGATGCTAAGAAAGAACTAGAAAACAAAATACACAGCCTAGCCAAAAATAGTATCCAAACCAATGAGTTAAACCTAGTAATAGAAACTATAAACATAGGACTTGAGGCCATAAATAATTTAAACAAAGAAAATAATAAAAATCAACAATTAGAAATTTTGATATTTAACCTCCAACACTTCACAGAATACATTGATAAAGAGTTGGGGATGCAGCTATCTAGACTTGGTATATTCAATCCAAAATTATTAAAACGAGATAACACTACTCGACAAAATTCAACTTTTTTTTTCGCTGTCGCCAAAAATTACTTTTTCTGATAGATTTTGAGATTTAACATTTTTTAAAGAATTATGTTTTTTTTTCATGGAGTAGTTTTTCTTAAAGAATTTTTAAAAAATTTGGTATATTTTGTCATAGGTAGTGCTTTTATTATTATTATACCCGGTACTCGAAGAGTATAGGGGTATATTAGATTTGTGGGGATAACGGTTGTGTGTAACGCACTGAAGGAAGCGTTTCCGACCCCATAAAGTATATATATTCTTGATAAGCATCAATAGCCGAGTCGATATAGCCATGTCTGTCTGTCCGTCCGTCCGTCTGTCCGTCTTCATTTGCGCCTATATCTCAGAGACCATTTAAGCTAGAGCAGCCAAGTTTTGTATCCAGTCTCCTGTGTGATCACACTACTCCAAATGTAATTCAAAATTTCGCCCCGCCCCTTTCCGCCCACACAAAAGACGAAAGTCTGTGGCGTACACAATGTGGAAGATACGAGAAAACTAAAAACGCAGAATCATAGAGAATGCCTATTTCTATCAGAGTGTTGAATCTGGATCAGATCGGATCATTATTATAGCTACAATGAAGAAAACCATTTCGAAAGTCATCATTCCCTCTCGCTCTCTCTCACACGCGACCCCATCTGCTTTGCTTATTCGTATAAATGAGCGCCTAGTTCTCAGAGACTATTAGAGCTAAAGCAACCAAACTTTCCATCCAAGCTCCTGTGATACCGAACCAGCACAAGTTTGTTTTAAAATTTTGCCACGCCCCCTTCCGCCCCCACAAAAGACGAAAATCTGTGGAATCCACAATTTTTAAGATAAATGAAAACCAAAAACGCAGAATCATGAAAAATTACCATCTCTACCAGATTACCGAATCTGGATTTGATCGGATCAATATTATGGCCAGAAGAAACAAATTAAATTTCAGTGGCTACGCAACGCCTGCCAAGCGCTGACTCATGCCCCTCCCTCTCTCTCTCTCTCTGTCCTAAACACTTGTACGTCTCAAATATGTAGTTATACATGTCATGTAGAAATGTAGGCGCAGATATACAAAGCATATGTAAACAAAAATGGAAACATGTAGAAAAATTCCAAAAAATTCATTTTTTTAATTTAAATATTATTTTCGTCCCTTTTGAGAACATATAATAAATTTCATAAATCGTAGGCTCATATATGTATGTATATATATATACTGACTGAGTACCGGGTATAAGGTAGAGCCGCGGCCTTTGCCACGGCTCACAACGTTCTCCCTCGTTTTTTGTATCTCTTTATCATCAATTGGTTCGTTAACAAAAATTGGTAATTGATTCTGTGCTGTATTTAAAGTAATAAAAACAAATAACTTAATATATACATACGTCTGTTTATAATTTATTAAACATGTACATACATATATAGATCCTATGGTCGATTTTTTTTTCGGTGCAATACGCAAAGAGTGCGAGGCGCGCTTTAAAATTTTTCTGCTGCGCTGTATTCATTGCGATTCGGTTGCTCAAACAGCATGGACTACGAAAACATTAAATTTGAATTTAGAGAAGGAAGCCAAGCGGGCTGCTCGGTACGTTTGTTTTCATTATGCGAGCAACAAATTTATGTAGGTTAGGTTAGGTTAAGGCGGCTGTCAAGCTCCACAGGAGCCAGTCACACTTGGGCCGGTTTCGGCCCGTTGTAATACCGCAGTAGGTGTTCCCCTTTAGCCATCTCATGAGACCCGAACATATCAGCAGTTATCCCATCCTGACGCTCTTACGAAGTTTGCAATCTTTCTGGGACAGATTTTGGACATTTCTGAAATGTCTGAGACATAGGGCATGCCCAGGTATTGTAGCCTTCTCCTACTGAGAGCCGGACAGGAGCAGAACAGGTGTTCCACCGTTTCCTCCTCCTCCTCGTCTCTACAGCTACGGCAGAAATCATTGTATGGGGCTCCCAGCCTGTTGGCATGGGAGCCTATCAGCCAGTGCCCCGTGAGGGAGCGGATGACAACGCTGCACCTTTTCCTGCCGAGCTTACAAAGCTCTAGTGTGCGTTTCCTGTCAATGGTAGGCCATGTTTGCCTGGATATGCGACATAGTGGTGCTGACCGCCACGCATTGTCTGCTCGTCGCTTATATAGCTCTTTTATGATAAGCCTACAGATGGCCATTGGCATGCAAATATCCTCCTTATCTTGGAGAAGGGGTATTGTGGTACCTGATCTGGCCAGCTCGTCTGCGTTGCAGTTGCCCTCAATGTCCCGGTGACCCGGGACCCAAATAAGGCTGATGGCATATTGTTGGGCCATCTCGTGAAGAGATTTGCGGCAATTTGCCACTGTGGCCGAGTTCGAGGAAATCGCATGAAGCGATTTGATCGCAGCTTGGCTGTCGCTGTATATGTTTACAGTTGTTCTTGCCGTTGAGGCTGTTTGCAGGAGCTTCAGTGCTTCCATGATCGCAATGACTTCCGCTTGGAACACACTGCAGTGATCTGGGAGCCTAAAGGAGTGCCTGATTTCGAGTTGTTCGGAGTAAATCCCTCCTCCAACTTTGTTATCCAGCTTCGAGCCATCTGTAAAGATGCTTATGGCCGTGTCCTGGCCTGGTGGTCCCTCAAGCCACTCGTCTCTGCTAGGGATGATTACATTGAAGGGAGTACCAGTGTGTTCCCTTGGAACGCAGTAGTCCGTCTTCGTTGGGACGGTACTACTGACAAGTATAGATGAGTGACCCCTGGTATGTGACGTCCATTGTCCGGAGTCTCTCAGACGTATCGCGGCAATTTCTGCCCTCTCTTTTCCCACAAGTTCGAGGCTTTGGAGATTTAGGATGGCGTTTAGTGCATCGTTCGGGGTGGAGCGTAATGCTCCACTAATGCATAGGGCTGCGGTTCGCTGAACCTTGCCAAGTTGTTTGGTTGTCGATCCTTTTGATAAGGTCGGCCACCAAACTGTAACTCCATAGAGTAAGATTGGTCTTACTATTGCTCGGTATATCCATTGGACTACGCTTGGGTTCATGCCCCACTTCAAGCCAATAGCTTTTTTACAGGAGTATAGGGCTATCGTAGCCTTCTTTACTCTGTCCTTTACGTTCAGGTTCCAGTTCAGCTTCTTATCAATTACCAACCCTAGGTAACTAGCACTGTCGCTGAAGGAGAGCCTGCATCCATTTAGTATAGGAGGGTTGAGGGGCGGAATCTTGTACTTGCGTGAGAATAGCACGAGTTCCGTTTTTGTGGGATTTACTCCCAATCCTCGCGATTTTGTCCATTCTGACAGTCTCGCGAGCTTAGTGCTCATAAGGTCACACAGTGTTTGAGGGTATTTCCCCGAGAAACTGATTGCCACGTCATCCGCGTATGCCACTATTTTGCAGCCCCCCCTCCAGATCGCATATAATCTTATTGACTGCCATGTTCCACAGAAGGGGAGACAGGACACCACCTTGCGGAGTGCCTCTGTTGACATACCTAGATTGCGTGGACGATCCCATCGATGATGTCACCGTCCTGCATGTGAGCAATTGATCGATGAGCAGCACCAAGTGACCGTCCACACCCAGGTCAGTCAGTGCTTCCGTAATGGCACTTGGGACGACGTTGTTAAAGGCTCCTTCGATATCGAGGAAGGCTATAAGAGAGTATTCCTTGAGGTGTAGGGATTTCTCTACAATTGAGACTACTTCGTGGAGCGCCGTTTCCGTGGATCTTCCTTTCCGGTAGGCATGTTGTGCTCCTGACAGCATTTGAGGACTAACAATTGTCCTAAGATGTAGTCCGACAAGTCTCTCGAAAGTTTTGAGAAGAAAGGACGATAGGCTGATTGGTCTAAAGTCCTTTGGAGTCGAGTGCGAGGCCTTTCCCGCTTTGGGGATAAAGACTATTTTCGCCTTGAGCCATTCTTGTGGTATGGTCCCCACAGCTAGTATCTTCCTGAAGATACATTGTAGCCAGTTGATGGCTGAGTCTCCGGCCTTTTGCAGTTGGGCCGGAATGACCTGGTCCGGACTTGGCGATTTGAACGGGTCAAAGCTGTTCACCGCCCAGCTTATGTTCCGTTTGGTAAAAATATGGTCCATCGTGGCTGTTTGGCCTCCCCTTTGGGTTAGCGCCGGCTTGATGGTTGTGCACCCAGGGAAGTGGGTTTCAAGCAGTACGTGGAGCGACTCCTCACTGGAGTTGGTCCACGTACCGTTGTTCCTTTTAAGATACCCTACCGAGGGGGTGGTTTTTGAGAGGAGCTTGCGCAGCCTTGCGGCTTCTGACGTCTCCTCTATTTTTGAGCAAAATTTTTGCCAAGAGGCCCTTTTTGCTCTTCGTGTTTCTTTTTTGTATTGGGCGAGACTGACTTTGTAGTCTGCCCAATGTTCCTCCTCGTTAGCGCTTTTAGCTCTGTTGAAGCTGGTCCTACAGCTCTTACGTAGGATGTCGATTTGTTTCGACCACCAGGGGGGTTTCTTTTTACCCCTTGTCCTGTGTGGCAGGCGAGCCGCCGTGAAAGCCTTATTTCATGTTTCCGTGAACCTGTACACTATACGATCTAAATCGTCTTGAGTGTCTGGGCTCATTGGTGCCTTGTTGGGGAGTATTTCCTCCAAAACCGAGCTATACTTAACCCAGTTGGTTTTCCTGGGGCTAGTGTAGTCGGTGGGTTTGGGGCTCTCGAAGGATAAAATCGTTTCGATATACCTGTGGTCGGAGAAGGAATGGTCCTCTAGGACTCTCCATCTTTCCACTTTGTCTGACAGATTGTGAGACACTAGAGTGAGGTCAATAACCTCCTGTCGGTTTTTTATAATAAATGTGGGGTCGTTACCCCGGTTACATATGGTTAAGTTCGAGTTCGGTATAAAGCTGAAAAGTGACTCACCCCTTATATTTGTGTCCGTGCTCCCCCATTGGGTGTGGTGAGCATTGGCATCGCAGCCTATTAGTAGGCTTGTGTTGGACCTCTCGCTGTCGCTGGTGAGCTTGCAGACGAGGTCGTTGGGAGGATCGCTTTCCTCATGGGCCATGTAGGACGACATCAGCCTCAGATGTGTCCGCTTTAGCTCTAGGCTTACCGTTGTATTGTCGCCATTGCTGAAGTTGTGGAGCAGAAAGATATTAAGGTGCTTTCTTGCGAGAATGCAGGCTCGAATTTTACCTTCGGTTTGGGGTACAATGAGCTTGTACTCCCTCGTCGCTAACCCACAGACCTTGGCTCCGACTATCCAAGGCTCCTGGATTAGGACAACGTCGGCTCCGCTTGCATCCAAGCGGAGTATGAGTGCAGCGGATGCTGCTTTACAATGGTGGAGATTTATTTGAAGGAGTCTCAGAGACATCTTCATGGATCTCCACCACTGTAGTGTCGGCGTCTGAGTCGTCGGATATATCCTCTCGACACATCGCCTCAAAATCCCGCATTAATTCTGCGTCGGAGGAGTAGCCTTCCTTCGGCTCCAGCTCGTTGTCGGGTGCCTCGATCTCCGAGGCCACATCCTGCGCGACTGGGTTGTCGACAGGACGAGCCTCGGCCGTGGCAGCGTCCGACTTGTACACCTTTATGGTGACCGAGCTGAAGCCAAAGTTCAGCTCTCCTTTAGCTGCCTCTATTGGGGCCAGCGATTCTTTGTTAAGGATGATAACGGCCTGGTTTGTCGGCCCCTTTGACTCCTCAACCTTGACCACCTTCCAGTCAAGAGTTGGAAGTGTCGGATTGCACCTCTGCAACATCTTGAGGATGCGCTCAGGCTCCTTAAAGGTAGCCGGCACCCATAATCTTGCCCTCGGTCTACTGGGCACCTCGCTCCAGTCTACCGCGACTAGCTTCGCCCCGGCGTAGACCTCTCCGATCTGCGCCACCGCTGCTTTATATAGCTTCACGGAGCTCATCGCAGGCAACAACTTTGATGCTGCCCTGGTACCACCCCATGTCTTTGCAGACTGGAGGTGGCCCTGGGTCCTTCTCGAGCAACTCGAAGCAGCGGTCGGCAAGTGCCGCCTCCACCCACTTCCATTTACTCCTTGGGATCTTACCTTCCGCGCTGCCTTTGTCGAGGACGCCAATTAGCGTCCTCTCCTTGGCAATCTGCGCGAAGGAGATGTTGGCCACCACCCTCGACCTTTTCGCGACCGGGCCGGGTGTTTCTTGCGACCATTGTCTCTTTGGTTGAGAGACCATTGCGAAGTTTGGGAGCACCGATGTGGCCCACTCCACCTTCTTGAGCCAGTCTGCTGATGGACTGACCTCTGTGTTGGCATTTTGCCGACGGAGTATGTGCCCTGCACTCCTCCTTTCGGCATACGTATGCTTTCTGGCTTGGGCGCTGGTTGAGGGCAAATCGTCACCCTCCACCTTACCATAAGGTCGGGCAGCCGCAATATTACTTAGCTGCCTTTCCACGGTGTTGGTGTTGGGAGCTGGTCCGCCCCCCACCCCAGATTCGGGATGGGACCCACTCGGGTTCACCCCAGCGCTTACCGCTTTGCAGGTCTGTCCTGCTGTTGAGCTGGTCGGGCCGGGCCTTTGGTCCGATGCCTTCCCATGCGGGGGATTGCTCCCAGTTGAAGTTTGGGGAGTGTCAGACTCTGTTTGTTTTTTTTGTTGTTTTTTGTTTTTTAATTGATTGTTATACATTATACATCCCACGAGATGCAGAGAAAGGGAACATTCAGCCCGGGCAGAGATCCACGTTGCCCGGGTAAGGCATCATTAGAACAGGGGGCTGCCAAGTCCCTGAGCTCTCCGTTCGAGACTGGGCTAGTTTTAAGACCGGGCCCCCAGCCAGGCTGACTCTCGGCACGGGTCGAATGACATCTTAGCCCAGCCCGGTGTGAGGTGAGTGTGGGGGGTGGGATGTGGGTAGGTAGTGTGTGTGGGGAAGGGGGAGTGTGTGAGCTACTTATACGAGGCGGCACCACAAGCGCATCGTCAGTGTTGCTGCTTCGCGAACACCCGCTGGCTGTCCGCGACTGCTTATTTTCGGTGGTCTCCCTATAGAGAACCGATTATTCGAAGCTAACCTACCTTTTTTAGGGGTAGGCCTTTCGCTATCCGCAACCTGCGACCCGTCCGGTAGCCTCAGCTAGGCCCCCTCTGAGCCACCTCACGCGCTCATCAGACCAGACAAATTTATGTAAAAAACAATTGAAATTAGGCGAAACCGCACATGTGTGGCTGGGTCAAATTCTGTAAGGCCAAAGTTTATTTAAGTGCAGACAAATCTCGAGTTTACTCAAAACCTGAAAATGTTGTGCATAGCCATGGCCCGCAGAATCATGAAATTTAAAAAATCAGTGCTCTTAGTGAAATAAAAATGAAATGAAAAAATAATATCAATTTCGACACCAAACAATTTTTCAACGATGTTCTTGCTGAGTAAGTTATTATATTAACTAAAATTTTAATATTACATGCTCCCTGCTACATATGTATGTATGTATGTATGTACATACAGTGGCTCACAGCTTAAAGCAGGTGTCGGCAGCGTCCTTTGCATTGTGCATAGGAAAAGGCCTCGGGGCAACGCCGCGGCACAGAAAATGAATCGTGTTGCTTCATGTCGGTTTTCTGCGCACACAAACGCACTAAGAACATGTGAGCGTCTACGTGCCGACCCCTGAGCCACTGTTTGAGCCACTGTGAGTCCACGTAGTGACGATGCGTATGTAAATACATATATACATACATACGTATACAAACATATTCATGTAAATATTTATTTTTACATACAAACGTACATATTTATGTTCATGCGAGCAGACAAGAAAAGCACACAAACTGATCATTTAATTATCAATTAAATTAATTAGGAAAACAACAGGTGAAGCGGAGATTGAAATAAATGATGACTGTCCAACGCACTTTGCAAAGAAAAAGACAGCCTTTCTTGCCAAAGACTCCATCTTCCGCAGAGAATGTTCTGGAAGCTTTTCAGGATGAAAATATGATGAACCGTTTTGGAATGACCAAGGGAAATACTGCAAAGCAGTTCAATAAAAAAATTTTCGCAGACAAGGTAATCGCCTTGATGCAAGCCAATATTAAGGAGCATAAAAGGCATTATTTAATTGATCCTACATTTAAAATGTGCCCTTTTGGAGACTTCAAGCAACTTTTAATAATTTATGTTAAATATTTGCAGAAGGTAAATTGCTTCTAATGTACATTTCATTTACTTAACCAACAATCAATTAATCAACAATTTATTTGATTAGACAACCCCTTTTGTTTTTGTTTTGATGACTCGCAAAACGGAGCTGTGTTATCAGCACTTATTCACATACAAAGACTCAAACATTTGCTGCCTTAAAGGAGCATCCTTTATATGTGATTATGAAAAGGCAATGCGAAACGCGTTTAAAGGCTTGCATCCAATCGAAGGAGTTAACCTTCTAAAATGCGAAGCAATAACCTTAGACAAGAAGCTGTTTTCTCAATTTTTAAAATATTTTAAGAGACTGTGGCTTAAAAAGGTGTGTTATATTTATTGAATTATATTTTACTTATAAATTTTTAACCATAATTATACAGGAGGGACCCATGTAACCCCGATATGCAATCGGTGTTTAAGCGGTCAACTAGAACGCAGTAGAGCGCAGTAGAAGCTGGGAAATAAAATACAAGCAAATGGGCACTTGTTTAAATTTTTGCTACTTTTATTGATGCAGAATATGAAAAAAGGCGCAAGTTTTCTTTGCTCTTTCAAAATGGTGCTAATGGAAATCAGCCACAGAAAAAAAACTTACGTGTAAGTTGAAAAAATTGTAAGTTAATCATTTAAAATAATATGCTAACACAATTGTTTCAAAGCAAGACTTCCTTGATGGTGTGGATAATGAAGGAAATTTAACTAGAATGTCTTCTGATCTGAAATCTTCCACATCATCACTTTCATAGAAAGCTTTCAATTGAAGCCAGATATCTGATAATTCATTGGTTCAAATGAATCCGTGCAATATGTGCCTAATTAACCCAAAGTATGTTTTGTTGCGCCCGTGCAATTATATAAAAATTTGCGGTATATGTTGGGATCAAATTGTGGCCCACAACCAAGCGAAAAACGACATGGAGAAGAATGAATATACAAAGCCAAAATGTCCAAGTTGCAACCAAGAAGTGGAAAAGGCAATACGCCATGTTTTTATTTATAATTAACTTACTTAATTACTTACTTACTTTATTTAATTACTTAATGTTTTAATTTCAATAAAATTATGTTACAAAAGAAATTGTGGCCCACAACCAAGCAAAAAACTACATGGAGAAGAATGAATATACAGAGCCAAAATGTCCAAGCTGCTACCAAGAATTGGAAATGGCAAAACGCCATGTTTTTATTTATAATTAACATACTTAATTACTTACTTACTTAATTTTGTAATTTCAATAAAATTATGGTACAAAATAAATTCTGTAAAAAAAGTGTATTTCTTGGTCTTACTATTGCTCGGTATATCCATTGGACTACGCTTGGGTTCATGCCCCACTTCAAGCCAATAGCTTTTTTACAGGAGTATAGGGCTATCGTAGACTGCTTTACTCTTTCTTTACTTAATCTTATTGACTGCCATGTTCCACAGAAGGGGAGACAGGACACCACCTTGCGGAGTGCCTCTGTTGACATACCTAGATTGCGTGGACGATCCCATCGATGATGTCACCGTCCTGCATGTCAGCAATTGATCGATGAGCAGCACCAAGTGACCGTCCACACCCAGGTCAGTCAGTGCTTCCGTAATGGCACTTGGGACGACGTTGTTAAAGGCTCCTTCGATATCGAGGAAGGCTATAAGAGAGTATTCCTTGAGGTGTAGGGATTTCTCTACAATTGAGACTACTTCGTGGAGCGCCGTTTCCGTGGATCTTCCTTTCCGGTAGGCATGTTGTGCTCCTGACAGCATTTGAGGACTAACAATTGTCCTAAGATGTAGTCCGACAAGTCTCTCGAAAGTTTTGAGAAGAAAGGACGATAGGCTGATTGGTCTAAAGTCCTTTGGAGTCGAGTGCGAGGCCTTTCCCGCTTTGGGGATAAAGACTATTTTCGCCTTGAGCCATTCTTGTGGTATGGTCCCCACAGCTAGTATCTTCCTGAAGATACATTGTAGCCAGTTGATGGCTGAGTCTCCGGCCTTTTGCAGTTGGGCCGGAATGACCTGGTCCGGACTTGGCGATTTGAACGGGTCAAAGCTGTTCACCGCCCAGCTTATGTTCCGTTTGGTAAAAATATGGTCCATCGTGGCTGTTTGGCCTCCCCTTTGGGTTAGCGCCGGCTTGATGGTTGTGCACCCAGGGAAGTGGGTTTCAAGCCTTCAACTCCTCACTGGAGTTGGTCCACGTACCGTTGTTCCTTTTAAGATACCCTACCGAGGGGGTGGTTTTTGAGAGGAGCTTGCGCAGCCTTGCGGCTTCTGACGTCTCCTCTATTTTTGAGCAAAATTTTTGCCAAGAGGCCCTTTTTGCTCTTCGTGTTTCTTTTTTGTATTGGTCGAGACTGACTTTGTAGTCTGCCCAATGTTCCTCCTCGTTAGCGCTTTTAGCTCTGTTGAAGCTGGTCCTACAGCTCTTACGTAGGATGTCGATTTGTTTCGACCACCAGGGGGGTTTCTTTTTACCCCTTGTCCTGTATGGCAGGCGAGCCGCCGTGAAAGCCTTATTTCATGTTTCCGTGAACCTGTACACTATACGATCTAAATCGTCTTAAGTGTCTGGGCTCATTGGTGCCTTGTTGGGGAGTATTTCCTCCAAAACCGAGCTATACTTAACCCAGTTGGTTTTCCTGGGGCTAGTGTAGTCGGTGGGTTTGGGGCTCTCGAAGGATAAAATCATTTCGATATACCTGTGGTCGGAGAAGGAATGGTCCTCTAGGACTCTCCATCTTTCCACTTTGTCTGACAGATTGTGAGACACTAGAGTGAGGTCAATAACCTCCTGTCGGTTTTTTATAATAAATGTGGGGTCGTTACCCCGGTTACATATGGTTAAGTTCGAGTTCGGTATAAAGCTGAAAAGTGACTCACCCCTTATATTTGTGTCCGTGCTCCCCCATTGGGTGTGGTGAGCATTGGCATCGCAGCCTATTAGTAGGCTTGTGTTGGACCTCTCGCTGTCGCTGGTGAGCTTGCAGACGAGGTCGTTGGGAGGATCGCTTTCCTCATGGGCCATGTAGGACGACATCAGCCTCAGATGTGTCCGCTTTAGCTCTAGGCTTACCGTTGTATTGTCGCCATTGCTGAAGTTGTGGAGCAGAAAGATATTAAGGTGCTTTCTTGCGAGAATGCAGGCTCGAATTTTACCTTCGGTTTGGGGTACAATGAGCTTGTACTCCCTCGTCGCTAACCCACAGACCTTGGCTCCGACTATCCAAGGCTCCTGGATTAGGACAACGTCGGCTCCGCTTGCATCCAAGCGGAGTATGAGTGCAGCGGATGCTGCTTTACAATGGTGGAGATTTATTTGAAGGAGTCTCAGAGACATCTTCATGGATCTCCACCACTGTAGTGTCGGCGTCTGAGTCGTCGGATATATCCTCTCGACACATCGCCTCAAAATCCCGCATTAATTCTGCGTCGGAGGAGTAGCCTTCCTTCGGCTCCAGCTCGTTGTCGGGTGCCTCGATCTCCGAGGCCACATCCTGCGCGACTGGGTTGTCGACAGGACGAGCCTCGGCCGTGGCAGCGTCCGACTTGTACACCTTTATGGTGACCGAGCTGAAGCCAAAGTTCAGCTCTCCTTTAGCTGCCTCTATTGGGGCCAGCGATTCTTTGTTAAGGATGATAACGGCCTGGTTTGTCGGCCCCTTTGACTCCTCAACCTTGACCACCTTCCAGTCAAGAGTTGGAAGTGTCGGATTGCACCTCTGCAACATCTTGAGGATGCGCTCAGACTCCTTAAAGGTAGCCGGCACCCATAATCTTGCCCTCGGTCTACTGGGCACCTCGCTCCAGTCTACCGCGACTAGCTTCGCCCCGGCGTAGACCTCTCCGATCTGCGCCACCGCTGCTTTATATAGCTTCACGGAGCTCATCGCAGGCAACAACTTTGATGCTGCCCTGGTACCACCCCATGTCTTTGCAGACTGGAGGTGGCCCTGGGTCCTTCTCGAGCAACTCGAAGCAGCGGTCGGCAAGTGCCGCCTCCACCCACTTCCATTTACTCCTTGGGATCTTACCTTCCGCGCTGCCTTTGTCGAGGACGCCAATTAGCGTCCTCTCCTTGGCAATCTGCGCGAAGGAGATGTTGGCCACCACCCTCGACCTTTTCGCGACCGGGCCGGGTGTTTCTTGCGACCATTGTCTCTTTGGTTGAGAGACCATTGCGAAGTTTGGGAGCACCGATGTGGCCCACTCCACCTTCTTGAGCCAGTCTGCTGATGGACTGACCTCTGTGTTGGCATTTTGCCGACGGAGTATGTGCCCTGCACTCCTCCTTTCGGCATACGTATGCTTTCTGGCTTGGGCGCTGGTTGAGGGCAAATCGTCACCCTCCACCTTACCATAAGGTCGGGCAGCCGCAATATTACTTAGCTGCCTTTCCACGGTGTTGGTGTTGGGAGCTGTTCCGCCCCCCACCCCAGATTCGGGATGGGACCCACTCGGGTTCACCCCAGCGCTTACCGCTTTGCAGGTCTGTCCTGCTGTTGAGCTGGTCGGGCCGGGCCTTTGGTCCGATGCCTTCCCATGCGGGGGATTGCTCCCAGTTGACGTTTGGGGAGTGTCAGACTCTGTTTGTTTTTATTGTTGTTTTTTGTTTTTTAATTTATTTTTATACATTATACATCCCACGAGATGCAGAGAAAGGGAACATTCAGCCCGGGCAGAGATCCACGTTGCCCGGGTAAGGCATCATTAGAACAGGGGGCTGCCAAGTCCCTGAGCTCTCCGTTCGAGACTGGGCTAGTTTTTAGACCGGGCCCCCAGCCAGGCTGACTCTCGGCACGGGTCGAATGACATCTTAGCCCAGCCCGGTGTGAGGTGAGTGTGGGGGGTGGGATGTGGGTAGGTAGTGTGTGTGGGGAAGGGGGAGTGTGTGAGCTACTTATACGAGGCGGCACCACAAGCGCATCGTCAGTGTTGCTGCTTCGCGAACACCCGCTGGCTGTCCGCGACTGCTTATTTTCGGTGGTCTCCCTAAAGAGAACCGATTATTCGAAGCTAACCTACCTTTTTTAGGGGTAGGCCTTTCGCTATCCGCAACCTGCGACCCGTCCGGTAGCCTCAGCTAGGCCCCCTCTGAGCCACCTCACGCGCTCATCAGACCAGACAAATTTATGTAAAAAACAATTGAAATTAGGCGAAACCGCATATGTGTGGCTGGGTCAAATTCTGTAAGGCCAAAGTTTATTTAAGTGCAGACAAATCTCGAGTTTACTCAAAACCTGAAAATGTTGTGCATAGCCATGGCCCGCAGAATCATGAAATTTAAAAAATCAGTGCTCTTAGTGAAATAAAAATGAAATGAAAAAATAATATCAATTTCGACACCAAACAATTTTTCAACGATGTTCTTGCTGAGTAAGTTATTATATTAACTAAAATTTTAATATTACATGCTCCCTGCTACATATGTATGTATGTATGTATGTACATACAGTGGCTCACAGCTTAAAGCAGGTGTCGGCAGCGTCCTTTGCATTGTGCATAGGAAAAGGCCTCGGGGCAACGCCGCGGCACAGAAAATGAATCGTGTTGCTTCATGTCGGTTTTCTGCGCACACAAACGCACTAAGAACATGTGAGCGTCTACGTGCCGACCCCTGAGCCACTGTTTGACCCACTGTGAGTCTACGTAGTGACGATGCGTATGTAAATACATATATACATACATACGTATACAAACATATTCATGTAAATATTTATTTTTACATACAAACGTACATATTTATGTTCATGCGAGCAGACAAGAAAAGCACACAAACTGATCATTTAATTATCAATTAAATTAATTAGGAAAACAACAGGTGAAGCGGAGATTGAAATAAATGATGACTGTCCAACGCACTTTGCAAAGAAAAAGACAGCCTTTCTTGCCAAAGACTCCATCTTCCGCAGAGAATGTTCTGGAAGCTTTTCAGGATGAAAATATGATGAACCGTTTTGGAATGACCAAGGGAAATACTGCAAAGCAGTTCAATAAAAAAATTTTCGCAGACAAGGTAATCGCCTTGATGCAAGCCAATATTAAGGAGCATAAAAGGCATTATTTAATTGATCCTACATTTAAAATGTGCCCTTTTGGAGACTTCAAGCAACTTTTAATAATTTATGTTAAATATTTGCAGAAGGTAAATTGCTTCTAATGTACATTTCATTTACTTAACCAACAATCAATTAATCAACAATTTATTTGATTAGACAACCCCTTTTGTTTTTGTTTTGATGACTCGCAAAACGGAGCTGTGTTATCAGCACTTATTCACATACAAAGACTCAAACATTTGCTGCCTTAAAGGAGCATCCTTTATATGTGATTATGAAAAGGCAATGCGAAACGCGTTTAAAGGCTTGCATCCAATCGAAGGAGTTAACCTTCTAAAATGCGAAGCAATAACCTTAGACAAGAAGCTGTTTTCTCAATTTTTAAAATATTTTAAGAGACTGTGGCTTAAAAAGGTGTGTTATATTTATTGAATTGTATTTTACTTATAAATTTTTAACCATAATTATACAGGAGGGACCCATGTAACCCCGATATGCAATCGGTGTTTAAGCGGTCAACTAGAACGCAGTAGAGCGCAGTAGAAGCTGGGAAATAAAATACAAGCAAATGGGCACTTGTTTAAATTTTTGCTACTTTTATTGATGCAGAATATGAAAAAAGGCGCAAGTTTTCTTTGCTCTTTCAAAATGGTGCTAATGGAAATCAGCCACAGAAAAAAAACTTACGTGTAAGTTGAAAAAATTGTAAGTTAATCATTTAAAATAATATGCTAACACAATTGTTTCAAAGCAAGACTTCCTTGATGGTGTGGATAATGAAGGAAATTTAACTAGAATGTCTTCTGATCTGAAATCTTCCACATCATCACTTTCATAGAAAGCTTTCAATTCAAGCCAGATATCTGATAATTCATTGGTTCAAATGAATCCGTGCAATATGTGCCTAATTAACCCAAAGTATGTTTTGTTGCGCCCGTGCAATCATGTAAAAATTTGCGGTATATGTTGGGATCAAATTGTGGCCCACAACCAAGCAAAAAACGACATGGAGAAGAATGAATATACAAAGCCAAAATGTCCAAGTTGCAACCAAGAAGTGGAAAAGGCAATACGCCATGTTTTTATTTATAATTAACTTACTTAATTACTTACTTACTTTATTTAATTACTTAATGTTTTAATTTCAATAAAATTATGTTACAAAAGAAATTGTGGCCCACAACCAAGCAAAAAACGACATGGAGAAGAATGAATATGCAGAGCCAAAATGTCCAAGCTGCTACCAAGAATTGGAAATGGCAAAACGCCATGTTTTTATTTATAATTAACATACTTAATTACTTACTTACTTAATTTTGTAATTTCAATAAAATTATGGTACAAAATAAATTCTGTAAAAAAAGTGTATTTCTTGGTCTTACTATTGCTCGGTATATCCATTGGACTACGCTTGGGTTCATGCCCCACTTCAAGCCAATAGCTTTTTTACAGGAGTATAGGGCTATCGTAGACTGCTTTACTCTTTCTTTACTTAATCTTATTGACTGCCATGTTCCACAGAAGGGGAGACAGGACACCACCTTGCGGAGTGCCTCTGTTGACATACCTAGATTGCGTGGACGATCCCATCGATGATGTCACCGTCCTGCATGTCAGCAATTGATCGATGAGCAGCACCAAGTGACCGTCCACACCCAGGTCAGTCAGTGCTTCCGTAATGGCACTTGGGACGACGTTGTTAAAGGCTCCTTCGATATCGAGGAAGGCTATAAGAGAGTATTCCTTGAGGTGTAGGGATTTCTCTACAATTGAGACTACTTCGTGGAGCGCCGTTTCCGTGGATCTTCCTTTCCGGTAGGCATGTTGTGCTCCTGACAGCATTTGAGGACTAACAATTGTCCTAAGATGTAGTCCGACAAGTCTCTCGAAAGTTTTGAGAAGAAAGGACGATAGGCTGATTGGTCTAAAGTCCTTTGGAGTCGAGTGCGAGGCCTTTCCCGCTTTGGGGATAAAGACTATTTTCGCCTTGAGCCATTCTTGTGGTATGGTCCCCACAGCTAGTATCTTCCTGAAGATACATTGTAGCCAGTTGATGGCTGAGTCTCCGGCCTTTTGCAGTTGGGCCGGAATGACCTGGTCCGGACTTGGCGATTTGAACGGGTCAAAGCTGTTCACCGCCCAGCTTATGTTCCGTTTGGTAAAAATATGGTCCATCGTGGCTGTTTGGCCTCCCCTTTGGGTTAGCGCCGGCTTGATGGTTGTGCACCCAGGGAAGTGGGTTTCAAGCAGTACGTGGAGCGACTCCTCACTGGAGTTGGTCCACGTACCGTTGTTCCTTTTAAGATACCCTACCGAGGGGGTGGTTTTTGAGAGGAGCTTGCGCAGCCTTGCGGCTTCTGACGTCTCCTCTATTTTTGAGCAAAATTTTTGCCAAGAGGCCCTTTTTGCTCTTCGTGTTTCTTTTTTGTATTGGGCGAGACTGACTTTGTAGTCTGCCCAATGTTCCTCCTCGTTAGCGCTTTTAGCTCTGTTGAAGCTGGTCCTACAGCTCTTACGTAGGATGTCGATTTGTTTCGACCACCAGGGGGGTTTCTTTTTACCCCTTGTCCTGTGTGGCAGGAGAGCCGTGGGGTCGTTACCCCGGTTACATATGGTTAAGTTCGAGTTCGGTATAAAGCTGAAAAGTGACTCACCCCTTATATTTGTGTCCGTGCTCCCCCATTGGGTGTGGTGAGCATTGGCATCGCAGCCTATTAGTAGGCTTGTGTTGGACCTCTCGCTGTCGCTGGTGAGCTTGCAGACGAGGTCGTTGGGAGGATCGCTTTCCTCATGGGCCATGTAGGACGACATCAACCTCAGATGTGTCCGCTTTAGCTCTAGGCTTACCGTTGTATTGTCGCCATTGCTGAAGTTGTGGAGCAGAAAGATATTAAGGTGCTTTCTTGCGAGAATGCAGGCTCGAATTTTACCTTCGGTTTGGGGTACAATGAGCTTGTACTCCCTCGTCGCTAACCCACAGACCTTGGCTCCGACTATCCAAGGCTCCTGGATTAGGACAACGTCGGCTCCGCTTGCATCCAAGCGGAGTATGAGTGCAGCGGATGCTGCTTTACAATGGTGGAGATTTATTTGAAGGAGTCTCAGAGACATCTTCATGGATCTCCACCACTGTAGTGTCGGCGTCTGAGTCGTCGGATATATCCTCTCGACACATCGCCTCAAAATCCCGCATTAATTCTGCGTCGGAGGAGTAGCCTTCCTTCGGCTCCAGCTCGTTGTCGGGTGCCTCGATCTCCGAGGCCACATCCTGCGCGACTGGGTTGTCGACAGGACGAGCCTCGGCCGTGGCAGCGTCCGACTTGCACCTTTATGGTGACCGAGCTGAAGCCAAAGTTCAGCTCTCCTTTAGCTGCCTCTATTGGGGCCAGCGATTCTTTGTTAAGGATGATAACGGCCTGGTTTGTCGGCCCCTTTGACTCCTCAACCTTGACCACCTTCCAGTCAAGAGTTGGAAGTGTCGGATTGCACCTCTGCAACATCTTGAGGATGCGCTCAGGCTCCTTAAAGGTAGCCGGCACCCATAATCTTGCCCTCGGTCTACTGGGCACCTCGCTCCAGTCTACCGCGACTAGCTTCGCCCCGGCGTAGACCTCTCCGATCTGCGCCACCGCTGCTTTATATAGCTTCACGGAGCTCATCGCAGGCAACAACTTTGATGCTGCCCTGGTACCACCCCATGTCTTTGCAGACTGGAGGTGGCCCTGGGTCCTTCTCGAGCAACTCGAAGCAGCGGTCGGCAAGTGCCGCCTCCACCCACTTCCATTTACTCCTTGGGATCTTACCTTCCGCGCTGCCTTTGTCGAGGACGCCAATTAGCGTCCTCTCCTTGGCAATCTGCGCGAAGGAGATGTTGGCCACCACCCTCGACCTTTTCGCGACCGGGCCGGGTGTTTCTTGCGACCATTGTCTCTTTGGTTGAGAGACCATTGCGAAGTTTGGGAGCACCGATGTGGCCCACTCCACCTTCTTGAGCCAGTCTGCTGATGGACTGACCTCTGTGTTGGCATTTTGCCGACGGAGTATGTGCCCTGCACTCCTCCTTTCGGCATACGTATGCTTTCTGGCTTGGGCGCTGGTTGAGGGCAAATCGTCACCCTCCACCTTACCATAAGGTCGGGCAGCCGCAATATTACTTAGCTGCCTTTCCACGGTGTTGGTGTTGGGAGCTGGTCCGCCCCCCACCCCAGATTCGGGATGGGACCCACTCGGGTTCACCCCAGCGCTTACCGCTTTGCAGGTCTGTCCTGCTGTTGAGCTGGTCGGGCCGGGCCTTTCGTCCGATGCCTTCCCATGCGGGGAATTGCTCCCAGTTGACGTTTGGGGAGTGTCAGACTCTGTTTTTTTTTTTTTGTTGTTTTTTGTTTTTTAATTTATTGTTATACATTATACATCCCACGAGATGCAGAGAAAGGGAACATTCAGCCCGGGCAGAGATCCACGTTGCCCGGGTAAGGCATCATTAGAACAGGGGGCTGCCAAGTCCCTGAGCTCTCCGTTCGAGACTGGGCTAGTTTTTAGACCGGGCCCCCAGCCAGGCTGACTCTCGGCACGGGTCGAATGACATCTTAGCCCAGCCCGGTGTGAGGTGAGTGTGGGGGGTGGGATGTGGGTAGGTAGTGTGTGTGGGGAAGGGGGAGTGTGTGAGCTACTTATACGAGGCGGCACCACAAGCGCATCGTCAGTGTTGCTGCTTCGCGAACACCCGCTGGCTGTCCGCGACTGCTTATTTTCGGTGGTCTCCCTAAAGAGAACCGATTATTCGAAGCTAACCTACCTTTTTTAGGGGTAGGCCTTTCGCTATCCGCAACCTGCGACCCGTCCGGTAGCCTCAGCTAGGCCCCCTCTGAGCCACCTCACGCGCTCATCAGACCAGACAAATTTATGTAAAAAGCAATTGAAATTAGGCGAAACCGCATATGTGTGGCTGGGTCAAATTCTGTAAGGCCAAAGTTTATTTAAGTGCAGAAAAATCTCGAGTTTACTCAAAACCTGAAAATGTTGTGCATAGCCATGGCCCGCAGAATCATGAAATTTAAAAAATCAGTGCTCTTAGTGAAATAAAAATGAAATGAAAAAATAATATCAATTTCGACACCAAACAATTTTTCAACGATGTTCTTGCTGAGTAAGTTATTATATTAACTAAAATTTTAATATTACATGCTCCCTGCTACATATGTATGTATGTATGTATGTACATACAGTGGCTCACAGCTTAAAGCAGGTGTCGGCAGCGTCCTTTGCATTGTGCATAGGAAAAGGCCTCGGGGCAACGCCGCGGCACAGAAAATGAATCGTGTTGCTTCATGTCGGTTTTCTGCGCACACAAACGCACTAAGAACATGTGAGCGTCTACGTGCCGACCCCTGAGCCACTGTTTGACCCACTGTGAGTCTACGTAGTGACGATGCGTATGTAAATACATATATACATACATACGTATACAAACATATTCATGTAAATATTTATTTTTACATACAAACGTACATATTTATGTTCATGCGAGCAGACAAGAAAAGCACACAAACTGATCATTTAATTATCAATTAAATTAATTAGGAAAACAACAGGTGAAGCGGAGATTGAAATAAATGATGACTGTCCAACGCACTTTGCAAAGAAAAAGACAGCCTTTCTTGCCAAAGACTCCATCTTCCGCAGAGAATGTTCTGGAAGCTTTTCAGGATGAAAATATGATGAACCGTTTTGGAATGACCAAGGGAAATACTGCAAAGCAGTTCAATAAAAAAATTTTCGCAGACAAGGTAATCGCCTTGATGCAAGCCAATATTAAGGAGCATAAAAGGCATTATTTAATTGATCCTACATTTAAAATGTGCCCTTTTGGAGACTTCAAGCAACTTTTAATAATTTATGTTAAATATTTGCAGAAGGTAAATTGCTTCTAATGTACATTTCATTTACTTAACCAACAATCAATTAATCAACAATTTATTTGATTAGACAACCCCTTTTGTTTTTGTTTTGATGACTCGCAAAACGGAGCTGTGTTATCAGCACTTATTCACATACAAAGACTCAAACATTTGCTGCCTTAAAGGAGCATCCTTTATATGTGATTATGAAAAGGCAATGCGAAACGCGTTTAAAGGCTTGCATCCAATCGAAGGAGTTAACCTTCTAAAATGCGAAGCAATAACCTTAGACAAGAAGCTGTTTTCTCAATTTTTAAAATATTTTAAGAGACTGTGGCTTAAAAAGGTGTGTTATATTTATTGAATTGTATTTTACTTATAAATTTTTAACCATAATTATATAGGAGGGACCCATGTAACCCCGATATGCAATCGGTGTTTAAGCGGTCAACTAGAACGCAGTAGAGCGCAGTAGAAGCTGGGAAATAAAATACAAGCAAATGGGCACTTGTTTAAATTTTTGCTACTTTTATTGATGCAGAATATGAAAAAAGGCGCAAGTTTTCTTTGCTCTTTCAAAATGGTGCTAATGGAAATCAGCCACAGAAAAAAAACTTACGTGTAAGTTGAAAAAATTGTAAGTTAATCATTTAAAATAATATGCTAACACAATTGTTTCAAAGCAAGACTTCCTTGATGGTGTGGATAATGAAGGAAATTTAACTAGAATGTCTTCTGATCTGAAATCTTCCACATCATCACTTTCATAGAAAGCTTTCAATTCAAGCCAGATATCTGATAATTCATTGGTTCAAATGAATCCGTGCAATATGTGCCTAATTAACCCAAAGTATGTTTTGTTGCGCCCGTGCAATCATGTAAAAATTTGCGGTATATGTGGGATCAAATTGTGGCCCACAACCAAGCAAAAAACGACATGGAGAAGAATGAATATACAAAGCCAAAATGTCCAAGTTGCAACCAAGAAGTGGAAAAGGCAATACGCCATGTTTTTATTTATAATTAACTTACTTAATTACTTACTTACTTTATTTAATTACTTAATGTTTTAATTTCAATAAAATTATGTTACAAAAGAAATTGTGGCCTACAACCAAGCAAAAAACGACATGGAGAAGAATGAATATGCAGAGCCAAAATGTCCAAGCTGCTACCAAGAATTGGAAATGGCAATACGCCATGTTTTTATTTATAATTAAATTACTTAATTACTTACTTACTTAATTTTGTAATTTCAATAAAATTATGGTACAAAAGAAATTCTGTAAAAAAAGTGTATTTTACTTTCGAAATGTGTTTAATTTTTTCTGGTGGACTTAACTTGTTTTGAAACGAATATCTCCGCGCGGAGATGTGACTTTTTAAAGCGACATATCTCCGCCGTGTCTCAAAACGACATATGTCCGCGCGGAGATATGACGTTTTCAAACGACATATATCCGCCGTTCCACTAACGACATATATATCTCCGCGCGGCGATACTGTGAGGAATCGATATTCCTCACAAGATCCTAATAGGGGAGGGGGGCGAAATGGCCGGCGAAGAGCGCGAGGCGATCCCGCTACGTAAGAGGATGGAGCGCGCCTCGCTCCAAGAGCAGGGAACGGCGGAATTGGGCCAGCGGTGGGTCCAAGAGCCGAGGACCTGGAGGCGCCATGTAGATCCCATGTAGGCCATGTAGATCCCATGCAGGCCATGTAGATCCCATGTGGGCCATGTAGTTCTCATGTAGGCCATGTAGATCCTATGTAGGTCGATCCCGGTGCGGAAGGCTTGGGAAGACGGAGCGGTCGATGGAAAAGTACCAAGGGAAAGGAACCGTTGCGGATGGGCAGCGACGCGGACGCTGGGCCACAGGGAGCCTATAAGAGGAGGTCCGCGGCAGTCAGTCCCCTGCCGTCCCCGGCGTTTGCATTTCGCTCCGGCTTGTCTGCTGCTGGTTTTTCGGGCGTGGGTGAGCTGGGCATCTGGCGGTTTTCGGCGTTGTTACTCTACTAATAAATCTAGCTTATTTATATATTTATGACTGACTTCATTGTTTTCTATTTTAAGGCTATACATATAAGCTTGTGAGGACCCATACTGGGGCCCCTGTCTGGGGACCCTGTCGAAACACCCTTCCCCGTTTTCTCGATCAACGGTTCCAACAAGATCACAGAAAAGTGTCCTTTGTCAATTTTCGGCAAAACCACGCCGTTTTTTCTTTTGAAAACCCTAACAACTTTCGACGGCATTATTGGCCTTGACCCGCTAACGCAAGTGGGGGCTACATTGTCTCTAGAAAGCGGAACACTCACAGTCGGTAACACTACCGAAACAATCAGGTTCCACAAATGCACAGACCTCAACCATACTAACGTTATTGACGTCGACGCACCTCCATCCATAAAGGCAAGCTTCATGCAGATGCTGAAGAAGAGAAATAAGGCGTTCGCCGACCCTAACGAGTCACTGCCTTTTAACACTTCGGTCGTGGCCACCATTCGCACGGTGGACGACGAACCAATTTATTCCAAACTCTACCCCTATCCGATGGGTGTAGCCGATTTTGTCGAATCCGAGGTTAAGAGCCTCTTAAAAGACAACATCATCCAGAAATCGAGATCGCCTTATAACAATCCTATATGGGTGGTCGACAAAAAAGAACTGATGAAAAGGGCATTAATAAGAAACGTCTCGTAATGGAATTTCGGAAGCTCAATCAGAAGACTGCGCCCGATAAGTACCCATGCCCAGCATCTCAATGATCTTGGCAAACCTGGGTACTGCCAAGTACTTCACAACTCTTGACCTAAAAGCCGGATACCACCAAATAACTTTGGCGGAACGCGACAGGGAAAAAACTTCCTTTTCCGTAAATGCAGGGAAGTATGACTTTTGCCGACTGCCCTTTGGGCTAAGAAATGCTGGTAGCATTTTCCAGAGGACAATCGATGATGGGTACTAAAAAGCTTCTATGAAGCTAACATGAGAGTAGCTCAAGAGAAGTCGCAGTTCTTTAAGACGAGCGTAGAGTACCTCGGCTTAATGGACTAGCGAAGGCACAAGGACTGACCCTGAGAAAGTGAAAGCTATCCAGGAGTACGTCGAGCGAACGACGCTGTTCGGCCTAAGGTCGTTCCTAGGCCTAGCAAGCTATTACCATCAAAGACTGGGAGCTAAACTACGCTACTAACGAGCGGGAGCTTTTTGCAATTGTATGGGCCTTGGGGAAGCTGCGCCATTGCATTTATGGCGTCAAGGACATAAACGTGTTCACTGACCACCAGCCACTCACATTCGCGGTATCTGAGGGAAACCCCAATGCGAAAATCAAACGTTGGAAGGCACGCATCGACGAGATCGGTGCCAAGCTCTTCTACAAACCCGGCAAAGAAAACTTTGTCGCAGACGCATTGTCGAGACAGAATATTTGTGCGCTAGATGCTGCGACAATTCATAGCGAAGTGTCAATGACCTACACGGTAGAGACGACAGATAAGCCTGTCAATTGCTTTAGGAATCAGATCCTCCTAGAGAAGGCGCAGTTTCCACTAAAACAGATTTTTGTTCTCTTTGGAGAAAAGACGCGCCATATAATACACTTCCGAGACAAAAACGATCTCGTGGATACCGTCAAGTCCATAGTAAACCCCCAGGTCGTAAACGCGATCCATTGTGAGCTCCCGATTCTAGCCTGCGTACAGCATGAACTAGTGAAGTCCTTTCCGTCGACTACGTTCTGGCACTGCAAAAATCTTGTCGCCGGCGTTTTCGATGAGAATGAGAGAAAAGAAATAGTCACCATTGAACACAATCGGGCCCACAGGGCCGCCCAGGAAAACGTCAAACAGATCATAACGGACTATTACTTCCCAAAATGACTAAATGACTAAAATGACTCCGTAAATGACAAGATATGCTCCAAAGCGAATTACGATAGGCATCCCAAGAAACAGGAGCTGGGGCCGACACCGGTCCCCTCGTTCACGGGAGAGATGCTTCATGTAGATATATTCTATACAGAAAAGAAGTATTTTCTAACTTGCGTGGACAAATTCTCGAAATTTGCCATTGTGCAACCGATAGCTTCCCGCACTATAGAAGACATCAAGACTCCACTACTGCAGCTCTTGAACATCTTCCCAAACACGAAACAAATATATTGCGACAATGAACCATCGATGAGTTCAGAAACCATCAGATCACTCCTCCGAAACAACTTCGGAGTACTCATTATCAAAACTCCGCCCCTCCACACTACCTCAAATTGACAAGTGGAGAGATTCACTCTTGCAGAAATTGCAAGATGCCTCAAAATGGATAGAGGGGTTACCGACACAGCCGAACTCTTCCTTTAAGCGACAGCGGAGTACAATAGATCAGTGCACTCGATCACCAACAAAATACCCATTGACATTCTGCACGCTGTTGCGGCAGATACGAACAAAGAAATTCAGAACAAAGTGCAAAAGGCTCAGATCGTGCAAAACAATCGGGTCATCCAGGCACGACATAACAGAAGCTTCAGAGTAGGCGAGAAGGTGTTAGTTAAGTCCAACAGACGCCTCGGGAATAAGTTGACCCCTTTATTTGTGGAGGAAACAGTAGAGGCGGACTTGGGGACAACAGTCCTAATTAGAGGGACAGTGGTCCATAAGGATAACCTTAGGTAACTACACCGGCTAGGTTAAGAAACACACCTTGGTGGCGGTATTTTTTTAGTTTTCCTTTTAATATTTTTTCCACAGGATTGTCTGGGTGCTTCATCTCCTTACAATAGTATCGGCGCGCGTCACCGATTACACCCACTCAAATTACATACCAATTACGGACGGAACTTTACTGGTTTGGGACAGTCTTGACACGTCAAGCACATGGCAAACTTGACCGAATACGGTCGCATTGCTGACGAGACTGGGAAAATGACGGACCTTTTCCCAAGATCCCACATGAGACAGTTACTAGAGGCCGAACGCAACCACATTAGAGACATGTTGTCCGATATCGGTGTTCACCACCGACTGGCTAAGAGCCTAGACTTCCTAGGGACGGCCCTTAAGGTCGTGGCCGGGACGCCAGATGCGTCCGATTTAGAAAACATGAAGTTCACTGAAGCTCAGCTAGTGCAAGCAAGCAATAGACAAATTTTGATTAACACAAAAGTTCAAAATCAGTTAAATTCCCTCACTAGCACCGTAAATAAGATCCTCAGTATAGAACAAAAAGAGATTATAAATTCAGAGCACCTTTATCAAACCTTATTAGCCAGAAATAGAATTCTTATAACAGAGATAGAAATCCTCATGCTCACGATCACCCTGGCAAAAGCCAATATAGTGAGCCCATCCATTTGAGACCACGCTGACATAGAATCTGTTCTCGCTGACCAATTCACAGGGGTCATGATATCGAATTTGTTCGAAGTATCCAGAATAAAAATTCTTCAATCCATTAATTTAATTTATTTTATAATTGAGTATCCAAAAGTTAGTTTACCTTGTAAAAAGGTCACGATATTCCCGGTTGAGCACAACGGAGCGATACTACAATTAACAGACAACATCGTGGCTGAATGCGGCAACCAAGTGTGGGCGCTCACAGCTTGAGTCTCCACAAACATGACCACCTTCTGCAAGAAGGAGGTGAGGGGATCCTGCGCGCAGGGATTACACTCTGGCGGCACCGCTCATTGCCTCTCTCAACCAAGCCACCTAGAGCCCATCACCCTCGTTGACGACGGAATGGTCATAATCAATAACAGGCCAGCCACGATTAGCTGTGACTCGGACACGTTGATCACAACCTCCGTTACGCAGTTGGTCACCTTCACCTTCACGACTTTGCAATCATCAACGGCTCTCGATTCCGGAATCGCAACAACATCCAACAGCGACTGCCGGGCATAGCATCGGTGCCAGCCCTGAACATCACAGGGCACCAGTCGGTTCTAAGCCTACCCTTCATGCACCAGCTCAGCGAAGTGAATCTAAGCTACATAAAAGAGGTCGAGCAGGCTACCATGGGCCGGCTTAATCTAGTCCTTGCCTTCGAGCTCAACATAGCTCTATGTGGGCCTATTGGAGGCATCGTATACCTCAAAGAAGGAGGCAAAACGAGAGCCGGATCAACGAGATAATCGAGAAGTTGCAAGCGACGAGGACGACAGTTCTTTGAGAGGGGGAGTAGTTAACACTCCCCACCGGCTGCACGGTATCGGCAGAATTCCGATACTCGAGGGGTGGGGGCAGCGACTACATTGTCGCACGAGCTTATGCCTAGGAGCCGTTGGCCTGCACTCGAGATCATATTTCGCTGCTGCATAAACAACCGCTGTGAAGCTGATGGTCTGGACGAGGCGCTGACGGTGCAGAACGTCGGTCCAAGCAGCACTGCCGCGATGGTGGGTAGATTTAAGTAAAATTGTATTATTGTATCTTTAGATTCATTCCCACTTTGAAACGCGCCAGTCGAGCCGGATAACAAACTATTAAAACTTACAACCGCGAGTTTCATTGCCGTTGGCCGAGCCACGGTACCAATAGTCGGGAATAACAATAATTTAATTTACATATATTCTATATTCTATATACATATATATATTCTATATATTATATTATTATATATTATAAACCCTGACCTTAATACATATGTTCCTGAGATTATTGTACCATTAAGTATCGTCTAAACCTCACTGGTTCTTCAGTTCCTACTTAAAGAATAGGAAATCCAGACTCTTTAAAAAGTACCAGAAAACTGGCTAATTACTTGTCTTTGTACAATATTCTTACGCCCGTTCTCAATTCCTAACTGCCAATAGTCTGTGCTTTAATCTTTAACTTCCTTTTTGTATTAGAAACTTCCACAATGATCCTAAAAAATTCTTTTCTTTTGCTAACTCTAATTGTAAGTCCCTTCATTATCTTAACAAATCTGAATCTTCTGCTGCTGGTACTCCTCTCATATCTATAACGCATCCCCTCCGTATTCCTACCATTTGCCTCCCGCTAACAGCACATTTCAACCGTATTTTGAGGAAAGCTGTATGCTTGAAAGCTTGAAGTCGTAGAAATGCCTATGCCAACCCTTAACCTTTCATTTCAATCTATCTTAGGAACAGTCTTGTCTCCCAGTAATTTGGGAGACTCCAAAAGTGACTATCACCCAGGAAGTGATGAACTGTTTGAGTTGTTGAGAAGAGTTAGTAGTGTCTATGACAATAAACTACAAAAGTTTTGGTCACTGGAAGAATTGCCGTCTTCGAATAAGTCTGTATCTCCTGAACACAAGTTATATGAGGAGCATTAGAGAAAGACTACACAAGTCTTGCCTACAGGTCGGTTTGAAGTTAAACTGCCGTTCAAATCAGATTCCAGTATCTTGGGTAACTCCTTTGAAGTGGCTAAACAGCGGTTTTTGTCGCTTGAAAAATGATTGTCTCGTGACCCTGAGTTACATAAGATGTACTTGGAGTTCATGGAAGAGTACCTCTCCTTGGGTCACATATCTCCCACAAACAACACAATCCCTAAACTCCACATTATTTTATTCCCCATCAGTGTGTGTTGAGGCCCCAAAGTACGTCGACCAAGCTCTTGTCGTTTTCGATGCGTCTTTTAAGGTGGTCTTCAACGACATATTCCCACGATACAGAATGAGCTGTATTCTACGTTACTCCACTTCAGACTACACAGGTACGCCTTGACAGCCGATGTCAAGAAGATGTATCGACAAGTCTTGGTAGATAATGCGGATAGACCATTTCCGCTCATAGTGTGCAGACGAGACCCTTCTGAGTCCTTGAGAAAATACCAGCTCAACAACATAACATATGGGACGGGACCAGATCTATTTTTGGCTATTCAGTGTTGGAAGAGGTTGAGTGAGTCTGCAAAGCTCTCATTCCCTAAGGCTGCTGAAGGTATTTAGTCCGACTTCTATGTCGATGACATGTTGACTGGTACTGGTTGCGTAGAGGAGTTAAAGACAATTAAGTCTGATGTGGCGCAAATGCAAAGTCAAAAGTAGCGCTGTTCAAAACGAAAACGCTCCCAAGGCTTGAGTTATGTGCCGCTCACCTCTTCGCAGATCTGTGTCACCTACTCAAATCGCTGCTCAAGGTTCGAATCGAGAAAATATTATACTGGTCAGATTCGGAAGTTACCCTTTATTGGATCCGATCCCACCCTTCGTCGTTGTTAACATTCGTTGCGAACCAAGTAGCAGAGATTCAAGAGTGATCAGGTGACGCTACGTGGTGGCATGTGCCAACAAAACAGAACCCAGCAGACATATGTAGCTTCGAGAGGTTGTGACGTAGAACCCCCAGGACCCAGGACACCGGAACAGGCGTGTGTCAGTTGCTTAAAGCGATGGTGGCTTGTCTCGTCAGCCAGGCAAATGCTCTGGCAGCGATGGTCCCGGGAGTATGTAATGGGCTTGCAAGTCAGATGCAAGTGGCGGAGAATTCGCCCCGCTTCGCCACCGTAGATAAGTTAGGCTTAAGATGTTTGTATATGAAGAAAAATGAAATGTCGTCGAATTATCCTTAAATCGAACGCACGCCCCAGAATTTGACTCGTACATTTTGCGAAGTCAAAATATATGCTTATAATTGCAGCCTTATAATTGCTTATAATTGCAGTTTTCACGTTGGTAAAACTATTCCAAAATTACAGGGAGCGTTGGACGGAGACTCGAAATTAAGCAGTGTGTGATGTCTGGCACCACATATTCCACAGAATCGAGAACGACCTACACCTTTACAATGGACTGCTCGGAGGCGATTGGTACACAGGGACAGCTTCTTAGCTTCCTGACGGTGAAGGCGAGGGAGAAGATTGTAGAATTACAAACCCATAAATCAAATGCTCTGGATTTCCACAAAATGCACAACAATTCGGCTTGATGCTAGTTGCTATTAGCCAGTGTTTCCGATGTCTATGGGTGTACATATCCTTAGCGTGCTCTTGGGCCTCCAATCTCTGGCATCTCTCCTCCAAGAAAGTGGTAAATTGCTCTGCTGTGGAGAGGCTATCCAACGACGACGTTTCCTCCCATTTGGTTCGTGTGGCACTGTCCGCCCTCTGCAACAGACTTTGTATCACAATGCAGTCAGCGAACTGCTCCTTTGTCCCTAGACTCTTAAAATCCCGCAGATTAGCAATTGCGGTTTCTGCCAAGGTCTGGAGTTGCGACACAGATGTTTCCTTAATACGCTGCACACTCAGAAAGTCGGTGACATGTGTCTGAAATATTGAACGGCTTTTATTGAATCGTTGCTTGAGAAAATCTACCGCGAGGTGATAGCTGGCCTGGCTTAATTCAAGTAACGAAATCGCGTCTATAGCCGGTCCTTTCAGGCAGGATCGTAGGTGAAGTAGTTTCTCCACACTCGTTAGGTCAGGATCCTTGGCAATTATGGAGAAAAGCATGCTCCGAAACGCAGAACACTGTGAGTAGTTGCCTTGGCTTCGGGTGCTTGAACTGTCGTGGCCTGCAGCTAGCAACTTGTAAACGCTGCTGCCATTTCCACTGTAGTGCAGAGTTGAATACATAAAAGCTTGCATCTGTGCAGCGTCCATTCTTTACACTCTTCCCTCAGGTTCAAATTCACGGTCTAAACTGAGTTCGTTGAGCAATTCTACTAACTATTTAATGTTACTGCGTTGTTGTTGCGCACCGACAACAAAGTATTTTTATGGTGAGATATTATGTTATCGCTATTAGGTTATCGCTTATCTTTTCTTAGTTCTGCTTTTTTATTCGTTTTACTTATTTTTGTATTAATTCGATTTCATTTATAGGCAATAATTGAGAAACATTTTTTTTAAATTGGTCTCTGCTTGGTATTTTATCAGTAGATTTCTTTTTGACATAATCTGTAGAATCTTCTCTGCAGTTATATTGTTGGGTTGTCTTTTCTCTTTCTTTCTTTCTCTTTTACTGTTATTGATTAAAATTATAATATACATACATAGGTATATTTATATATATAAAATTCTCGTGTCACAATGTTTGTTCCCGTACTCCTCCGAAACGAGTAGTATCGAGTAGTCTGAGAATCGGCCAACATCTATGTATTTTTCATACCCTTCAGTGATAAGGGTTGTCCGCCCTAAACATTTTTTTTTAATTTTTAGACATTTTTTTTAAATTAAGAAATGCATACAGCCCTAAATTTTTACCCTTTTATCACCAACCCCTATTTTTAAATAGCTATTTTAGTAATTTAATCATTTTTCATCCTCGGTCGATTACTGATCAATCGTCATTTAATTAGTTATCCCCGCAAGTTGTCTACAGGTGTCACTTTTGAACCAGTAAACAGCACGGAGTAGGGATGAGAACGAGGCCGGTCTCCTGTTTCTCTCAAACAAATAGACTTCTCTCACTCCCTACACAGTTGTCGGCCATCATTATTGTTTATGCATTAAGTATAGTAGTACAGTTGACAATTATCAGTTAATTTTTATTCAAATTGGCCAAACTTTTGCTTTGTTTTTAACAATATATTTTTCATATGATTATGAAAAATAAAATGTTTTGCTTTCGTAAAACAGTCTAATGTTTACATAAATATGTAAATTATGTGTGTACAATCAAATATTAAATACATTATAACTAAGGCCAAGATTTTTGCCGTGATTTTATTTTAACATTTTCAAATTAATGCTGTAAAGTTTATGACATTTTTCATAATTTTTTTTTTTTCACGAAACTAATATTTTTGCTATTATTTTATAAATTCAAACGAATCATTTCAAAACTGCGGCAAATATCTTGGCCCTAATTATAACTATAACATTGTTCATCATTAAGTAATTTCAATAATTCTATTTATGTGTGTTTTGTACAGTGAGCAATGCCAAGAATACGCAAAGGGGCTGATTTGAGCCATAATACAAGTAAATCTAGAAGCTTGGGAAATAGAACATCCGAAAGAACCGAAGAACAAATCCAGCAACAAAATAATGATGCACGTGTAAGAATGGCGCAATTGCGTCCAGAGGAGTCAGAAGATACACAAGCTGAACGCAATGAAGTAATAAGATTAGAACAACGACAATCACTCCGTTTCACAGTCAAAAGACGCAGAACAAATGACCAACTACGACCACAGGCACATCGAGCATTTACATCTGATTCATTCCTGCGTCTAGCATTCCAGTATGAGCCCGATATCGAATATTATGCTCATTCAAAAGTGGTAATTGGTGCTATGGACCAATTCAAAGATGAGCCAGCTGGGATGTGTTGGATACTTAAAATTACCGACCGATTTCTGCCCAATCGCTGATTCGCAAGATCCTCTCATAAATCATGAATGGCTTGCAGAAAGAGCAATTTTAGCGGCAAAAAATGTATACGTTGACAATTTAAATCTGAAGATACAAATGTGGTGGCCAGGGAACTTTGTATCATACAAATCTATTGATTCAGTTTGCGACAACAGCGAAGCAGTAAATTTTCCCGCAGAGTTTTTGAATTCACTGGATTTGCCAGGCATGCCACCGCATAATTTACAATTAAAGATTGGATCTGCGGTTACACTAGTCGACACGACTTTTCCGCTGTAGCCAAAAATGACTTTTTCTGATAGATTTGGATGTTTAAAAATTTTTAAAGAATTTTTTTTTTTTACTGGAGTAGTTTTTTTTTTAAGAATTTTTAAAAAAAATTGGTATTTTTTGTCATTGGTAGTGCTTCTATTTTTCACATAACTTAAGTTTCCTACAACTAGTTGTATTGAACTTTGCATTTAAAAAGAGCTGACAAATACAGCTATAAATCTGACTCAGACACTTTGAAACTGCAACTTAACGTCTGGAAGATATTAAGCTTCCAAATTGAAATCTCATCATTTTTTTCGGTATTTTTTCCCGAAATTTTGACTTTGAAAAATAATTCTTTAAAAAAATTGAAATTTCCAAATCTATCAGAAAGTCATTTTTGGCCACAGCGGAAAAAAAAAGTTGAATTTTTTCGAGTAGTGTTATCTTGCTTCGTTATTTGAACCCCGGTTGTGCAACGGTACGCGATTAGTCATTCAAAAATTAATGAAAAACGTGATCGAAGACAGCATTTTTAATTGAAAATTCTGAGGTGAAAATATATTAACACCACGGATTCCTATTATACCTACAGATGTGCCAATTCAATTCAAACGTGTTCATTAGATTGGCATTTGGAATGACAATCAACAAATCCCAAGGCCAAACGATGTCTATTTGTGGCTTAGATTTGAGAACACCATGTTTTTGACACGGACAAATATACGTGGCATGCTCTCTAGTGGGTAAACCATCCAGTTTGTTTGTGTTATCTGAAGATGGGCTAACAAAAATATTGTTCACGCTATAGCATTAAAAGATTAATATTGTTTGTTACTGTCGTAATTAATTAATTAATGATATATAATTTTAAGACGTGCTCCTACGTGAGACGAATCTGCCTACTTTGAAATATAACGGATAGTAACCCCGCTCAGGGGACAGTTCAATTAACAATTGTTAACTTTTATAAATAAAAAAGTATTAGGATAAATTTGTTTCAAAAATCGTAAAAGAATTTATATACATTTTATTTCCATCCAACAACAATTTTGAATACAAGGGTTGCTTGAGGCGGCGTGCCAACTTTCCTTGGCACGCCCTGGCTCTGCGGATCAAGTGCGAAAATATTGAAAATGACAAAATTCTCAAAAGGGAAACGACTTGTTTTTAGGTATAAGTTGGGTAATAATAACTTTATTTTATATTATTTTTAAGAAATACATGTATACTCGTTTGAATACATACATACATATATGACCACACATCCGTAGGTGTTTATTTATAAGTGATTAATTACAAATATTTTAATTATACATATGTAGATGATCAAATTTATATCTGTTTGATCAAGTGCCGAAGTTTGTTATCTTTACATAATTTCGTATATACAGCATAGTATGCTTTTAATGTGAATAATGTTGTTATATTAATTGTATTTAAATTCTTTTCGGATATTCTGATTTTAGGGTAGAGATAGGATCAAGATTAGTGTTAAGATTGATTATTTAATATCCAAACACCAACTACTATAATACAGAGACAATAATTATTTAGACACGTCCAATTATGCAGAGGAGTTTTTCCCAACCGATCGAGTTTTACCTACTCGTAAATGCCTAATTTTTATTGCTATATCGGTAGATTTAACGATAATACAATTATTCGTTTGTATATACAATCTATTAGCTTTCGATTTAAAATATATTGTATATAGTAATTTAGAAATAGGAATATATTATATAAGAGTGGTGGAAAAGCTTTGGTGCTTCTTAGTAATCCAATTGCAGACCACGCTTGTTAAATACCAACTTATGGATTAATTCTCTTTGGAATTACTTCTTTTTCTTATTCTTTAATATAACGACCGGATTTAATGAATTTATCAGGGATCAAGCCGATGTTTCGTTGGGTTCCATCCAACCTTCGCTGTCGTCTTCACTATCCGAGTCATCAGACTCGGACAATTCAATCGCCACTCTTCTTGCCAAGATCGATGCCACATCAAGCGGTGCTGTGTTGCGCTCGATTTCCTTCTGCTCGGACTTTTCCACCTTACGCAGAGTAATGCCTGAAATCAAAATTCAATTGTGAACTAGTTCGTCCGTAACTATTTTATTGATTACACTACGCAACATCAAATTTCCACTGGGAACCAAACCGACTTATTCTGATAGATTTGAGGCTTTTCAAAATTTTCTATTCATTATTTTTCCAAGCCGCTATTTTATACCCGGTACTCGAAGAGTAAAAGGGTATATTAGATTTGTGGGGATAACGGTTGTGTGTAACGCACAGAAGGAAGCGTTTCCGACCCCATAAAGTATATATATTCTTGATCAGCATCAATAGCCGAGTCGATATAGCCATGTCTGTCTGTCCGTCCGTCCGTCCGTCCGTCTGTCCTTCTTCATTTGCGCCTATATCTCAGAGACCATTTAAGCTAGAGCAACCAAGTTTTGCATCCAGTCTCCTGTGTGATCACACTACTCCAAATGTATTGCAAAATTTCGCCCCGCCCCTTTCCGCCCCCACAAAGGACGAAAGTCTGTGGCGTATACAATGTTGAAGATACGAGAAAACTAAAAACTCAGAATTATAGCGAATAATTATTTCTATCAGAGTGTTGAATCTGGATCAGATCGGATCATTATTATAGCTACAATGAAGAAAACCATTTCGAAAGTCATCGTTCCCTCTCGCTCTCTCTCCCACGCGACCCTGTCTGCTTTGCTTATTCGTTTAAATGAGCGCCTAGATCTCAGAGACTACAAGAGCTAAAGCAACCAAACTTTCTATCCAAGCTCCTGTGATATCAGACCAGCACAAGTGTATTTCAAAATTTTGCCACGCCCCTTTCCGCCCCCACAAAAGACGAAAATCTGTGGAATCCACAATTTTTAAGATAAATGAAAACCAAAAACGTAGAATCATGGGAAATTACCATATCTACCAGATTGCCGAATATGGATCAGGTCGGATCAATATTATAGCCAGAAGAAATAAATTAAATTTCAGTGGCTACGCAACGCCTGCCAAGCGCTGACTCATGCCCTCTCTCTCTGTCCTAAACACTTGTACGTCTCAAATACATATGTAGTATACATGTCATGTAGAAATTTAGAAGCAGATGTAAAAATCATATGCAAACAAAATCGGAAACATGCCCATTTTTTTAATTTGTCCCTTTTGCGAACATATAAGAAATTGCATAAATCGCAAGCTCATATATGTATGTACATATGTATATACTGACTGAGTACCGGGTATACGGTAGAGCCGCGGCCTTTGCCGCGGCTCACAACGTTCCCCCTCGTTTTTTTTAAATTTATTGGTCCGGTATTTTTTTAATATGTTTTTCTGAGGTAGTGCTTCTTTTTCACATAACTTAAGTAGCTTACATCTAGTTGATTTGAACTTTGCAATTCTGAAAAGCTGATAGTTTGATAGTTTGATACAGTTTTATTGTCAATAGCGAAAGTTGTGCGGATAGGATAGCGAAAGCGAGATTAGCGATGTAGAGTTAGCGGTTCAAGAGTCCAAAACTGCAAGAGGCGGGCCGAATTGCCCGTTCCCTAATGCGAGCGCGACGATTGAAGAGCCCAGACGCAGCAAAGGCAGGCGGGCCGAATTGCCCGTGCCCTAATGCGAGCGCGACGATATCCAGACTGATTTGAGGGCAGGCGGGCCGAATTGCCCGTGCCCTACTGCAAGCGAGAGTGCGGCAGATCCAGAGGAGAGCGCAATAGCGAAGACGAAAGATCGAGAGAGTGATAGAAAGTCGAAATAAAGAAGAAAAGAAGACGAGAGGACGGCTGGATAGGCTGCTGCCATGCGGGAGCTTATATGTATATATGTGTGTACAATGTGCAGTGCAGTGGGCAGTACAAACAGCAAACAATAAAAAGGGAATTTAATTTACTGCTGAACCACTGGCTATAATGTTTCCATCAACTCTCTTGATATTGGGCTGCGGAACCCGACAATGAACAAAATTGAATTTGAAAGCTTAATATCTTCCAGGATGTAAATTTCAGCTACAAAGTGTTTGGGTCTAATTTATAGCTGCATTTATCAGCTCTTCCGAATTGAAAAGTTCAATACAACCAGATGTCAATACAAAAAGAACTACCTCTAAAAAAAAAAACCAAAAAATAGCTGATTTTAAAATTTAAAAAAAATTCCACATTGAAAATATAACCAAATTTGGTTTTGTTTACAGCGGAAAAAGAAGTTCAGTTTTGTTGCCTAGTTTTACCAATTGGTACTTACCATCTCGAATCGCTTTCATTAAATCGTTGCGGGGATCATGAAACGGAGGCAGTAATTTTTTGGCACTCACAATGTGCGATCCAGCATTTAGTTGCCCTTGCTGAATTTCGACATTGGCAGGCGTTTTGGGCAGAACTTGGTGTGGACGCAGTGTATGAAGACTGCCTAAGCCTTCATCTACAGGTGGTGGTGGTGGCGGCGGTGGTGGTGCCGTATTTGGTGAAGATAGTTTGGGTAGGTGCTACAGGATGAATTGAAAAAGTTAAGCCCGAACAATGAAATTGAAAAAGATAATCTAACAAACCTGATCGGGCACTGGTGGTGGTGGAGGTAAGTCGCTAAGAGAATTCGGTTGGTTTACTGGCATGCCAATGCTGTTAAATGTATTACTTAGTTGCGCCATAACAAGATCATTTGCATTTTGAGCGCTGTTGCTTGGAGCCATCTGCGGAGATCCAGCTCGCGATGCACTGTTTGTGCGACCCAGTAGTTTAACAGACATATGGCTATTGTTTGCGCCGTTCATTGATGACAAAGGTGAAACTGCGTCTGGAACTGGCGGTGGCGGTGGCAACGCATCACGACTTGTCGACATACTTCGACCTCGCGTCGGAGTATTTGCATTTGAGGCAGTAGGTGTGCCGCCTCCACTACCATTTGAAGGTGGTGCCGGTGGTGGCTGCGAAGGTCGGGGTTTATTACGAGATGGCGTTCCCGGTCCATATATCGGTTCTGGGGACATAACACCCTGTCCACTTTGACCGTACAACGCATGCGACTGATACAGCCCGGAATCGTAGAGTTGCTGATGCTGCAAATGCATGTGAGGTACGGCCGACAAGCCATTCCCACCGTAAGTCGAGTATTGATTAGCAGACGCTTGTACGCTTGTATGCTGCTCGTAGCTTCCGCTACCATCGACGTGCTCAGATGGGTAGCTGCGTCTTAGTTCAATAGAGCTTGGACGCGGCGGGCGCGTGTCATAAACACCCATATCTAGAAAAGCGCAAAAAAGACGTTAATGCCATTGAAATGTGACGAGTCTAATACGTAATCTATTCTTACAGGAAAAAAGAAACAAGCCAAGTACATAAATGCTTATGTCGAAGGTAAAAATGTAATTAAAAAAAAAACTAAGTAAAATAGGAAAAACCAGGGAGAAATTTTTAATACCCTTGAAGCTCGACGATTACTAAATAAATCTTTTCTTTTAATAGACATAGGGGTCCGATTTTGACAGAATCTTATTTAGTTATGTACAGTCTACGAAAAAATTACGGTTTTTGTGATCTTGTGGTCCGATGCGGGCGGTAAATGACGAATACCATTGCGCTCAAAGTTTCGTTGATAGCGCTTTGAAATTGAGAGGTTCACAGATTACGACACAAACTTCTTCGTCTTCTATAGTGACCAATTTTTTACAGCCCACTTCAAGGGTATTAAAACGACGTATGTACAACATGACAAGTAATTAAGTATTTCTGTGCAAGAAACGCTACCATTAGGCATAGATGTGAATTATATTGAATTTATATTCTAAAATGCTCTTCACAAAATATAAATATGTACTCTGTAATTGTATTCTGTAATGAACTAATTGGGATTGCACTGTATGTTTATTATACTATTTTTGTTTTTATAATCAGGGATCATAAATAAGAGTTAGATAAAAAAAAAATCAAAGCCTTTTCCGAATTGCAAGGTTCAATACAACCAGATGTAAGATACGATACTTAAATTAAGTGAAAAATAAGCACTACCTCTAAAAAATACATGAAAAAATACCAGATTGAAGAATTCATTAAAAAAAACTAAATCTTACAAATGTTCAGATCCTCAAATCTATCAGAAAAATTCGATTTGGTTCACAATGGGAAAAAATGTTCAATTATGTTGACTAGTGTATTAGCACACGCATCGAAAAAGAACGAGTGTTAGCGGAACATAGCAACCGCTCACCGCACAGAGTCTTCGCTAGCGCCTAAGCCCGCCTTGAATTAACTTTCCCAAATAATATTAAAGATTTTGTTTAAGTAAATATATAATAGCAATACACCAGTCTTGCATCAGAAAATTAATCCTATTAGTTCAGAAAACACGTTTTATTTTCAATTTGTTTTAAAAATTTAAAAATTTTGTTTTATGTTTTTTTTTTATTATCAAAAATTAATTTGTATTTCATTATTTTTATTACAAAATTATGACTCATACGATCCCTGGTTATAATTGTTTCCAGTCTTTTTCTCAAAAATTTTTTCCTGTGCAATCCAAGCTCGGGTGTACACTTTTCTGACATTTAGACAAATAACGAGGGGCAACGTTGTAAGTTGTGGCAAAGTCCGCGGCTTTACTTTATACTCGGCATTCAGTCAATATACAAGAGAGCTTATGATTTATGTAATTTATTCAATATGTTTTATATGTCGTTCTGTATCGCTTTTCGCAAAAGTGCTAAATTTTATTTTTGGTGAAGAAAAATTGTACAATATCGGTTGAACCGATTGGGAGATTTTTATGTATTATCTGTTTCCATTTTTCTTTACATTTTTTTTTACATCTGACTTTTCCACAAAATCTGTCCGAAAAAGAGTGGGCGAGATAGAGAGTAAGTAAAACCGTGGAAGGTGTTGCATAGCCACTAAAAATAATTGGTTCCTTCTGACTTTAATAGTCTTATAGTTTCTGAGATTTAGTCGCTCATCTGAATGGAGGTTCAGACAGAAATAGCTATATCCATACACACATCCATTTTCTCCACAACGTAAATGTAAATTTTTCTGCAGGATCTTCTGGCTTAGTAAACAATGAGAATTGCGCAAAAACATAGAATAATTCAACTGAATATAAGGATGTGTTGAAATTTCCATTGTGATATCGATTAAGTGTATGTACATACATACACATGTACATATGTACAGTTGCGAAAAAAATAATAGCACCACTACTATACATTTTGTTCGTGATAGAAAAAAATGCGAATCATGTTGCGATTTTTTTTAATATTGATTTTTTTATATTGCTTAGTATTCCCCATAAACAAAAACTTCGTTACCGTTCTTCAAATTTCTATATACATATATTTTTCTATAGATTTTTTTTGGGATTTTAAGAAAAAAGATACAAAAATGGCGGAAAAAAATATCACCACTAGCCATGTTTTTAGTGAAGCTTCTATATTTCTGAAAATTGTCTTTGTAGAAGGCACGTATTCATTAGTTTTGACTAAGATTTCATTGCTTCTGTCATAAATGTTAATAATAATCATTACAATGGGACGTGGAAAGCACTGCACTGCAGAGTTGCGAGATCTGATCAAAAAACTGATATTAGGCGGAAAAACTTACAGAGAAGTTGATCGATTGGTATGATACTCCAATAAAATGATTAAAAACGTCTTAAACTATGAAGAAAAGGCTGTAAAACGCGGACGAAAACGATCTATGACCCCTCTTCATGGCAAAAGACGGATTCGTCAGAGCAAGAAGGGTCCCTTTAAGTCAGCTACCGAGTTTAAAGAAGGGCTTAAAAAAAATGCGATGGATCAAACAGTTAGTACATATCTTAGCCAACATAACATAAAAAACCTGCAGGTACCACTTTAAACGCGACACATATTACTAAGCACATGAAGTTTGCCAGTGTTCAAGCAAATCGGACATTCCAACAATGGACGAATATTCTACGGTCAGATGAGTCAAAAGTGGCTATGTTTGGTGGAAAAGGATCTCGATCATACGTTAGACGTCCAAGGAACGTAGAATACAAACTTTAGTACACCACAAAAACCATTAAGCATGGAGGGTGTAGTGTAATGGTATGGGCCTGCCTTTTCCACTATGGAGTAGGTACAATAGGTTGGATAAAAACGATGCCAGGACTTAATTAATTCGATGCCAAGACGCTACGCAGCTGTTATGGTTAAAAAAGGACATTGTACTAAATATTAAATGATAATTATAGATTATTTTTTGAACTATTATTAGTTCGAAATAGTTAACTAATGAGTTCGTTACTTTTTGGCCATTCTTTTGTTTTTAATTCAATTTTTGAAAAGAGGTGCTATTATTTTTTTCGCCTAATTTGATCACTTTCAATGAATTTCCTTAAATAACTTAAAAACGTTAAAAATTAAGAAGATTTTTTTATATTCATATGTTTATAAGAGTCTTCCATTTCTAAAAATGTTCTTATTCTTACTTAAAGTTAAAAATGTGAGTTTGGCAACTATTTAAAAAATGCTTGTGGTGGTGGTGCTATTATTTTTTTCTCAGCTGTACATATGAATGTATGTACATATGTATGTATGTACATATGTATGTATATTTATATATTATTTAAGATACCTCTCTGGGCAAACCAAATTATAAAGAGTTGCTCGTGGAAAAATTAGGATAGAAGCGCATGAGAAACATTTAGAGTCTACGTTGAGCTTTCTTTAAGTTGATTTGATGTCTAACCTGTAATTGCAACGGCGGTTTGCTTTGTGAGATTACTGTTTTTCTCCAAATGTGAGAGCATATTATATGGCTTTACTGAATCTGTAAATGAGATGATCAGGTGTGTTTGTTTGTTCCATTCGTATATATATGTATGTACATTTAATTTTATTTTTCCTGTGCTAAGCAAAAAAAGTTCATATGTTCATATGGCATGCAAATCTCAAATCTTCTCAATCGAAACATTCATGAAATTATCGAGTACTCGGAAAATATTGAATGCGACATGAAGTCTGATCCAAGTCCGTTTGATAACACTACTCGACAAATTTTAACCTTTTTTTCCGCTGTCGCCAAAAATGACTTTTTTTGATAGATTTGGAGATTTAAATTTTTTTTTTTCATGGAGTAGTTTTTTTTAAAAAATCTGGTATTTTTTGTCATAGGTAGTGCTTCTATTTTTCACATAACTTAAGTTTCCTACAACTGGTTGTATTGAAGTTAAAAAAAAGCTGATAAATGCAGCTATAAATCCGACTCAGACACTTTGTAGCAGCAACTTAACGTCTGGCAGATATTTAGCTTCCAAATTAAAATCTCATCATTTTTTCGGTATTTTTTCCCCGAAAACCTCAGGAAAAGTCGAAAAAAATATATATGAATGCCTTGATTCTTGGTTTTAGATAGACTCATTAATTAGGCGTCGTTTAGGTATCGCTTATAAAAATATAAAAATAAACGGCTAAGTTATAACCGTTTGACCAAAACGACCCAAAACTTTTACCTGAAAAATACCGTCCGGTACGTTGTTGGTCCAACTTCCAAAATGGGATTGCAAAAAACAAAAAGGACCTCTAATTTTGGTTTTACCGAGTCTTAGGTATTGATATAAATCCTACCTGGTCATATTTATTTGGGGTGTAAATGTTGTGGACAGTTTTATTCCTTATACCTAAGCCTTGGTGAGGATAAATATACATAAATACCTGTTAGGGTCAAATGTTGACCTTTTTCCTTCACAGGTGCTGGTCCCGCAGATATTTGACCTTTCTCCTTCAAGGTATTCATAAAAAAGGATATATAACTCTGTACCTATAGTATCGCCCATGCTGTTAATATGAAAGATAAAGAACAACAGTGGAAGGTCGCGTGTGACTTAAAAGCTGTAGCCATGTTAACTGGATTGCAAGGCGGTTATACAAAATACTGTTGCTTCCTGTGCCTATGGGATAGCCGAGATAGAAAAGAGCATTACTCAAGAAAGAACTGGGAAAAACGGAACGAAAATACTTTGGGACATCACAACGTACAAAATGCAGCTCTTGTGAAAGTCCAAGACATTATATTACCACCATTGCACATTAAGCTAGGACTGATACAAAATTTTGTTAAAGCACTGGATAACGAAGGTGAATCGATGAATTACCTCAAAACTGTATTTCCACGTCTGTCGCTGGCAAAAGTTAAAGAAGGCGTATTTGATGGCCCGAAAATTCGAAAACTACTAAAAGATGATGGATTTGAAAATAGTTTATCTACGAATGAAAAAGCAGCTTGGAACTCATTCCGACTGGTTACAAAAAATTTTCTTGGTAACAGAAAGAATGATGATTACGTTAATATCGTTCAAGACCTACTTAAGAATTATGAACAAATTGGAGCCAACATGTCACTCAAAATCCATTTCCTGCACTCCCACTTAGACTTTTTTCCGCCAAACCTTGGGGATGTTAGTGATGAACACGGAGAGAGATTTCACCAACAATTAAAAGCTATGGAACGACGGTATCAAGGTGTTTGGAATGAGAATATGTTGGGCGACTATGTGTGGACTCTCATAAGAGAATCTGACTTAAATGACAAAAGAAGACAGACAAACCATTTTAAAAATAGTAACAAGCAATAACAATAAAAATATTTAAGTATCATAACACTTAAATAAATTCAAGTATTTTTCGGTATTTTTTCAGAAAAAATGAGATTTGGGTCGTTTTGGTCAAACGGTTATAACTTAGCCGTTTGATTTTATATTTTTATAAGCGATACCTTAAACGACGCCTAATTAATGAGTCTATCTAAAACCAAAAATCAAGGCATTTATATATATTTTTTTCGACTTTTCCTGAGGTTTTCGGGGGAAAAATACCGAAAAAAATGATGAGATTTCAATTTGGAAGCTTAATATCTGCCAGACGTTAAGTTGCTGCTACAAAGTGTCTGAGTCGGATTTATAGCTTTTTTTAACTGCAAGGTTCAATACAACCAGTTTTAGGAAACTTAAGTTATGTGAAAAATAGAAGCACTACCTATGACAAAAAATACCAGATTTTTTAAAAATTCTTTTAAAAAAAACTACTCCATGAAAAAAAAAACATTCTTTAAAAATTTTTAAACATCCAAATCTATCAGAAAAAGTCATTTTCGGAGACAGCGGAAAAGTCGTGTCGACTAGTGTAATTTGAAGTAATTCGTTTAAAACTACAACTTCGTGTTTGACAAATTATGGAACAATAACTTTTTTTTTTGTTAAATTAGCTTATTTCAGAAAATTTACAAATTCTGTAGTATATTTTTGTACTATGGCAGTAACATTTATCCACTCGGTATGATTATTCGTAGCTTGCATGGGCGTGGGCATCACAAAAGCACCCAATTAAACTTGGCTCCCATATGTTCTGCATATCTTTAAATATATATATATGTATATATATATAAACATATATACGTGTGTATATTATATTTATATATACCAAATTACATTCTTTTGGTTACAAAGTTTAATATTTTTATCACCGTTTCAAAATTCGAGATCAACTGTGTAGAGAATGTAAGTAAAGATAAAATTATAAACAGCTTGAATGAATAAATACGTTAATATTTTAACTCATATATTTAAACAGAATGAAATTAGAAAACGTTCAAGAACGTCTGCAAGACAACTCGTTTTAGTTTTATTTCTTATGCAAAATAGTATACATTTATTAGCGAGCGATTATCAGTTGCTTGAACGAATCAAAAACGAAAGAGCTAGCGTTTAATTAAAGTGATTATTAAACAAGTGAATGTATGGAGTATTTTTATCAAATGCTGAATGCCAGTATCGTATGTCCGCCCAAGTTATGCTCATGAAAATCTTATGCAGCCCCGGCCCGTTCGTACCTACGTCTTGGACATTATCCCTATCGTTATCGGGCAAATGCGACACAACCTGGTGGGGCGCATTCTGTGCGCACTGTCGCAAATCGATGTCGGCGCCTTGCGCTGCGGTTATTATTTTGACTAGCTGAGCTACGTAGGTAGACAGGACATTATTGAAATTTAAGTAAATTGTATTTATCATATCGTTGTGCAGATAAGTACAAATATCCAGTGCGTATGTATAGAATTGTCGAATTTCCTATTGCATCCGAATTTGGATCGTGTTTTAAAGTTTTTTTTCGCACTGAGTACTTGGCTTTTGAATAAATCATAGCTATATATGTATATATATGTATGTCGTAATCGCGACGATTCATACTTACTTCCATATCCGGCTTCCTCGTTAACCATTGAATTTGGAGTGCGATATATTACGTTGTTTGGCATCAACGTCTCGCCATGTCCCAGGACGAGTTGTCGCTGCTTCTCCCGAGTATTATGCGGAGCTCTTATTTTTGTCTTCTGTTTCTTGTTGCCACGACCGCCGGCCCCGCCGCTGCCTCCGTCTTGCCGCGGTCGATTAAGTTTTTTGCCTTTATCGTGCATGACGCGCTCCGTGTCCTTGAGCATTTCCTGTCGCCATAACTCAAAGAAATAATTCGGATCAGTGTAGAATTTAAGGCCATCCTTTCCATCGTCTCGATAGACGTTCAACTTGTCCAGTGGTGGTGGCTTGTCGCACTGGGCGTATGTCTCCAGCATTGGGGCAGGCATTGTAGCTCGCGAGAAGATTTGCTGATCAAATACCTTTGCCGACTTGAAGGCCTTCTTCCTTGTAATATCAGTGAGTGGCACCTCTTCCACGGTGCTGTCCAGCTGGGTAACCTTAATTGCCAGCCGATCGATGCGGGCCTGCAGAGAGTTCGCACGATCGCCAATACTTCCCACGTCCCGAGCCAATTCGCCAAAAACATCTTCGGCGTGCTTCGACAGCGATGACAGCTGCCGTATGATATTCGTGAGTGTGGTGTTAGTTACCGTCTCCAACTCCACAGACTGCAACTCATCTTGTTGATACACCGATCGTGCCACATGAACAGGCTCAATAGATCGCTTCGGCAGTGGCATCCTCGGTAAGTAATGAAAATCTCCAACTTATCACAACCGGGTATTAACGCGTCCTCATTGACTTGTATAGAAAAAATTAAAAAAAATTTGGTTTAACACTTAATAAAATCAGTTGATGACCAGCAGCTCCACCTTAAATCTTTTAATATGTCTCTATGTAAAGATGTATGTAATACATATTATGCACATACATATATAGATAGGCAGAAAACGAAAGAACCTTATGCAAAAATGATAAAAACGGTGCTTCTCGAAGTATTTACTTTAATTTTGGGAAAGATCTAACCAAGAATTAAAAAGAACGTTACATTCCAACAAATATGGTTGGACTCCAGGGTTGTCTTTTTCAATCTTATCAGTCTTAACCTTTTTGTTGAAACAATTTTTCATAAAACTAAAACCGTTGACTGTAGAGGTTCTTTCTGGCATATTTCCATAATTATACATTCTGAGTTCGTATGCAAAGTTGAGACGCTTACAGCCTCGGCCCGCGATTTGTAATTTAAAACATTTAATGGACCTATGGACCACACCCCACATTTATGTATGAGTATTCTCCATGTTTTGATAAGACGCTCAGCCCAAGATATCCCTACCAGCGCAGGCTGAGCAAAGTTTAGTGTATACCCCTAATTTAATGTAATCTGACTCGTCACTGTTAACACTGTATGCATTCACCAATGCAAATTAAATATTCAATGCTCTAAGGCTTGGTTAGCTATGCATACATATGTATTTACGTGTACATATGTATTTACATGCTGGTGCATATTTACATATGCAAATACGTAGGAACTTCTACGCCTTTTTATTTTTATTCTGTAGGAACAGTTCTGGTAAATCGACGGCATATCCATACGTGGTCATGATCATTACAAAGGCACTTTCTTTTCGCACTGATTCAGTCATCGCATTTGATTTAATCACACCCTTTTTTTAGTGCACTCACCGCCCGTCACTCTTTCCGTTCAGCGTTACTAAAAAAAACCATCAAACAGCCACTTTTGATTCGATTTGATATACCAATTTAATTTGCAGGAATATAAATTAAATTCATAAATATTTGCTCATTTGTGGAATTTTTTCCACACCTATAAAGTACACTTGATTGTAAGCAATCGATAGCAATCGATTTTTTGGCTAGAAGATATAGTGGGAGGTAAACATAAGCTAGGTACTCCAATACAATAAATATTCTTTAGACATAATCAGGGATGATATTCGTATCGAAACGATAAGAATGTATGCCCGTATTTCTTTCGACAAAAATGTGCCGTGCCGAGATCCGAAAAAAGTGCTAGCAGAAAAAAATTAGGTTTGATATTCGTATGAAACCGATCAAAATTTTTGAAAGCGAAATGGGTTTGCTAGGTCAGCTTGAAAGTAGTATTCAGATAACCAAGCAAACTCGCCGATATATGCTGGAGAAGTTTCTCATGGTATTTGTAGTATTTTTTAGTCTATAAACTTATAATAACTTATTATAACTTATAAAACTTATAAAGAGTGTCGAAAAGAAGGAGTGATCTGGAATTTGGCGGATCGGAAATATTTTGATTTAATAGCAATAAAAGGAGCTATGCTTAATTGCAAAGAAGATCGAGAAAAAAGCTGAATAATTAAAAGTGTAATTTTAAGTTGTTCTATCTTGGTGGCGTCATTTTGTTTATTTTCCTCCTTCTCTGTTGCTACAAAAGCCGCCAATCCTAATGGTAGCACTTATTTATATCGTGGCCGTGAAGCATGCACGTCTGGTCCACGGTGAAATTACTAATAAGGTGATGTACTCCCCACACGTGCTCTATTTCGGGGACGTTATTTTTGTCAGTCTTTGTCAAACGTTGTCGAGAGACGTAGTGCAGCGCATGATTATTTTTCATTTTCTTCTTCTTCAATGTTTACGAATGGACTAATGACAGAAAACAATGAATTAAAATATAATAATTTTCTTTGATATACGTAAAAGTAAAACGCTTGCTATCTCTATCTAGCGATTTTCTCTCTGAGAGCCGAGAGAGCGAGATTAAAAATTCAACGTCCTCACCACAGCTGAGTACATCACCTTATTACTACTTTCACCATAGTCTGGTCAGAAAGAAAATGTGGGCTACTTCCTGTCGACAGAAAATTTTGCGCATCTGAGTACCTAGCTTAATACTCAAATCCGAAAAATAGCCACTTTTTTGAAGCGACGTTATAATAAAATTAATAGAGCCTGTCGAAAAAAGTGAATTCTTATGATATTAACGTAATAAAAGGGAATAAAAATTAGTTGATTGCATTCCGCAAGAACAGATTTATCCAATATTGAAGATCTTTATCCGTGAATTATTACGTGGTTTTATTTGTATATAGTGTAAACGTACGGAATACATACCTGGTCACACTAGTCTGCTAGCAATATATATGGGTACTGTTTGCTGGCAAACTTTTTTCGTATCTGGGTACTAGGAATTTTAAACAAAATATATTGTCATGAAAATAATATGAATGTGTACTATTCTGATTCAATTAAATATAAAGATATTTTCCGTTTTGCTAAAAATTTGCTTTGCTCTCTATCCTGATATAAAATGGAAACAGTGTTTAAAAGTTATTTTATAAAAATGACGATTATGAATATATAATAATGATTACATATTTAACTTTTTTTACGTTATTCTTCAGTAATAATAATAACTTTTGAGTAATACTATAAAGCTTAGACTAAATCATTATTGTGTTTCTTATAAAAAAAATATAAAACCAAATAAAAATGATTACACTAGTCGACGTTTCAGCTGTGCCCAAAATAACTTATTAAGATGGACTTGGAAATTTGTATTTTTTTAAAGCATTATGGCTGTCAAGTCTGTACATTTTGGAAATGTATTCAGACCATCTCTATTATGTATTATATCACTAAATAATTGTGAAAATCCGTCCCACTCCTTATCTAATCCTGAAAATGTGGGTACTTCTGCCTTTGGAAGAACTGGAAAATCTTCATTATCCTTCCTTACTACTGCTTTCTACGGACGCTACTTTCTTCATTAGTAATCTCCTGCATCCTCGTGTTAATGGCTCTTAATAAGCACTTAAATTCAAAATCTAAATCGGCGACCTCATCGTCGAATGTGAGATTTGATTCATACCTTTTATAATACTCCTCAACATTTTTATAGAGTTTTTTCCTAAGGTATTCCAATCTCTCTTTTCTTATTTGGCACTCGCACCAGCCAGCCTGATCTAACTCCTTTTGAACTTGTTTTAAATTATTTTTTAGATCTTCTTCTAATCTGCCGAAATCCTCAACTACTTCTTGAAGACTTTGGTCAACTTTTGGCTGTAAGTCTCTCTTCAAGGTTCCAGTCTCACCCTGTATTTTTGCAGTTTCTGCAGAATTTTCTTCGACATAACTTTTTTGTATGTCGTCTATATTTTTTAGTATTTGTTAAAACTGCTTTTTCTTGAAGTAGTCATGATCGACTACTCAACAAACTATTAGCTCAAAATTATTTTTTGTTGCTATGTTCTTCGGCTCTCTTAGCCTACGGATTACGTCGCTGGTCAATATACCAGCTTCAATAGCTTTTTACTTCTCTAGCTACTTTGACCTGAGCCTCTAGTAGCTTTATAATCTGTTTCGACAACATCTTGTACTAATTCTTTAACTTAAAAGTAACTTAAATTTCTGACTTATCTGATAATTTTCTTCTGTTGTTGCTGCTGCTGTCTTCCGTTGTTGCTGCTGCTGATGTCTTTCGCCGTTATTGCTGTTGTTGTGGCGGCTGATCTCTGCTGCTGTTATTGACGCTGTGTTCCGTTGTTGGTCGATAGCACTGATCTTTCTTTTTGCAACAACCAATTTTAGTTGCTCAAAAAATCTAAAAACTTTTTTTTTCAGATTTAGTCACTATGTGTTATTTGGCCGCTTGATTTGTTTCTGCTGGCCTTCACTTTCCTTAACACTTGATGTTTTCCTCGAATACGCCACCGCCGCGTAAAAATTAAACGCACTATACATATCTATTACAAAAACACTGCCTGTATATCAGGTATTTTTGTTTATTTATTGAAACTTTTGTTTCATTAATATTAGGTGCCGTTTACACTGAGGCTGCGTCTTGGTTTTTTGCGTCTTCCCAGAAACGCAGTTTTTTTTACATAGGCTTAGCATAGGGCCCTAGTGATGGCAAAAAGTTGCGTCGTTTTCCAACGCAACTGCGTTTTGGTATTTCTGTGCGCATAACAGCAATTATCGTACTTTTTTGCCTAATCAGCGGAACTATCACCACTAATAACAACAAAAAACAGCAGATTCAAATTTAAATTTTGCAGCGTAAAATTTTTAACTGAGTAAAAAGGGGCAAAAATGCATGTAATGGTTAGAACAAATTGTTTAAACTAATTTTATTATTAAAAAAAAGCATTTCAACAATATAGTTGATTTCAAATTTTTTGCTGCAAATCCCATGTCTTTGAATCCTTTCACTGTTTCCGTGATCTTCTCAGGGTAAGAAAGTCTGCTTGCAGATACTTGTCAGCGAGTTGAGCAACTACCTCGCGACAAAACTGCAGTAATATAAGGCAGACGACAATGGCCCTTGACACACCAAATAAACTCGCTACCGTACGATATTCGGCTGACGATCCTAGACAATAAAGAGCTATGGCTATTCTTTTCTCCAGAGAGATTGTCAGTCGAAATGGAGTGTCTTTCTCTTTTAAATTGGGCAACAGGTTAACCAGAATGTTGAATGTCCTTTCCATGGGAAATTCTCCTTACAGAAGGCATCGGAGTTCTGCACAACATCTTCCTCCCAAAATGTACCATATCGTGGCTATTGCATATACATAAAATACATTATTTAATTGAAAATAGAAGATTATCTGCACTTTACTAACAAGGGTCCAAACGCGAGGAGGACGTTGCAGTTGCAAAACGAACTGCAGCTTTTGTGAGGATAGCCCAGACACTTTCATACACTTCAGCAGATTCACTTCATTTTGCGCCACCGCAGATAAAAGAATCAGCTCTTCTTCAGACATATTTTGTTTATTTTCAGACATAGTTTGTTTTGTTTACAAATTTTTCTTCCTCTTCCCAAGACGCAAAGAAGCAAAGTCGCTGTAGTGTAAACGGCAAACCTGCTTCTCTGCGTCTTCTCCGATATCGATAGGTAACGCACCAAGTGTAAAAAGCCTATAAGAACTCAGTCGAAAAAAATATTACTAGGGCTGAATTTCGTTAGTTCGTTAAACATTTTTAAATCCCCAAATCTATCAGTAAGTCGTTATAGCCCACAGCGGGAATGTATGGGGACTAGTGTATCCGAGAGACGATTTAACGTATTGTGTATCTCCGCCTTTAAAATAAAATAATTAGTTTATTGCAGTGTCATACGACTATTACTGTATTAAATCGTAATCACTATAGGTATATGTATATGTTTTACAACAAACAAATTCTTAGATATACATTTGTGATATTAGTCAACTATCGATAAATCTTGCATTATTCAGCAGCCCTTAAAGCGTAACACCTCTGTTTCACTGGCGTATTGACTTGGTAAGGTTGTCGCTTTTTCTTTTAAATCTAGAAGTATTTAATTTTAAGTACTTGTAGATTAAACGAAAATATGGCGAGTTTGGCTACAAAGGGATCGGGACTTGTAAGCAGTAAGTTTTATCATTTAAAAACCTAAGTTTTGGAAAAAATTGTTTTTTCATACAACACCGAATTATGTAATGCAATTATTTTGCAGGGCTCCTTGTTCAGGCAAGGCCGCAGCTCGATGTTTTCTTGAAGTACGCCAAGGTGGAGCTAACTCCACCAACGCCAGCTGATATTCCAGCAATTCGTCAGAGCATTGGCAATATTGTCAAGGGTGCTAAAACCGGCTCATACAAAAACCTCACCGTTCGTGAAGCTTGGTTAAACACACTTATCACTGCCGAGGTCATCTTTTGGTTTTACATTGGCGAATGCATCGGAAAGCGCCACATTGTTGGATATAATGTTTAAATGTCCATTTTCAGTTTTGTAGCCAAAACAATGAAACTGCTTGTTTGAGATATTGTATCTGCTAATATCTGGATACTAAATAAAGTTAAATAACACAAAATAAAACTTATCCCACAAAAAAATAAGATCAGGCTTTTCCAATTTAAAAAAAGAAGATTCTCCAACTCTACTTCCGTTTAACCAGCGATGTGTGTAATTCAGTTTGGCGTTTGTTGCCAAGCCCTATATAGAGGTATCTAAAAACAAAATGTACAAATGTATGTAAAAACACATTTGAACGGCCGAAAAAAAATCGGTAATAATAATATATATTTATTTTATCGTTGGTTGAACTATCGCTAGAATCAAAAGATTGTCCTCAGACCCATTATTTTCGGCCGTTGTTTTCCGTCGCAACTACATGGTAAAATTCTGCGTCCAGCTGAAATAAGTGTATTTATAATTAACTATACGTATGTACATATGTATATAGATCTAAAGCGCCGAGGGAATACAAGTCAGAATAATTACTATTATAATCGATACTATCGATATATTTTACAGTTTCGTTTCTCTATCCTACTAAGCATTTTATAATGACAGCATACAACCTGCGTCTGCAGTCACAAAATCTCGTGCATATGCTGCAGAATCGTGAATCGTGCTACACCAGAATCGGCATCAAATTAAATCAAAGCCCATACCTTTCTTATGAGCGAGGGTTCTACAAATGTATCACTCCCTGTCTTACAATAGATTCTGTGGCAATTCCACCTGTTTATCTACGCAAGTTCACCCCTGACGGAAGCAAGCTGCTGGCATTTTCTCATGATCAGAGAAGTTTACATATTTACAAATATAAAGGCTTCAGCGCATCGGGCGTGGGAGACCTAATTTGTGAAACAAATATTGGAGAAACCGAGTGCTACATTGCTGGAGGCAGGGTCCCCGGGAGCACACTGAAAAACACGGTGTTTGATCGACTATTCGCAACAAATGACGTTAGAATTCTGCGCTTGTGTCAGGGCGATTATGGGCGTTTCTATCTGCACCGCGAATTTAGTGTTTTCTTGGAAAACGGACGATATGTTCTTCTCGCGGCAATGTGCATCCTGCATGGTGCGTTGGCCACAGCGGATTATATTAGCTATCCGGATCTCTTTGACAAACTAGACGCATTCTCATACATATTTTTTGTTGTGGATTTGGTATTGGGCGTAGTCACTGATAGACTCTTCCTGCCGCAAGATTCAATCGTTATTGCTCATAATCACGGTATTTCGGTCCATGATTCCTTGGTAGCGATCATGTCGAGGTTATATCAGTGCATATATATATATGAGGTAGTCGCTGGCCGTCTTGTCAAACGAGAGACAATTGGTCCTCGGCCAAGAGGCTTTATAGATGATGTTTCTTTAGATATAGGTGTTTTGGACGCCAATACAATTTTGCCAATTACACATATAAAACAACGTGTGCTGAGCTTTTTATATCGGCAAATTGATTCAAACAGATCAAGATCAAGTCAAAGATATCAGGATTTTTACAAGAACTTCGACTTTGTAAGTATATATCCTTTATAAAGTATATGATTGACATGTGACAAGTTTTGCGTATTTATAGTTGGAGCATATGATAATGGAAAAGATGCAATTGGTTAACGGGGACCTGATCTTGTTGCGTTTTGAAGAACGACCAAAAGACAATGATATTACGCCGATGTTACCGCTGGGCGAGATCGCCACACCTCGCCGTTTATATGTTTTCTACACCATATTTGGCGAGCAAGTTGTGGGAGTCTATCAAGACGATTCTGTGGACCTGCTTCAAATTATATTGCAATTCTATGACCAAATGCGTAACGTACGTTCACTGCATACTGGAGACGCCCCATCATTGCCGCCACAATTTTTTCTAAAACAGAATTTTGTAGATGCCAACAAAACGATACCTTTTATGCGACAAGCAGCATTGAGATTTAATCCCAGTGTTCCCGTTAGTACTCAGAGCTTTTCACCATCGCCATATCTAAAATACAATGAATTTAGCTACGATGATCGGCTCATTTCCCCGCTGGAGCGTCCAAAACCGTGCTCTGCCGAACCCATTGTTTTTCGGGATCGAACCACAAAGATAGTTAAGTTCCGTTTGAGCGCAAAGGCGCGAAGGCAAAACAATCCGCTGGCACCACGCGAATTATGTGCCTTTATATGTCATCCTTTCGAACCTCTTATATTAAGCATACAAAAGTATTTGCACATTTACGCATACAACATACACCTTTATAATCACAATACGGTTGTTGTACCAGAGAGTGCTTGATGAAACGAAATGGAAAAGTTTTTTTTTCTGCCTGTGAAAGATTGTAAATAAACCTCTAAGCGAAAATGTTACTTAAGAGGATTGTCAAGCCAGCGCTGTGTCGTGAAAAGTTTCCATCACGGGCCAATATTTAGGCGGGGCGTACGCAGACCCCGGACATCTCCTTCGACTTCTTTCTTTTGAATCAAATTATAATTCATCTCATATGAATAATGACAATTCGAGAGTCAAAATCAAAATTAGTGATCAGTCAGCTCTCACTATATCAAACATATATCATGATTTGAAAATGTGCTCGAAAATGTATGAACTCAATGACAAGGTGCTGAAGCTTGAAATCCTTTATCGGGATCTTTACTCTGATTTTCAGGCTGCCTTTCAGTCAAGTCTAATTAAAGGGTGAAGCCGGTTGTTACAAGGAAACACGCCAATAATGGCATATCGGCGACTGACTTACGGTCGCAGTTAGTGGCCACCACCTCGACTGCGGTCATTGACCCGGGATCAGCTGCTTCGCTCCCTTTCAATGTAGATGGCTTCCTCACTGTCCGGAAAAAAGAGGAAGAACGGTAACAAAAATTCTAAGCGTTTTGTTGGTGTTGCTTCGAGATTGAGCAACTAAAGGTATTGCAGTGCAGAAAATACCTGAATACCGGTAAATTTGCTACCGCGAGGGAGCCAGATAAGCTAAGCCAGATAAGGGATAAGCGTTGCGCTGTGCACCATCAGGGATGACGAAAGCCACGTTCCACATTGCGCTACCAACCAGCCGATGCAGAGCGATGGCCATGTGCATTATTGTTTTACCAGCTCGCAATGTGTTTCTCTTAATTTAAAAGCATTTGCGATTCTGCCGTATTGACACAAACGTTGAAAGTATTAGACAGTGGAACACAAAAAAGAGAGAGCAAGGAAAGATGGAAACAGATAATCCGATTGAACAAAAATGTATCTGAAATTTAATTATGGAAACTGTTGCAAGGGAATGTATTTTTATGTGCATATTATGAAAAAGGACTGAAAGATGCAGGAAAGTCCATTTAAGCGCGTTTCGTTGCATTATTATTTTATTTTCATAGAATTATATTTTCATAGGCCATCGAAATGCCAATAGAATGCTTATGAAATTCGCACACGAGGATGATGAAGATGGCGACAACAGTTGCAGAGGACATATGCATGTATGTACATATAGGGAACATGCAAATGCCTTTAATTAAAACTATGTGTGTGTGTGCGGTTTGTTATTGATGTGAAGCCAGTATTTGCCCTGCAGTACGGGCCATCGCTTACAAATGTGCTCACACATCGATTTCAGCGTGAGCACCCCAGATGACATAAGTGATGTGGCGCGGAACGATGAACTGCTTACGTTAACATTGCGATGTCCTAGGAGCATAGGGGATGACATGGTCATCGAGAAGTGCGAAAATAGAAGGCATGCTATAAGTGATGATTTTCTCAAAAAAATAAGGCATACTGTAAGTGATGATTTTAGCCGAAAAATAAGGCATATGATATGATGAGCAATGGTTTTCTTGAAAATGTAAGGGATATAATAAGTGAAGATTTCAAATGAAAAAGTTAGGCGTATGTATATACATAAGCATGCAGTTATTTTCTTTTGCTTTTATTTAAAATTACAATTATATACATACATGCATATGTATGTCATTTTCGGGGATCCCTGAGGCTCGTTCGGCAACTTCAATTGCATCGCTACTGAAATAATATGGATTAATTTATTATGTTTTTGTTTCGTTTTTTGACTTGTAAGGACTTACTTTCCATGTTCTTCCAGGATGAGCCTGTCCCCATTGTGTTCCGTATTTTTTTGATCTATTAATAAAAACATTATTCTATAAAATACTATTAATTTGGTCGCAATCACATCTATAAGAAAGGAAAGATCGAAATTCCAAAAATATGTTCGATTTGCACAAGAATTGTTTTAACAAAAAGCAATGCTCACTGTAGATCAGCGGTGTTCTGTGCATTTAATAGGCTTTTTACACTTGGTGCGTTACCTATCGATATCGGAGAAGACGCAGAGAAGCAGGTTTGCCGTTTACACTACAGCGACTTTGCTTCTTTGCGTCTTGAGAAGAGGAAGAAAAATTTGTAAACAGAACAAACTATGTCTGAAAATAAACAAAATATGTCTGAAGAAGAGCTGATTTTTTTTTTCTGCGGTGGCGCAAAATGAAGTGAATCTGCTGAAGTGTATGGAAGTGTCTGGGCTATCCTCAGAAAAGCTGCAGTTTGTTTTGCAACTGCAACGTCCTCCATGCGTTTGGACTCTTGTAGGTAAAGAGCAGACAATGTTCTCTCTTTTCAATTAAATAATGTATTCTTCATTGCAATAGCCACGATATGGTTCATTTTGGGAGGAAGATGTTGTCGAGAACTCCGATGCCTTTTTTAAGGAAAATTTCTGCATGGAAAGGAGTACTTAAACATTCTCGTTGGACTGTTGCCCAATCTCAAAAAGAACAAAACTCCTTTTCGACTGACAATCCCTCTGGAGAAGAGAATAGCCATAGCCCTTTATTGCCTAGGATCGCCTGCGGAATATCGCACGGGAGTCTATTTGGTGTGTCAAGGCCTCATATTACTGCAGTTTTGTCGCGAGGTAGTTGCTCAACTTGCTCAACGGAAACAGTGAAAGGATTCAAAGACATGGGATTTGCAGTTGAATTGTTGAAATGCTTTTTTTAATAATAAAATTAGTTTAAACAATTTGTTCTAACCATTACATGAATGTTTGCCCCTTTTTACTCAGCTAAAAATTTGTTGTTGTTATTAGTGGTGATAGTTCCGCTGATTAGGCAGAAAAGTACGAAAATTGCTGTTATGCGCACAGAAATACCACAGAAATACCAAAACGAAGTTGCGTCGGAAAACGACGCAACTTTTTGCCATCACTAGGGCCCTATGCTGAACCTATGTAAAAAAAACTGCGTTTCTGGGAAGACGCAAAGAATCAAGACGCAGCCTCAGTGTAAACGGCACCTAATCCTACAACAAAAACAAAACACGCGCCAAAATATGTACCTGCTTGACCCAGACCTCGCATATAAGGGTTATTTTCCTGTTTTTGTTGTTGGACTGCTTAAAATTGAAATTTCGTGCCCACAGCAGATTATACATTCACATTATTCTTCTTTTAATCCATACTATACATATTAGTCGGACCATAAGAACACAACAATTAAAGAGCATAAAAGAAGAATAAAACCTTCCACTTCCTTCCACTTAAAAAAACCCCCAGTGAGCGGCGCCCATGGTATCTGGTTCGCCGCCTCTTTACGACATATTCTGCATGCAAATTCTCGCCTCTACGAAGTCAACATTGGCTCGCTGCATCACTTCTGGCATACTTCTGCGGAACAACAACACAGTGCCGCTTCTTCCCTCTGCGCTTTGTCCGATATTCGCACGGTTGCTGCTGGTACAGGCGTCGACGCTCTTGCTTGCGCTCTATTTCAACGAAGTGCGCCTCTGACATCGTCGTTACAACAAAATTCGACAACGCATGTCTTCGTGGGCTTGGCTTGCGCCGTTGGTGCCCTCGACACTTGGGGAGAGTCAGTAGCCCGTCGTTCGCTTGCAAATGGAGAACTCTCTTCGCCCACAGTACCCAGTATGGATCTCCCCGCCGCTGCCCCGCTTAATCGTCTGGTCGAGGAAGGTGTGCTGCGGTTTCGGACTACTGCGTTTGGGCATTTTTTACGCACGAGCCGCGCCCCTCTTGCCGCTTGTGATATGCCAAGCCCTTCTCAGGATTATGCTTCCGTGCCCTCGGGCCGTTCAGCACTGCTACCCTCCGTGATCATGCCCATGGAAGGGACCAAATCCTTAAGCATCTACTTTCAGAATGTAGCGGGCATGCCCACCAATGCTCAGGCTATATATTTTGCAACCGCTGTGTGCTATTTCGACGTCATCGTCTTGGTTGAAACCTGGCTCAACGACAGCTTCTTCGACAGCGAGTATTTTGACCCCAACCTTTTCCAAGTGTTTCGTAAGGACAGAGATTGTGCCAAGACGAATCGCTGCAGAGGGGGTGGGGTCATTGTGACCGTTAGACGCACGATTCAATGTGATCCCATTTGTCTCTTGGATGGAGACACTATGTTGGATCAGATTGGTGTGTTGGTGGCCGGACAGTCGGAGGCTCTTGTAGTCAGCGCATCGTACATTCCGCCGTGTAGTAGCTATGAGGTCTACAAGGCGCATATGCGAAATATTACCAGCATGCATGCTAATTTAAAAGACCGTCAGCATCTCTGCGTTGTTGGCGACTTCAATTTGGGGTCGTTGGTGTGGTCCGCCGATCCGCAGTCGTCGGCTATGATCCCGAGCAATGTGCACTTGCAGCAGGAAATTCTTTGTTTGGATGATTGTTTTAGTGTGGGCTTAACCCAAGTCAATAATGTATTTAATAGGTTAAATAAGATTCTAGATTTAGTTTTCGTTGGACCGGATGTCGATTGTCGTGTTACGCGTTGTGAACTGCCGATTGCAGTTGGTAGTATCAGTTAAATTCTATTGTTACTTGCCCTACGCGGAACCTGATTCTGAATATTGTTTTACAGATGTAAGTCTAAATGCTATAAGGGATAACATATTAAATGTAAACTAAAGTACTACATAAAGTATTCCACAAGTATCCCCTAAATTAATCCCAGGACATTCTGGCATTTCATAAATTAAACAAGAGGGAACGTTGTGAGCCGCGGCTATGGCCGCGGCTCTACTTTACACCCGGTACTTAGCTAGTATATGTGTATAGGTATAACCTTGTAATTTACTTGTTTGTAACTTACATATATAATATACATATTTGATACGTAAACGCCGCTCGAATTAGCTACCAATTTAATACATTAAATACATTAAATTGGTACCCAGGGAATACCACGGGGAAGCCATCGCGATGCAATGGGGTCACTCTAGCCAAAATATAATCTTGGCGACCTACGAGTCGACTTGAGCTGCTTTTAAAGGCATTTTTAAGCTCCATATTCCCCAAAAAAATTAAAAATAGGATTCCAATCCTTCAAAAAAAATATCTATACTTAAATAAATACCTAAATACGTAGAAATAATCTATCCTAAAATGAATACCTAAAGAAGTAAAAATGATTACAAATAAATATACGTAATATACACTTGAAAATATAATAAAACGGAAAACGGATAAAAAAACGAAAAAAAGAGATTAAACAAAATAAAAGATTAAAGTTAAAAGTAATAATAATATAATTAAGAATACGCGTCCCCTGCAGGTTCCTGCCGGTCCGTACGGGCTTACGGTTCGTGCGGGGGGCGGGTAGCTGACCTATCAAACCTATCCAAATCTAATCTTCTGCCTCCCTAACATTAACTAGAATTCCGCTATGATAACTATAGACAGTCTCAAAGGTGCGCGCGGTGGCCCTGCTATCGGAAATGTTTGAAAACGCCCAGTCAATATGCGTATCGCAATTGGTTGTGGACGACTCCAAGCCTAACAACGACCTACAATTCCTTTCTGAAAGGAATTCATAAATTTCCCTACAGCAGCCAGAAAGATTATGAAGACATAAATTAAAATCTCCTAACACTAAGCAATTTCTATCTAAAAGCTGATTTCTCTGAAATAAGTCCTCAAATTCTGCTTTGAACTTTGGAAACGGATACGCGGGGGTTCTATAAATAACAACAACACCTACAGACTTGTACTTAAACAAAGCATACTCGAACACTGGAGATGCTAAGTTTCCGGAATTTGCAAAAAATCGATCACTTTCAAAATTACTACAATGGTCTAAAAGTTCACTCCTAACAAATATTAGAATGCCCCTTTTCTGTCTACTTCCGCTGGCTACGGAAGGGCAATCTAACCGCACTGCAGTGGAATAGCCAGGAATATTATAAGCTTCATTCATGGAAGCCTCAACGAAGCACAAAAAAGAAGAATTGAGCATTAACTGATCAGAACAGACATCGCTAAAATGGCAGTGCAAGCTTTCCGTATTATGGAAGAAAATATTGAGGTCGGACGGATTGAGTAAACAATCGAAGTGGGTTTGAAGTGATTTGGCAGAACGTAAGTTCTCCATCTCCTTCGCGACAGGACAGTCCCGCTTGGGTTTCGGAGGAATGAATGGTCCAACGATATAAAGTCCGATCCCACTGGTGGCCCTACTGCAAGCTACATACAACCACTAACCATACAACGCCTCTCTTTGCATGTTGGATGAAGTGTGGACGACCACTTTGCTGTATGTAGCTCCCTGACTCTTATGAATAGTTATAGCTTCTGCAGCTACAACCGGAAACTGTTTTCGGTCAATAGTAACTTTTTCGTTTTGGTGGTACTGAAAACTTTTTGTAGTTTTCTGAATTGGGGTCCATGAAGATTCGTTACTATGGCTGCGTTTCGACCGTGCGTTAACTCCTACGCTTTCCTCAAGAAAATGTATCCAAAGAAGTTTGGGGGTATTGGAGGAACTGAGATCTACCTGCATTAAAACACCAGTGGCTTCGTTAACAAGACCATCTGATGTATCTACATTGACTGTCATCATATATTTAGCCGTGGTTTTAAGGACCAATGAAGTACACAAACCTTGTGTATGCGAAGTTTTGAAACTCTTAACAGACTACAGATATTTGCTTTTGGTTTCTGGGTTAAGATGTTCGGCTTTGATGCAGTCTAAAGCTATTGAAGTATGTTCTGCAGTCATTATCGATGATAGCTTCTCCCTATTATACTTATCTGTCTCGCTATTGCTATAAAATAAGTGGATCGCATCTCTGGGGGCTTGACTGCCGTCAACTATTCGGCTCCTAAGCAATTGACTATCTTCTGACGTCATTTCGGCCAATGCCATGTTATTAAGTGCGGTTGCAAAAGCTTGGTCATCTCGCTGTCGCATTATCTCTGTAAGTTCGAAAAACTTGAAGCTATCCCAGAGACTAGAGCCAACTATCGCACTGTATGGATTATGCGCTCCTGATGAGGACTTAAATATCCAACGATCACCTACTGGACATAACTGCCTTAGATCGCCGAACACGATAACAGAAATTCCACTAAAAGGACTCTCGGGCCTTGAAAATATTTGTTTTAAGCGCCTATCCAAATACGAAAACACTTTTTCACCGACCATAGAAATTTCGTCAATTATAAGAATTTTAAGATCAATAAATCTTGAACGCATGGTTAGACTGATTGAGAGGTAATGAAAACATGGAGTGAAGTGTGGCACCTCCAATACCGAATGCAGCTTTTCCTGTGGGAGCACACAGAAGAACCTTAACAGTTTCTGGGTTAGATCCTGGTCTACGATTAAACTCCTGGGAAATGGTCTGAAAAATGGTAGATATTGTCCTACTCTTGCCGACGCCTGCACCGCCACCTACATACTCATAAACGAGAGGGAACGTTGTGAGCCGCGGCTATGGCCGCGGCTCTACTTTATACCCGGTACTTAGCTAGTATATGTGTATAGGTATAACCTTGTAATTTACTTGTTTGTAACTTACATATATAATATACATATTTGATACGTAAACGCCGCTCGAATTAGCTACCAATTTAATACATTAAATACATTAAATTGGTACCCAGGGAATACCACGGGGAAGCCATCGCGATGCAATGGGGTCACTCTAGCCAAAATATAATCTTGGCGACCTACGAGTCGACTTGAGCTGCTTTTAAAGGCATTTTTAAGCTCCATATTCCCCAAAAAAATTAAAAATAGGATTCCAATCCTTAAAAAAAAATATCTATACTTAAATAAATACCTAAATACGTAGAAATAATCTATCCTAAAATGAATACCTAAAGAAGTAAAAATGATTACAAATAAATATACGTAATATACACTTGAAAATATAATAAAACGGAAAACGGATAAAAAAACGAAAAAAAGAGATTAAACAAAATAAAAGATTAAAGTTAAAAGTAATAATAATATAATTAAGAATACGCGTCCCCTGCAGGTTCCTGCCGGTCCGTACGGGCTTACGGTTCGTGCGGGGGGCGGGTAGCTGACCTATCAAACCTATCCAAATCTAATCTTCTGCCTCCCTAACATTAACTAGAATTCCGCTATGATAACTATAGACAGTCTCAAAGGTGCGCGCGGTGGCCCTGCTATCGGAAATGTTTGAAAACGCCCAGTCAATATGCGTATCGCAATTGGTTGTGGACGACTCCAAGCCTAACAACGACCTACAATTCCTTTCTGAAAGGAATTCATAAATTTCCCTACAGCAGCCAGAAAGATTATGAAGACATAAATTAAAATCTCCTAACACTAAGCAATTTCTATCTAAAAGCTGATTTCTCTGAAATAAGTCCTCAAATTCTGCTTTGAACTTTGGAAACGGATACGCGGGGGTTCTATAAATAACAACAACACCTACAGACTTGTACTTAAACAAAGCATACTCGAACACTGGAGATGCTAAGTTTCCGGAATTTGCAAAAAATCGATCACTTTCAAAATTACTACAATGGTCTAAAAGTTCACTCCTAACAAATATTAGAATGCCCCTTTTCTGTCTACTTCCGCTGGCTACGGAAGGGCAATCTAACCGCACTGCAGTGGAATAGCCAGGAATATTATAAGCTTCATTCATGGAAGCCTCAACGAAGCACAAAAAAGAAGAATTGAGCATTAACTGATCAGAACAGACATCGCTAAAATGGCAGTGCAAGCTTTCCGTATTATGGAAGAAAATATTGAGGTCGGACGGATTGAGTAAACAATCGAAGTGGGTTTGAAGTGATTTGGCAGAACGTAAGTTCTCCATCTCCTTCGCGACAGGACAGTCCCGCTTGGGTTTCGGAGGAATGAATGGTCCAACGATATAAAGTCCGATCCCACTGGTGGCCCTACTGCAAGCTACATACAACCACTAACCATACAACGCCTCTCTTTGCATGTTGGATGAAGTGTGGACGACCACTTTGCTGTATGTAGCTCCCTGACTCTTATGAATAGTTATAGCTTCTGCAGCTACAACCGGAAACTGTTTTCGGTCAATAGTAACTTTTTCGTTTTGGTGGTACTGAAAACTTTTTGTAGTTTTCTGAATTGGGGTCCATGAAGATTCGTTACTATGGCTGCGTTTCGACCGTGCGTTAACTCCTACGCTTTCCTCAAGAAAATGTATCCAAAGAAGTTTGGGGGTATTGGAGGAACTGAGATCTACCTGCATTAAAACACCAGTGGCTCCGTTAACAAGACCATCTGATGTATCTACATTGACTGTCATCATATATTTAGCCGTGGTTTTAAGGACCAATGAAGTACACAAACCTTGTGTATGCGAAGTTTTGAAACTCTTAACAGACTCCAGATATTTGCTTTTGGTTTCTGGGTTAAGATGTTCGGCTTTGATGCAGTCTAAAGCTATTGAAGTATGTTCTGCAGTCATTATCGATGATAGCTTCTCCCTATTACACTTATCTGTCTCGCTATTGCTATAAAATAAGTGGATCGTATCTCTGGGGGCTTGACTGCCGTCAACTATTCGGCTCCTAAGCAATTGACTATCTTCTGACGTCATTTCGGCCAATGCCATGTTATTAAGTGCGGTTGCAAAAGCTTGGTCATCTCGCTGTCGCATTATCTCTGTAAGTTTGAAAAACTTGAAGCTATCCCAGAGACTAGAGCCAACTATCGCACTGTATGGATTATGCGCTCCTGATGAGGACTTAAATATCCAACGATCACCTACTGGACATAACTGCCTTAGATCGCCGAACACGATAACAGAAATTCCACTAAAAGGACTCTCGGGCCTTGAAAATATTTGTTTTAAGCGCCTATCCAAATACGAAAACATTTTTTCACAGACCATAGAAATTTCGTCAATTATAAGAATTTTAAGATCAATAAATCTTGAACGCAAGGTATTTAATATATCTGGACCCAACTGTTTAAAGGCATGGTTAGACTGATTAAGAGGTAAAGAAAACATGGAGTGAAGTGTGGCACCTCCAATACCGAATGCAGCTTTTCCTGTGGGAGTACGCAGAAGAACCTTAACAGTTTCTGGGTTAGATCCTGGTCTACGATTGAACTCCTGGGAAATGTTCTGAAAAATGGTAGATAGTGTCCTACTCTTGCCGACGCCTGCGCCGCCACCTACAAACTCATAAAAAACTGCCGTATTTCTCACATTATGCAGAACATGGGTGAGATAAGCTTTTTGCTTCAAATTAAGCGATCTAATTAAACTGGCTAACAACGTAGGGGAAACAATCGGAGGAAGCTTTACTAATCGAATACTCCTATCTTCATCCGTTACCTGGTCATTCAAGTTCAGAACATTTATTTGAGAACTTATTTCGGGAATCGCTAAAGCCCTAAACTGCTCATCAATGGTCTCATCAACCGCCTCTTCACCTACATTTTCCTCCCTATTGGCTTCGGCTTCCATGGCCCTCCTAAGCACGTCTTCTAAATCTGCTAACGCATTGTATTTTTGGAAATTTGAACTAACTAAATCCTGATGATTGTTATAAACATCCTCGCAATTAACGCTCACTAAATCTCTTTCTTCATCTCTCCAGGGATAAAACAGCATGACTAATGCTCTAAAATAGTTAGACCTATCTGTATTTATATTAAACCTCATATACTTCAAAATGGATGGCTTGGTCCGTTCCCTAATAAAACCACTATTATCGCGGAGAGGGAGAAAGACTTCTACTCCTACCTCATTTTCTTCGTCCTCTTCATCATCGCTATTTTGGCCAACTCTTTTCCCGCTTATACTAAATTCAAAATTTGCTGCAAAATCGGCCAAACACAGGCCCTGAAGATTGATTGGTCTCTGTTCATACCGCTCCAGCAATCCTTTCACGAATATGTCAGTGGAGTCCTGATTCATATTTTGTAGGATGCTTTTGGATTTGAGCATTCGCACTCGTTGCTCTGGAGGGAAAGTATTAACATGAACGCATTTGTTGCTAGTTCCGGACAAAGGAATACCTAGACAACAATATACGGCTTCCTGAGCAGATATCTCAGTGCCAGAAATAAATTTTTGACCAATGTGCTGTAGCTTTTGCCTTATCGTATAATTGCCCCCTTGCACTTCTCTTACCGCCTCGCTCATAAGATTAGAAATACCCCTTTGGGATTTATTTATATAGTTTATTATATAGCTACAGCATGCATAAGGGTCCAAAATGAATTGGATATCTATATTGGCCCTTTGCATGGAAAGAATGTGCTTATTATAAGCATTAACGCTAATCTCAGCAAACGACCTCTTAAGAAAAATTTGTGGTTTCTTCAAACCAGAACATATTGCATATTTGTAGTCCTCGTAATTGAGGCTCACTTGTTCGTGTGAAAGGAAATTCTCAAATATGCTCAGGTGATCAATCATATCAGAGGATTGATCAGAATTCAGTAGGTCTTAAATTTTCCTAAACTTTCCTTGGTGAAAATCAAGTTTTGGAGTTTCCTCCGGCAGTGGACTCAATATCTCCGTTTGGGGCATTGGAGGGTATGGAATACCGAACCTACAAACTTTTTTTCCACTTCTATTGACTTTTTTAAGACATGTCATGTTTGTATGCCTATGCTTTTGGTATTCAACATACGGAGTTAATTTTGAGTCTGTGACATCTACTGTAATGTGTGTATTAATGAAGGCTACAACTGTTGAAATTGACTCAGTACTGGTAAAATCCACTGCTGGGGCATCTTTCAGCCAAAACATACCGTGAATGTGGGGGAACCTCTTTGTTGAAATTCAACACGCCAATAATATTTGATGACGAAGTTTTCTCCGAAAATGCCCTCCCGATTCCTCATAACTTTCAATAGCTCACGATACCTATGATCAAAATACCTAGCACAAGTAACTGGATCTGCATTGATGAGACGCTCCTTTTCGTTATACTGTAGATTCATTGCTTCTTCTTCGCTAATGATCTCTCTATCTACATTGCTTTTGAGCAAAACAAGCAACTCTGGGCACCGCGTTTCAGCAGCAGACAGAGTGATGAAAAAAGTCGGCAGGCCGAACTGACGAATCATGGCCATAACCTTCTTCTTTTCTTCCTCCCAATGAGCTGGAGACGAGCGAATATCTCGAAGAACCCTATATCCCTCATCGTGGTTAAGAAGTCCCCCTATGAAATTCTCATTAAGAGCGTTAGCTGCCGTTACTGCACTGGACGTGCTCCGCTTACGTAAATAATAGAAATATTATTGCGAATCTTAATGAGTTCTAACTTCTTGTAATTGAAAAACAGTTTATCAGATCTACAACCTCTCCTATCTACATTACGAAGCTCTGATCTAACAATGGTTGTAAAACTTTCTGAAGATTGTCTCTTGACGCCTGTATAAATAGTGGGAAAAGATAACTCTTCCGAGTCAACATCTAAGAACATATCAAGAGGTCGTTGTCCTTGCCCTGGTGCGATTTTTATAATCCTATCATCGAATGGTACGTTATTTTCAAGCAGAGTTTCCTGACCACCAGGGTTGAGTTCTTCGGCCACTACCTCCTCGTCGGGATGGGCTGGCTCTGTGTCTACATTCCTATCTCTATTTTGAATACTTTCTAAAAAGGCTGCGTCTGCTTGAGAGGCTACGAAAGGAACAATATCGGATGTGAAGCCAGAGATCCATTTCTCATTAACTATGACATTGTGCTTTTTATACAAATCTGTGCTAACTAAATAACGAAGTGCTTCAAAAATTTTGGAAGGTCTAATGGTTTCAGCCATGAAGGCATGAAGATACTCTTGTCTACGCTTCAGGTGGAGCTGAATAACCTGAGCTTCATGGAATGCTCGTGGAAGCTCCTTCACGATATCACTAACGGAAATAGGGACGTTTACAACTGCTCCTTTAATGGCATTTTGGCATCTTCCCCCAGGCAATAATGGCTTAATTATCATAAATGGATGTCTAGGAGAAATCAGTCGTTCCTCTAATGGAGTAAGCCCCTTTAAGCAGTCGGGCAGTTTAGGGAAATCTAATTCAATGAAGAAAAGCTTAGGCTTTTTACGCTTCTTAATGTTGGTCTAACATGTTCTGCAGAATTTTAATATTGGGCAGTCAGATGGGAATTCTAGAAGGCTTTCAAGAGCGAATTTTTCAGCACTAAACTCGCAATCACTTTCCAAAAGGACACGAGGAATCTTGGAAATTTGTTTGGGGAACCACAGGCCTTTACAAGAAAGGCAAACTTGATCAGGACCCAGCTTTATATTCCTATTATAAACTACTTTTAAAGCATCTAGGCCACTTAGCCTTATACTGGGTCCTATATTTGTTCTATCCTCCTGGGAGATATTTGCTCGTTCTTGCTGCATTCGGGAGGCGTTTCTTAAATTTTGTTCAGCTCTATTACTGCTATCGATCCTATATTGGCTAACTCTCTGGCTTACAGCTCTGGCAGCGTCAATTGCTGACTGTCGAGCAGCGACACGAGCAGATTGGCGTGCCAGAGTGTCTCTCGCTCGCGTGATACGCCTACGATCGATTAAACTCCTTTCTTGGACCCTGCGAGCTCTATCCTGCACTCTTTCTAATATCCGTCCGGCGCTGTCGCCTCTCTGTATTTGTCCTTTGTTCCTCACGTCTAATTTGTGGGTCCGTTCGTCTAACTATATGTTCTACTGTATTTTGTTCCTGTTCTCTAGCCCTATATTCCAAGTCCTGTCTTCGTGTGGACCGACGCATTGTATCGGCCACTTGCTCCTCACGTCTAATCTGCGCGTCTGTTCGTCTTCGTATATGTTGTGTTGTATTTGGTCCCTGTTCTGTAGACCTATAGTTTGTGTCCTGTCTTCGTCTGGACCGACGCAATGTATCGGCCACTTGCTCCTCACGTCTAATCTGCGCGTCTGTTCGTCTTCGTATATGTTGTGCTGTATTTGGTCCCTGTTCTGTAGACCTATAGTTTGTGTCCTGTCTTCGTCTGGACCGACGCAGAGTATCAGCCACTTGCTCCTCACGTCTAATCTGCTCGTCTTCTCGTCTAACTGAATGTTCGGCACTATTCTGGGTTTGTTCTCTGGCCCTATACCTTTGGTTGCGTCTTCGTCTGGACCGACTGTTAGTATCGGACACTTGTCGTCTTTTCTGTGCGTTTATCGCGATACTATTTCCCTCAACATTCACAATCTGTTCGTCAGCGACGGCTGCCTGCTCTTCCTGACCTACACCTACACCTGAAACCTGCCTAGCAGTCACCTGATTTTGTACCTCATTATCTTGTTGCTGATTTCTAGCCGGTTCAACGAACTCAGCGTCTGTACTTATTAAAACATCCCTGTTTTCCACAACTTCTAAAGTTTCTAAATTTCTATTCCTATTCGATCTGTTTCGCAATTTACGTCTCTGAGACTGTTGCGAAGCAGATTGCCTATGCTTTCGAGGCATAATAAAAAATTTAATAAAATAAAATATGATAAAATAAAATATAATGAAATAATATAAAATTAAAAAAGGGATAAAAATAAAATGAAATAAATACTTAATAAGATGAAATCAATAATTATTTTAAAATTAAATATTAATATTATTAATATAATAATATTATAATTAATATTAATAATATAATAATATTATATATAATTACATAAAATAAATCAAATTATTATATATAATTATATATTAATATTATGCTACAAAAACTTCAAAAGAAATTAAATATACGACTTTTTGAGAAGCAGCGACGTCCCCTGGCAAGAGCAGCGCTGGCGATAGCAGCCGCTATAGAAGCAGCGACGTCCGGCCTCAGTCTCCAGTAAAAGCAGCGACGTCAGCAGCAACACCAAAAAGCGCGCGATGCACCGTTACAGTTAGCAACTATTAATAGCTTCTAACTGACGATCGGCACAGAAAAACTAAAGCCCTATATCTTAATAGGCAAGCTCTACTTGTATTTAATAAGTTAAAAGCTAAATTAGTTTAAATGAGATTAATAAACGGATTTTATCGCAATCGGCAATCGAAAAGTCTCTATCGCTCTCCTTGGCTCGATATCGAGTGGTTATACCCAAAAAATGCCTACTGAAATTCCGCCGTTTTTTCCTCGAGAGTCACTCAAGAGAGAAGAGAATAGAGCAATAGAGAATTGGAGCAAGGCAGAACGAATGGAGTCAAAACATGCGGGACTAACGGAAAATTATATTTTTACAGGAAAAAGTCTGTCTGAGCTGTTTCTATGTATATGTATGTAATAATTCTATTCCTACTAATTACTCCTTCTAATTCTATTCCAATTGCGTGGGGTAGTAGAAGGTTAATGTTTTGGTTTTCATCATATGGATGGTTCGCGAAAGAGAGCAGATTTTGTGACGTAGATATTGTCACCTTATTACTAAATTCATCTTGAAGTCATACGGATGAGTGTAAATAGAGAGTTGCTCTATTGAGAGAGCACTTGTTCAGATAGCGGGGCAGAGAGTTCTCAAGTGGAAAGAGAGTGATAGAGAGAAAAACTCAAACAAATGTAACGGTTTTTTTTCTCATTCCTTCCACATGCATTTTTAGAGCGAAATCATTTGCGTTTCCCCCTCCCCTTTCTGTAACGGGGGGGGATCTTGCTAAGACATGGAAACAGCGCATCGCGCATCCCTTTTGTTTTATGAGAGAGGGTCATGGTCAGAAGATGGAAGGTGGAAACAGAGAGAACGAGAGCGCACGTGCTTGCCACTTTTGTTTTGATTTCGCAGTTTCTTTTTTTATTTTTTTATTTATTTATTAATTAACAATTAACTGCTAATAATGCCATACAAAAAATAATGAGAGAACTAAAGATAAAGTATAATAAAATTGAAACAAAAAATTAAAATTACAGGTTAGCAGAATTTAGGTAGTTGTAAATGCTAAGTGCTATATGTTTAAGGGTTAGTTCAGGGGATATGATATGGTAAAGGGTATTATAATTATAGCATAAAACCCTGAAAGGTTCATGCTGGGCATAGTTTGACCTAAATAAGGATAATCTGATAGGTCTAAAAGAACGAGTAGAACGAGAGGGAACCGTAAAGTCAATCTGACTCAAGGGAGTTTGGGAGTCCACCATCCCGAGAAGGAGCTTGTGCACGAACATTACCCCATTGCATATTCTGCGATGGTGTAACGAAGGTAGGTCAATAAGTTTTAGCCTAGATCTGTAAGGTGGCAGGATTCTATCAGAGTCCCAGTGTAAATTACGAAGAGCGAAAATTAAAAGTTGTTTCTGAACTGATTCGAGAATAGCTTGCTGTTCCCTTTTACTGTGGACTCCACACACAGGAACAATACTCCAATATCGGGCGCACTAACGAAATGTACAATTGTTTGGTCACATACGGGTCGTCAAACTCCTTGGACCAATGCTTGATGAATGCTAAAACACCCTTAGCTTTATTAGCTGTGGCTATTAAAACACAGTTTACGATCAAATAATACACCAAGATCATTTGAACTCGAAATTCGATCCAATACATGATTACCAAGAGAAAAAGATACAAAATGTGGAGCACGACGGTAGAATGTCATAAGCTTGCATTTCGAGAGGTTCAAAAATAGAAGATTTCTTGAGCACCACAATAGCAATTCGTACGACTCATTCCAAATTACAGGGAGACAAGACTGTTCCAAGGATAGATTGAAAAGAAAGGTTAAGGGTTGGCATAAGGACTGGGCACAATGTTTTAAAATGCAACTAGGCACTTTATCAGGCCCCGCAGAAAATGAAATCTTCAAAGACTTCAAGCCATCAAGTACAACGCTATCCTCAAAATATGGTTGAAAAATGCTATTAGAGTGAGGCAAACGGTAGGGATAAGGAGTGGATGCGTTATAAATATGAGAGGAGTAAGACGACTGGAAAAAGGGTGCAAATAAGTTTGCAATGCCAGCAGCAGAAGATTCAGAATTGTTTAGATAATAAAGGGACGGAGGAAATGCATTGGACTTACGTTTAGAATTGACAAAAGAAAAGAATTTTTTAGGATCATTGCGGAAGTTTCTACAACAAGAAGAGAGGTAAAGATTGTAGCACAAACTTTTAGTTGTTAGGAATTGAGAGCGGGCGGAAGAATATTGTACGAAGACAAGCAAGGAGCCAGTTTTCTGGTACTTTTTGAAAAGTCTGGATTTCCTATTCTTTAAGTATGACAAATTCCTGGAGAACCAGGGAGGCTTGGACGATGATGGTACAATAATCTCCGGAACATAAGTATTAAGGGCATTCTTTGCTGGACAATTCTTTTTCTTTTCATAGAGTGAACACATGCAATCGCAGGTGCCCCTCCCCTACCTATAACGGCTCATCCAATCAGAATATGCAAATATGTACTATATTATGTATATGTCGGGTCTTAGAATTGTTTGCAGTGTATTTTCGGTTATTCTCTGTCAGCTTGCTCGCTGAGTCCCTTTCGTGTCTTCTTTGCACTTTACCGTTGGTTATCGGTTACTACTTGCCTCCTAGCTTCGACGCTCCGTTTCAGACACGGGCTGTCTCATATTTGTATTGGTGTTAGAGAAGGAGATGATGTGTAATGAAGGAGGGACGGAATTGAGAGAGAGGCGCATGAGCGTGTTACTCTGTTCCTGGCCTTTGTAGATAAAGAGAGAGAGATAATTTGAGAGAGGTACAGACAATTGTGTTATGGATAATAAGAGGCTGAAAGAGCTTGTTCTCGATTCTTGCTGTACACTCAGTTTTTGGAAGTCTGCCCAGGCAGTTGACAAGGAGAAATTCAGCTATTTGTGCGTCCTCTAGTAACAAAATCAAGACAATGAACACTGAAAATCCAGATGGGAACCAAACTACCTTTTTCACCTCAACATCAGAAGTGGGATCTGTGCCTACTCCTACAATATCTGAGGAGCAGTGGCGTGTGGTGTTTGAGTTGGCAAAAGTCATGCAGGCCTCAGCCCCCGTTCAGAAGGTTGGCGTCACTTTGCCCAAATTTAATCCGGAGGGTGCCTGCGACGACGGTGCGCAATGGTGCATGACTGCTGATATCATTCTGTCAGAGCAGCCGCTAACTGGAAGCGGGCTCATCATGGCGCTAAGCAATTGTATGGAGGGCAGTGCTTCGAAATGGCTAACCCAAGTGTGTTACGCTGGCATACAGTGGGAGCAGTTCAAGCAACTTTTCAAGCAGCGGTATGAGAGTGAGGAGACGCCGGCCGCCATTTTGTCGAACCTTTTGCAAAGCCGCCCCTCTGCCGGTAAATGCTATTCAGTATATGCAAGCCGTATGGTGACTTTGCTGATGTCAAAATGGCGGAAGATGGAAATAGAAGAGATCGCAGTATCTACAGTGTTGGTGCATATGGCGAATATTGACAGCCGCCTGCAGCGAACTGTTTTCACTTCGAACATCACGACCCGAAGTAAACTACAAACGGAGCTGATGGCGTTTTCATTTGAAAACAAACGCAACGCTGGTGCCATATATAGCATTGGACCTGACCTCAAGCGAACGAGATTTTCTGCAGTGGTATGCCATTTCTGTAAGAAGTCTGGACACAAGATGGCACACTGCCAAGCTAAGCCACGCCAGGGTGGAAGCAGTTTCAAAGGAGAGATGCAACCGCAGAAAGAGAATGTTACCTGCTACCGATGTGGGCAACGTGGACATTTTGTCAACAAATGTTTAAGGGAGCCGACCGCTGTCAAATCTGGACCTATCCAACAGAAGAGTATTAATCAGTGCTTTGTGTCAGAGCCGAAGGGAAGTATGACACAGCGAGGTATGATCTATCCGATTTGTTTTGACTCGGGAGCTGAATGTTCTCTGATTAGAGAGTGTGTCGGTATCAAATTATCAGGGAAGCGCATTAATAATATTGTAATGTTAAAAGGTATTGGTAATTTAGGCATATACAGCACATTGCAAATTCTCAGTGATGTTATTATAAATGAAAACGCTATCGAAATATTATTCCATACAGTGCAGGACAAAGAGCTACAAAATGATATCATAATTGGGCGTGAAATTCTCACACAAGGTTTTAACGTTTTACTTTCGTGTGATAAGTTTGAAGTCATAAAGTCCAAAGTAGTCAATATGTGTGCAGCATATGAAGTGCCATACCACCTCACTAATGTTAATACTGATGTAATCGATACGAATAGAGATAAGTTGATTGAATTACTTAAACATTATTCTGCGGCTTTCATTAATGGAACGCCTTGTACCACTGTGGGGACTGGTGAAATGAAAATAAGATTAATTGATCCTAATAAGACGGTGCAGAGGCGACCATATAGGCTCGCCCCTGAAGAAAATGAAATAGTTCGGTCACAGATAAGTGAGTTAATGAAATGTAACATCATTCGACCCAGTTGTTCACCTTATGCCAGTCCTATTTTGCTCGTGAAAAAGAAAAATGGTTCGGATCGACTCTGTGTTGATTATAGGGAACTTAACTCAAATACAGTATCAGACAAATACCCCTTGCCACGTATTGATGACCAGATTGCCAGATTGAGTGGTGCCAATTATTTTACATGTCTAGACATGGCTAGCGGATATCATCAAATACCCATTCACCCAGATTCTATAGAGTATACCGCTTTCGTAACGCCTGAAGGGCAATATGAGTTTTTGAAAATGCCGTTCGGAATGAAGAACGCCCCTTCTGTTTTTCAGCGTGCAGTTATGAATGCGATTGGTAGTCTTGCGCATTCCTACGTCATCATTTATTTGGACGATATCATGGTGGTGTCACCTACAGTTGAGCTAGGTTTTGAGAGGCTGAGAAATGTTTTGGATGTTGTGAGTAAGGCCGGATTCTTGTTCAATATTAAAAAGTGTAGCTTTCTGAAAACGGCTGTACAGTATTTGGGATATGAAGTGAGTGCCGGGGAGGCCAAATCCAAGTAAGATCATGGCGTTGAGCTCTTTGCCGCCACCAGGGTCAGTTAGTAGTTTGAGACAATTCATTGGGCTGGCTTCATACTTTCGGAAGTTTGTGTCCAGATTTTCACAGATGATGAAACCACTCTATTCGCTAACATCGGATAAGGAAAACTTTGTTTGGAATGCAAAGCTAGAAGAGATTAGAAAGAATGTTATCACCATCCTCACTAGTGAGCCAGTTCTTGTTATCTTCAATCCAAAATATCCAATCGAATTGCATACCGATGCTAGTTCCAGTGGTAATGGAGCTATATTGCTACATAAAATTGATGGTAGCCCTCATGTGGTGGAATACTTTAGTAAGACAACCTCCTCCGCTGAATCAAGATATCATTCTTATGAACTAGAAACGTTAGCTGTAGTGGAAGCTATAAAGCGTTTCCGTCACTATCTGTTGGGCCGTGAGTTTGTAGTTTATACCGATTGTAATGCCTTAAAGGCTTCTCGCACTAAATTGGAATTGACTCCTCGAGTGCATCGCTGGTGGGCCTATCTGCAGTCTTTTCACTTTGACATTCAGTATCGAGAAGGGAAACGTATGGCTCACGTTGATTCCCTATCACGGAATCCTTTGCAAACCAAACCTGATCTAATAACAAGCAAGATTCCTGAAAAGAGAGTGAGTTTGACGGAGGTATCCAGCGACTGGTTGTTGGCTGAGCAGTAACTTGACGCGGATCTGGTGAACATTGTTACCAAACTCAATGAAAGCGAGCTTTCGGATGATTTGACAGGAACGTACGAGTTGAGAAAGGGTGTATTGTTTCGGAAAATTCAAAGGAATAATAGAACCCGTTGGCTGCCAGTGGTACCCCGAGCGTTTAGATGGTCAGTAATCAATCAGGTCCACGAATCAATTATTCATTTAGGTTGGAAGAAGACACTCGATAAACTTTATCAGTATTATTGGTTTGACAAAATGAATAAGTATGTTCGAAACTGTAAAAAGTTCTTCGGGGAAAGTTCAGGCAGAGCTTCATTAGATCCCAAAAGTCAATATACCTTGGCATACAGCACATATTGACATCACTGGAAAGCTGAGTGGCAAAAGCGATCTAATGGAATATCTTATTGTGCGAATTGACGGTTTCACTAAGTTTTTCTATTTGTTTCATACTCTCAAGTTGGATGCTAATAGTTGTGTGGCAGCCATGAAGTCATCTATTTCATTGTTTGGAGTCCCGAATCGAATCATTGCCGATCAAGGTAGATGTTTCACTAGCTCAAAGTTTGCTGAGTTTTGTTTGTCTCAAAATATTAAGCTTCATGTGATCGCTACGGGTGCGAGTGATGAGCGTACTAAAGAACTTGTAAACGTGGTGGAATCAGGTCAACGATCTTGGCAAGACGCTCTGGGAGAAACACAGTTGGCCCTAAATTGTACAGTAAGCCGTGCAACTGGAGTGAGTCCTTTGGAGCTTCTAATCGGCAAAGAGGCTCGTCCAGGCTCGTCAGATTGATGTGGAGAGTGTGAGAACTCAAGCATCTAAAACTATGAAGGAGTCGGCCAGTTATGACAAGTTCCGATTTGATAAGAATAGGGCAGCAGTTCACAGACATAAAGTAGGCGATTATGTTTTATTGAAGAGTGAAGAAAGGCATCAGACTAAGTTGGATGCAAAGTTTAAAGGTCCGTTTCTCGTATTGGAGGTACTTGAGGGAGATCGTTATGTTTTGAAATCGCCAAGTAGTAAGCGAACTTATAAGTATTGCCACGACGATATTCGTAAAATGCCAGAGGGGCGTATTCCCAATGAACTAGACTGTAATGGAGACGAGTTGAATCTGCCCAAGAGTCCAGTGGGGACTGAATGTGAGCCGTCTGAAAAGGGCGATGATTTGTCCGTTACGAATAACGATGAAAATATCTTACGTTTGGAGAGTGCCGTCTAGTTGAGACGATGAAATGATGTTGTATGTGAAGAGTTCCGTCTAGTTGAGACGATGAAATGATGTTGTATGTGAAGAGTTCCGTCCAGGTGGGATGAAGAGTCAGGTGTGACTGTAAAGAGTTCCGTCCAGGTGGGATGAAGAGTCAGGTGTGACTGTAAAGAGTTCCGTCCAGGTGGGATGAAGATTCATGTGTGACTGTAAAGAGTTCCGTCCAGTTGGGATGAAGAGGCATGTGTGTCTGCAAAGAGTTCCGTCCAGGTGGGACGAAGAGTCCAGGTGGGACTTGGAAAATGAATGATGATTATCTGTCAGCCATGAGGTCTGAATTGAGTATCGGGCAAAGGTCTATAAGATGGCAATTGTGGATTGTTAGTAAAGAAATTTTATGTGAAATGAAGGAAACAGGAGAGTCGGTGAGACTGTGTTGTTATAGCTGCATTGATGTGATTACACGAGGACGTGTAAAGGTCAGGATGGCCGTGTCGGGTCTTAGAATTGTTTGCAGTGTATTTTCGGTTATTCTCTGTCAGCTTGCTCGCTGAGTCCCTTTCGTGTCTTCTTTGCACTTTACCGTTGGTTATCGGTTACTACTTGCCTCCTAGCTTCGACGCTCCGTTTCAGACACGGGCTGTCTCATATTTGTATTGGTGTTAGAGAAGGAGATGATGTGTAATGAAGGAGGGACGGAATTGAGAGAGAGGCGCATGAGCGTGTTACTCTGTTGCTGGCCTGGGTAGATAAAGAGAGAGAGAGATAATTTGAGAGAGGTACAGTCAATTGTGTTATGGATAATGACAAGGCATACTAAGCAAGGTAGGCTTATTGGCTCGCTCGCTCTGTGTGTTTAACTACATAAATTTCAGTCTGCCTGCAGCAGTTGTGAGCGAAGCATATCCGCGGACGATTTTTTCTTGTTCCCTCAGACTTTTTGCGTATTTACAATGTCGCCGCCGTATTGCTTTTTATGCAAGATTACTATATATACATATTATTGTCATTATATATTATTATATATACATACATATGCATGCACGTACAAATTACTCCTTTGAAACCATTATAAAATCATTAATAAAAAAACTGCATGGTGCTGGCTACTATGTCGCGGCAATTGTTTTGCAGCACAAAACTCACATTCATATATACATACATTTGCATGTATGTATGTATATACGTACAAATTTCTTTGTTTTGACACAAGCGAGCAAACGCATTACTCCTTTGAGACTCTTTCTCACAACGCATTTGTGAGTCTCTCTCTCTCTCTCTCTCTGCTGTCATTTTGAATAACTACATATTCCTCTCTATAAGCCTACCTTGCTTAGTATGCCCTGGATAATGAGAGGCTGAAAGAGCTTGTTCTCGATTCTTGCTGTACACTCAGTTTTTGGAAGTCTGCCCATGCAGTTGACACAGAGAAATTCGGCTATTTGTGCGTCCTCTAGTAACAAAATCAAGACAATGAACACTGAAAATCCAGATGGGAACCAAACTACCTTTTTCACCTCGACATATATTTACATATGAATGTACATATGTCCATTGGTTTTAAAATATATACATCTATATATGAAAACATATGAATACTTACATATGTATATACATTTATATATTTATGTAAATAAATAATTGCCTGGGCGGGCGCTTATTGTTTTGGACATGTGATATTGTTAGGCATCTTCTCTCTCACTCTCTCTCTCTCTCTCTCTCTCTTTCTTTCTTTAGGTGAAAGGGACAGATTGAGTTGTTAATGGGGGTGGGTGGTGATTGTGGTAAGACATGGACAAGCAGACAGCGCATCACACTTGATTGATGGAGAGGGGGGTTACAAGGTCAAAGCGGGAAAGAGAAAGGGAGAACACCTGCCAGCAGCTAGTACAGGGCTCACACTTAGATTGCCGTGGATCGCTATTACTCATTGAGTGGCAAGGCAGACGAGGAAGACTGAGGAAGAGAGAGAGAGAGAGAGGGAACGTACATACATATATCTTATTTACGTAGCCACTCTAAATGATTTTCTTTATTGTGGCTATAATAATGATCCGGTTTGATCCAGATTCGGCAGTCTGGTAGATATGGTAATTTTCTATGATTCTGCGCTTTTGGTTTTCCTTTATCTTAAAAATTGTGGATTCCACAGATTTCGTTCTTTGTGGAGACGGAAGGGGACGTGGCAAAATTTTAAAATAAACTCGTTTGGTTTTTTTGGTTTGATATTACAGGAGTTTGGATAGAAAGTTTGGTTTCTCTAGCTCTTATAGTCTCTGAGAACTAGGCGCTCATTTAAACGAATAGGCAAAGCAGACATGGCTATATCGACTCGGCTACTGATGCTGATCAAGAATATATATACTTTATGGGGTCGGAAACGCTTCCTTCTGGGCGTTACACACATCCGTTATCACCACAAATCTAATATACCCCTATACTCTTCGAGTACCGGGTATAAAAAGGTGTCCTAAGTTCAAATACTGATAGAGGCATAGCAAACCTTTTTGCTTCTTTTTTCTGCTCTAATTTTGTGAAATGCGCGGCGTGGCCCTAAGAACTGTATGTTAAATTACACTACTCAACAAAATTCAACTTTTTATTTCCGCTGTCTCCGCTATTTTCTGATAGATTTGGAGATTTCCAAATTTTTAAAGAAGTATGGTTTTTTTTGAGTTTAGTTTTTTTTTAAGAATTTTTTAAAAATTTGGTATTTTTCTTCGGAGGTAGTGCTTCTATTTTTCACATAACTTAAGTTTCTTATAACTGGTTGTATTGAAATTTGCAGTTTTAAAAGCTGACAAATGCATGTTTATGTTTATAAAAATCGATGGATAAACGACCAAGTTGCAGCCGTTTGACCAAAACTTCATATGACGTTTGGCACCATCCCAAATGCCATTTTACCATTAAAAACTGTTACAAACACAGATTTTTGGTATTTTTTGTAAGAAAAAAAAAACGGTTTTATGTCTGCTAACGGAATTTATCGGCAAAATTCGGCATATGAAGGTTTGGTCAAATGGCTGCAACATCATCAACACACATAAAGTGTTACAGTCGTACCTTTACGACAGGAAGTTTGCAGTAAGATGCAACTCTTCAATACCGTATTGAAGCTGGCGTTCCTACAAACCATACCTTAAACGACGCCTAATTAATGTGTCTATTTAAAACAAAAAATTTTAGCCAAAATTATTTTTTTTTCGAGTTTTCCTGAGTTTTTAAATTCCAAATTTCGGAAAAAAATAATGGAAAAATTTTGAAATTTGAATTTGAAATCTTAATATCTTCTAGACGTTAAGCTGCAGCTACAAAGTGTCTGAGATTTTAAGCTGATTTATAGCTGCATTTGTCAGCGTTTCAAAACTGCAAAGTTCAATACACAATACGGCCTTTCACAGGGAAGTGCTCTTGGTCAACTGCTGTTTGCTATTTTCATCAATAACATATGTCTCAGCATTCAAGCGTCCGAGAATTTGCTTTATGGTGATGATCTTGGTGCACTTTTAACTTACTCCCTCTCAACATTAGCAAATGTTTTTTTTTTTTCAATTAGAAAGTGTGTATTTAAAGTTCAGATCTCATATTTAATAGATGACCTTCCGCACTTAAAGCAGATACTTGACCTAGGCGTCTTGTTCGATTCCAAATTTCTATTTGGATTCTTTATTTTTTTCCAAATTTGCCAAGCATTTGAACTTCATTTTGCCAAAAACCTAAGCTATGTTCGGCTTTGTTACGCGCAATTCATCCCAGTTCAGCGATCCATATACGAGGCAGTCTTTATTCATTCCTTGTGCGCTTGCGCCTTGAATATGATTCAGTGGTTTGGCACCCTTCTAGCGTCGTTCAGATTGCGCATATCGAGAGATTGAAAAGGAAGTTTTTAAAGTTTGCACTCCAGCCTTTGAAATGTTCCATTCCGTTGCCATCCTCTCTTGCCATCTCCTCTCTTGAGAATCGTAGAACCATTGCGGCTCAGATGTTTCATGTTAGTGGGTAACTATGATTGCCCTAACCTGCTTAGTAGGATTGGCTTCAATACAACTGCCAGGAGCGTTGGGGACCATGCACTCTTTTCTGGTGATCTCCACCGGACCAACTACGGATACAACGGCCAATATGTAGGGCTCTTCGCCAGCATAGTGCGCTGCCAGCTGGGATGCGTATTGACTTTTGCCAGGTAAAAGCAGCCGTTAGACGGTTGCTTTCTGATTTTTGCCTATTTAATCATTAATTATGTTATGTTTGATTTCTTGTTATTGTTTAAGATATAAGTAAGTTGGTACATAATTGAAAACAAAAAATTACAAACCTAGTGCCAAAACTAATCAATTAATATTTGTTGCTTAAATTAATTAAATGTTGCACAAATTAAAAAAAGCCAATTTCAGTCTTAAAACTTAATTAAATGATACAAAATTTAAATTCATATTCAGCTTTTAAAGAAGAAAAATCATCTTTTATATGGGCACAACCGAGAATTATTTTTTAGTCCTGTTTTCCATTAATATTTTCACCTATTTGGAAGATGATTTTTGATGATTTTTGTCTCAAAGACCCTAAAAAGCCCACAAAAGCTCTTTCTTAAAGAAATGTAAATTGATTATTGATTGAAATAAATCGAATAAATGTAAAGTCGGTAACTTAAAACAGTTAAGATTTTTTTAGCGATTCTACTGGTCCTTCTTTTTGAAATGGTATGTATATATTTTACTTCAGGCCTGCTGTTTGACGCGACACTTAACTTAAAACAAAAGTACGGCCCAAGAAGAAATGTATTTGATTTTTCCTGAGTTTTCAAGACAAAATTTCGGTTCACTGCGGAAATGGTGCTGCATAGTGTAATCTGTATCATCTGTTCTTGATAGCCTGTTCCCACAAACGATCATCCACCATCCATTTCGGGGATGGTCCGTAAGGTTTAGCCGTTTCGAAATTTCCCAGTTAGTTCCACCATCCATTTTGGATGTTCCTAAGCAGCACGTTTCTATGCGATATTTATCCGATGGTTTTCAAATACAACTCTGAGAAATTGTCATTCACAACTAAAACGAGAGGGAACGCCGTGAGCCGCGGCAAAGGCCGCGGCTCTACCTTATACCCGATACTCAGTCAGTATATATGTATGTACATACATACATTTATGAGCCTACGATTTCTGAAATTTATTATATGTTCGCAAAAGGGACGAACAAATTTTGGGCAAAAAATAATATTTCAGAAAATGAAGTCAAATCATTTTTGGAATATTATACATGTTTCCGATTTTGTTTGCATATGATTTTTACATTTGCTTCTAAATTTCTACATGACATGTATAACTACAGACGTACAAGTGTTTAGGACAGAGAGAGAGGGAATGAGTCAGCGCTTGGCAAGCGTTGCGTAGCCACTGAAATTTAATTTGTTTCTTCTGGCCATAATATTGATCCGACCTGTTCCATATTCGGCAATCTAATAGATATGGTAATTTCCCATGATTCTACGTTTTTGGTTGTCATTTATCTTAAAAATTGTGGATTCCACAGATTTTTGTCTTTTATGGGGGCGGAAAGGGGCGTGGCAAAATTTTAAAACAAACTCGTCCGGGTTTGGTATCACAGGAGCTTGGATAGAAAGTTTGGTTGCTCTAGCTTTTATAGTCTCTGAGAACTAGGCGTCACAAAATACGAATGGGCAAAGCAGATGGGGTCGCGTGTGAGAGAGAGCGAGAGGGGACGATGACTTTCGAAAATTTGGGGGGCGAAATTTTGAAATACACTTGGAGTAGTGTGAGAACACAGGAGACTGAATATAAAACTTGGTTACTCTAGCTTTAATAGTCTATGAGATATAGGCGCTAATGAAGACGGACAGACGGACGGACGGACAGACGGACAGACAGACATGGCTATATCGACTCGGCTATTGATGCTGATCAAGAATATATATACTTTATGGGGTCGGAAACGCTTCCTTCTGGGCGTTACACACAACCGTTATCCCCACAAATCTAATATACCCCTATACTCTTCGAGTACCGGGTATAAAAATGGAATTCACTGCGAATATGTAAACAATGACTGACAAAAATAACTGATTTTCCAGCCAATGGCAAGGAGCCAGGTGGTTTTTCAATAGCAGTTGCTCAATTTTCAGTTAGAGATGCTATAATAAATATAATTAAATGTAGTTTTAAACATTTTATATTTGTTTGGAAATGGCAGATCTGAATATATCTGCAAATAAATGCAGGTCCCGCTGTTCATGTTACTTACTTTAATTAAGCAGAACCAAATTTTCATTAATGGGGATGTTGTGCTTTTCCTCCAATATTGCCGACGCTTCGATCTGTTGTGCAAGGCTCGAATAGTGATTACCATCGAATTTATTTATTTGTCGAACGCCACCATCAATCTTTGCAACATCATTTCTTGCTGTTCAGCCACAGTCGAAAAATAATTACATTTTCCCTATTTGTTGTTAAATTTTGACAAAATGCTGATTACAAATTTGTTGTTTTGTTGTTGTCAGCTGTGTTTTACATGGATGGTGGATTGTGGCCTGTGGGAATCGAGGTTTCACATATTTG
>JAWNKY010000844.1:0-22514 GCA_035041765.1 Drosophila algonquin
ATAGCGCTTTTGGCCCTGTTGAAGAGGATCCTGCAGCTTTTCCGTAGGATCTCTATCTTATGTTTGTTTGTAGAACTTTCCAGCTTTTATCTATATCTGACAGCTTGTGAGACACTAATGTTCGGTAAATAACCTCTTGTCTATTCTTAATTATAAACGTAGGATTATTACCCCGATTGCAGATAAGTAGATTAAAGGTTAGGATGAAGCTCAAAAGTGACTCACCCCTTACATTTGTGTCCGAGCTCCCCCATTGGGTGTGGTGGGCGTTGGCGTCGCAGCATATTATTAGGCCTATATCCGACCTTTCGCTATCTCTGGTGAGCTTGCAATCTAGGTCACCTGGAGGATCGCTTTCCTCATGAGCCTCATGAGACGACATCAGCCTTATGTGTGATCCTTTGAGTTCAAGGCTTGCCGCCGTGTTGTCGCCATTGACCACCACTGTGTTGTCGGCGTCAGAGTCGTCTTTGATGGTGTCGTCGCGACACATTGCCTTGAACTCGCGCTACAGAGTCGTATAAGAGGAAAAGCCGTCATGGGCTGGCCGTCGTCAGGTGCTTCGATCTCTGAGGCAACGTCCTGTTCGACTGGGTTGTCGACAGGACGTGGCTCGGCCGCTGCATCCGACTTGTAAACTTTGATGCTTCCCGCACTAAAGCCAAAATTCAGCTCCCCTTTTGTAGCCTCTATTGGGGTTAACGACTCTTTGTTGAGTACGAGCACCGCCTGGCTCATAGGACCTTGTGTCGCCTCAACTTTTCACGTTGCCCGGATAAGGCATCATTAGAGCAGGCGGCTGCCAAATCCCTGAGCTCTCCGTTAACAGCTGGGCTAGTTTTTATACCGGGCCCCTAGCCAGGCTGACTCTCGACACGGGTCGAATAATACGGTTAGTCCGGCACAGTGTGAGATGAGTGTGGGGGTTGGGATGTGGGTAGGTGATGTGTAGGGATGGGGGTTGTGTGAGCTATCATGTCATTTATTGGTAATCTGGAACTGTTTGATGTGAGTCAACCGGGAAAATGGACAACGTACAAGGATCGTTTCGAGTTATATCTTCTCGCTAATGATGTCCAGGAAGGGGCGCAAAAAAGACCGTTTTGTCTGTGGCATGAAGTTTGAGGGGTTACAGAGATGTTTTCTTGCGGAAAAAGACCTGACAGTGCAACGAGTCTTAAAGCGTGCTGTCACTAGCTCAGCAATTAGTGCATCGGTGATAAGACAGTCAAGCGACTCAGTGACGGATCATGACGTATACATCGATGACATCCGAGCGGGTCGAAGCCATGTAACGGCTGCGGTGGACCACACGAACGACAGCAGCGTTCTGTTAAAAACGCTGTGTGTCATGGATGTGGCCAGAAGGTCCACATACAACGCGTCTGCCGAATCACACACAAAAATCATAGGGATGCTCATCCCCCACTCAAGGTTCGCCGTCTGGTCAATCAAAAGAAGTCAGTGGCCATCATTATCAATGGCCGCACTTGTTAATTCGAGGTACATAGATTCCGGGTCACCAGTGTCGATTCTGAGAGAGTCCATGTTCCGATACATCTGGCCTAGTGGAAATCTGGATATGGTTAATAGCCTTTTCACACTGAGCACCGTTTACCGTCTATTTCCTAGACGGTGCGTAAGGTTTTGCCGTTCCGAAAATTTCCCAGTTAGTTCCACCGTCTATTTTGAATGTTCCTAAACCGCACGTTTCTATGCGATATTTAGCCGATGGTTTTCAAATGCGACTCTGGAAAATCGGCATTCACAACGAAAAAATGGAATTCACTGCGAATATGTAAACAATGACTGACAAAAATAACTGATATTCTCCAGAAAATGGCAAGGAGCCAGGTGGTTTTTCAATAGCATTTGTAAAATTTTCAGTTAGAGGTGCTATGATTCCTTTGCGAGAAAAATGCAACTAAATAAAATGAATCAAATGTAGTTTTAAAATTTTATATTTGTTTTGCAATGGCAGATCTGAATATATCTGCAGATAAATTCAGATCCCGCTGCTCATATTGCTCACTTTAATTAAGCAGAAACCAATTCTCATTAATGGCGCTGTTGTGTTTTTCCTTCAATATTGGCGACGCTACGATCTGTTGTGCAAGGCTCGAACTAAGATATATTGTCGAATCGTTGTAATTTTCTGGAGATCCGATGTTCACATACGCAAATCTATACCTGAAGTAAATTGAAATGGAATAAATTTGGAAGACTATGCTGGTAGAAGCTCTCAACTATAGTATGCAACAGCACATTATTATTCCGCTTTAACCGCTATCTTTATCTTTTTCGTCCAACAACATGATTAGTTGTTGCAAGAAAATATTTTGCTGTTGAACCATAGTTAAAACAATTGCAAAATCTTCCATATCCATTTTTTTCCAAACAAAAATTAAAAAAATCTTCTGCTCAAAAACTCAGTTTTTGTTATTGTCATCAGCTGTTAGACGGTAAACGGTAGACGGTGCCAGTGTGAATCGAAGTTTCACCGTCTGTCAAAAATTCTAACGTTCCCCCTTGACGGACTCAGTGTGCAAAGGGTATAAGTTCGACATCAAACTTAGTGATTATCAACAGAATCCAATACCAATTAAGGGAGTCATCGACACATTAATTCATTGGCATAGGCGTAAAATTGATAAATTGCCGCTAATCATTGTACCTGGAAGCGGAGCTTACCTTCTGGGGTACAATTAGGCATACGTATTGAAGGCATTCATTTCATCACCTGTGGAAACAGTATCGACTCAATCCTCAATAAATACGAGCTCCTATTTTCATCAGAACTGGGGTGTTATACGGGGCCTCCAGTGTCATTGCAGCTTTATGCTGAAGCACAGCCAGTGAGGTTGCCTCCACGTCGCATTCCGTTCGCTATCAAGGGAATCTACGAAGAGGAACTCAGCCGCCTCTGTTCACAAGGAATTCTCCGGTGAAATACTCTAAGTGGGCCACTCCCACGTTTCCAGTAACAAAAAAAGATGGATCTATTCGAATTTGTGGAGACTACAAATCAACTCTCAACCGTGCCGTTAAACCACATGGCCATTAAATTCTAGAATTCAATACACTTCTAGCTTTAATAGAAGGTGGTTAAATTTTCGCCAAACCTTTTCTACGCACAAGGGTGCATTTAAAGTAACCAGGCATCAATTCAGAATTTCATCAGCACCAGGAATATTTCAGAGTTTCATCGAAAACATCCTGAAGAATATTCCAATGAAAAAGTTTAGGCAATTCACAACGCTCCAGCTCCGAAAGACAAAAAACAACTGCAGGCATTCTTAGGTCTGATTAATTTCTACTATTCATTCCTTCCACATAAAGCAACAGTGGCTGAACCGTTACATCGTCCATCGCCCATTACAGGGGAATCACAACTACGAAATCGGTTCCAAACGTGATCTCCTTTCAAATGCTTTCAAAACAGTATTTCTGAACGCAAATGAATTTTATCTAATTCATCGACCGGGAACCAAGACTTCTTGAGCCGTTGTCCAATACCATTGGATCAGGTAGGCTAGGATCAAAGGAGATATTAATGATCGAGTGGGCAACTACGCCTATTGTGAGTGCAAATGAATTGGCTGCACAAACTGCTTTTGCAGTTAGCTAAAGTCCTAAACTGGGTATTAAGGGCCCAGCAACAGAATTGAACGCTCAGATAATCTATATCCGTATTACTCACGAAAAAATGAACTTTTAGCAAATAGAGGAGTACTAGTTTGGGGAAACCGCGCAGTTTTATCTGCTCCGGTAATACTAATTATTTTGAAAGCCCTACATGCCGCTCATCCGGGGATGGTAAAAACGAAGTCCATCGCACGAAGCTATGTATGGTGACCCAACTCTAAGTGGCTCTAGGTATCCGTTGTCAAGTCAACAGCAGCTGCTGTCGCCATTAAGTTCCTATGACAACTTATCGCCACTCATGGACTGCCGAACGAAATTGTGTCGTACATCCGACGAATTCAAGTTTTTAATAAAGAAAAATCTATTCCGGCACATCCGATCAGCTCCTTTTCATCATGCTACGAACGGCCAAGCTGAGCGCATGGTGCAAAATACAAAGCACTTTTTAAAGAAGTTCTACAGCAACACGGGCATCGATCTCTCTCTCTTGCTCGAATCTTGTTCAGTCAACATATGACACCACACTAACAAACCGTTCGCCAGCACAACTGCTGCTCAATCGAGAGCTCAAGACCTAACCACAGGAGATAACATTTGATAAAGTCGATATTGGAAAAGATATCGCACAGAAACAGAACTGGCGTTTACATTACAACGTCTTTGCGTCTTTGGAAGAGGAAGACAAATTTTGTAAACAAAGTCAATAATGTTCGAAAATCATCGAAATTTGACGGAAAAAGAATTGATTCTTCTAATTGCGGTGGCGCAAAGTGATGAGAATCTTATGAAGTTCATGGAAGTGTCTGAGTTATCCTCAGAAACGTTGCAATTCGTCTAGCAACTGCAACTTCGTCCTCCCGTTTGGACCCTTGTAAGTAAAGAGCAGATAATGTTCGCTTTTGAATTAAATAATGTTTTCCAAATGGCAATATCCACGATATGGTTCATTTTAGGAGGAAGATGCTGTGAAGAGCTAAGATGCCTTTTTACGGAAAATTTCCGCATGGAAAGGAGTACTTTCAACATTCTAGTGGGACTGTTGCCCAATCTCAAAAAGAAAGACAATCCTTTTCGACTGCAACGTCCTCCTCGTGTTTGGACCCTTGTAAGTAAAGAGCTGATAATGTTCTCTTCTCAATTAAATAATGTTTTCAAAATTGCAATATCCACGATATGGTTCATTTTGGGAGGAAGATGCTGTGGAGAGCTCCGATGCTTTTTTTAAGGAAAATTTCCGCATGGAAAAGAATACTTTCAACATTCTCGTTGCACTGTTGCCCAATCTGAACAAGAAGGACACTCCTTTTCGATTGGTAATCCCGCTGGAGAAGAGAATAGCCATAGCCCTTTATTGCCTAGGGTCCTCGGCGGAATATCGTACGGTAGGGAGTCTATTTGGTTTGTCCCAAGCCATTGTCTACCGCATTTTACTGAAGTTTTGTCGCGAGGTAGTTGCTCAACTCGCTGACAAGTATCTGCCGGCAGATTTTCTCACCCAGGAGAAAATCACGGAGACGGTGAAAGGATTTGAAGACATGGGATTTCCATAATGTTTCGGAGCAGTGGGCAAGTGGCGCTTATTTAAACGATATAATGTTACAAATTGAGTGCCAAATTTCCTTAACAGATGGATGTCATATTGAGATACAACCGAGACATCAGGATGCAGTGGATTACAGAAACTACAAGGGTTGGTATTCAACCATACTATTCGCATTGGTTGACCATCGGTAAGAAATCAATTTTCGTATGAACACAATGGAATTGTATAAGTTTTGTACATTCACAGTTACAGATTCACCTACATCAGTGTTGAAATTCCTGGCAGATGTTACGACTCGAAACATCCAACCTCAAAAGAATGTTGGATGACTCTGATCTACTCGACGAGAATTCCAAAGTTATAAGTGGTTTCAAAATATCCGTGCTAATTTTAGGAGATTCTGCTTTTCGATTCGGTAAAAATGTTATGAAACTGTATCCTTTTACAGTTGAGGCTACACCAGAACATAAGGCTTTCAATTATAACTTATCCAAAGTCAGACGTGTGGTGGAGAACGCTTTCGGCCACCTTAAAGCTCAGTATCGGAGGATCGCCAAGGGTCTGGACAATAACATTAACAATAACAATAACACTTCTGAAATAATAGCATGCTGCTGTATCCTCCACAATTTTTGTGTGATGGAGAACTGCTCAATTCCCGAGCACTGGCAGCGTCAAGCAGAGACCAACAAGGAGCAGGAGCAGGCTATGCATGAAGATTGGGTAGGGAAATCAAACGTATGGGCTGAAACCATACGGCACGATTTGGGGCATCATTTCGTCAGTATAAATATAAATAAAAGTTTAAAAAAATATAAAATTTTATTCATTTTTGTTTTTAAATATCTCCAACAAATATTTTTGGAAGTTTCGGCTCTCAGCCGCCAACTTCTCCAGGACTGCCAGCTTCTTCTCCTCAATTTCAACAATTTTTTCTCCTGGGGTCATCTCACGGCGCTTGGCTTGAGAGCAAGACGACTCTTCCGCGGTGGCCTCAGAGACGGGTTGTTTAACTCGGACAGAGCTACGCCTTCGCCATCGACTTCGCATTCGTCTTCGCCCTCGACACCGAACAAAATCTGGTGAAGTCTGCAAAGAAATGTACATATTTAACAAAATAATTTAAATTATTTACAATCAGTACATCACTAGTGCTGTGCACATATTTTATGCCTACCGCCAGGTCTTTTTAGGAGTGTAATATCTGCGAGACCTTCTCGAAGTAAACAAAATGCAATTATAATTAAGTATACAGATAGTACTTACTTATACTTTTTTCGCATGTTTTCTATTTTATTTTTGATTTCGGCACGCGAGGGACCGAAATCTTCCATTTTTCTGCAAGTTCTTTATATATGGCCTCAGGTGACCAAACGTATCTAGTTTATGGTAATAAAATTGGATATTTAGTATTTTTTATAAATATTTGTTTGTTTACCTCTTTACTCCATTTTCACATATGTTTTTGATTGATGTTCTAGTGGTGATAATTACAGGATAGGCAGATTAGGATTGAAATATTCGAAAAATCTGACAAACTCAACTAAATGCCACCAAAACTCAACTTTTTTGCCACCTCTATGTCCCCTATGCTTCCCCATGTAACGAAACTCGAGATTTGCCAGAAACTCAATAACTGAACCGTAGTGTAAATAGGCTATTACAAAGGCCCTTGGATTGGTTTGGGAGCCTGCAACCGAGGAATTTCTCTTTTTCGTAGTACCCGCACAATTGTCTTCCAGGCCGACAAAGCGCTCTTGGTGTCAACTATCGCTCGCTTTTAGGATCCCCTTGGATTGATTGGGCCTTGTCATTGCAAAAGCAAAGACTTTCCTTCAAGTGGTGTGGAAGGAGCGGCTCCAATGGGATGAGAGTCTACCCGAGTCTCTTTCGTAAGCGTTGACCACTTTCTGCGAGAATTTGTCTACCCCTCAGCGTTTTAGATTTCCTCGTCTCGCATTGTGTCCCAGGTCAAAGGTGGAGGTTCCTGGTTTTGTGATGCCAGCCAAGACGCGTATGACGCATGTATTTATATCGTATTAAGGACCAAGAATGGCGCATACGTGCAACTTTTGTGGGTGAAGTCTCGTTTCGCCCTTGCCAAGGTATTGACGGTGCCCAACTTCGATTTATGTGGCGCTGACCTACTTTCTCAATTGATCAGTGAGATACATAAACTTAAATTGACTTGCATGTAGGACCACGATCATTAATCGCACTTATTCGTCATGAGTATTGGCCAATTGGAGGGCGCAAGACTGTGGCAAATGTCGAATATCGCTGCACAAGATGTTTTAAGGCCAAGCCGCGTTTACTTCAGCATATCATGGGTGACCTGCCAAAGGAGCGTGTGAATGAAACTTGCGCCTTTGCTGTTTCAGGCGTGGATATTTCTGGTCCGTTCTTTTACAAATGTGAGATGCGGACCAGATCATCCATCAAATGCTACATGTGCTTATTCATTCGTTTTTTTTTTGCCACCAAGGCCGTACACTTTGTGCTTGTGCAACATTTGTTAACGCCAGCTTTCATTAGCGCGCTCAAGCGATTTATTTGCACTCGTGGTCAGCCAAGGGAGATTTGGTCTGATAACGCAACCAACGTCGTGGGACCAAGTTGGCGGAGCTGAAGAAGCTGTTCCTCTCCGAAAGGCACCTGAATATAGTTCAAGAGTTTTGCGTCGCAGTTCACATCGACTTCACTTCATTTTCACTAGCTCTCCCCTCTTTGGCGGGCTCTAGGAGGCTGCGGTGAAGACAGCCAAGCAACACTTCTACAGTTTTGCCTCCAGTTCCGTACTTTGCTTCGATGACCTGAGAACCCTCGTGTGCCATTTAACTGCTATAGTCAACTCAAGACCATTGCATCCCATTTCACAGCATCCCGACGACTTAGATGTGCTAACGCCTCCCAGGGTAGCTGAGCTCAAAACGGCTACTGGAATCATCACAAGGGCCGTCGCAAAACTGTGCATACTGCCAAAGAACGATATCGAAGACCCGTGCTTTTAAACGGGGGGATTATGTTCGGCTTAGCGCCGGCCCACTGCATCATAAAGAGCCCATCTCTCTTAATCATTGTTGCTTGCTGTTGCCCTGCGCTCTCTATCGCAGCATCGCCTTTTCTTCATCGTTCGTCGTCTAACCAGAGCTGCGTGGGAGGCTCATCTTCGGAGCAGCACTTACTTAAGAATTGATCTTTCGTTTTTACTGTCGTTTCGTTGGCACTGTGACCTATGTTTTATTGTTGCATCTCTCGCATTACAAAGTACAAGCAAATAAATCGAACATACACGAATATATTACATTGAAATCGAGCCAGTTGAGCTTTAATTACATTTCTCGAAAATACGCAGCTGAAGAAGCTCAGTACCTCAACACATACATCTGATAGAAAAGCTATCCATTCAGCTATTGTGAAAGCTTTTGAAAACTATCAGCGCAAATCACCTCTCCTCTCTCGGTCTGTTTTACATAAACCTCTGCGCGACAGCAGAAAACTGCTGTTAAAAGCAATTGCTTCTTTCATTTTATTGCCTCTCTAAATATGGCATATCTCTCTCTCGTGAGCTGTTCCTTCAAGTAGGTTGGAGATGTTGATTGAAGACCAAGCAACTGCAGGCTTAGTTGATGTTTTGTCGCCCGGCCAAACTCGCCTGCCGCTCGAACGAGAGTTAATTTATCGGCTGTGTTGTTGAATTTACTTAGTATGGTATGGTCAGCGACAGTGCGAGCTGATTTGGCTTTTCTGACCATAAAGATTTCGTTTAATTTCGGGGCTCCAACTTCTGTACCCGCGTCATCAAGAGTTTGATTCCGTCGCTCATGCCGTCCAAACGCTCGTTCATCCCGTAATTCTTTAAAAAATGTTAAATCTCCAAATCTCCCAGAAAAAGTCATTTCGGCACGACAGAAAATGTCGTGTTGACTAGTGTAACCTGAGCGACCTTTGCTGCATTCTTAATGGAGAAAACTCCCGCCTGGAATATGCTTCATCGGTCCGGTAGCTTATATAATACCCTTATTTAAGGGTTCGTGCAGTATCAGACCGCTCCTACTCCTGCAACCTTCGCCTTTGGTATCTACGAAGTAAGCTCCCTGTCCACCACCTCCAGCTTGGCCCCCTCCCACATCGCTTCCAATTGACAGACCGTCTGCGTCAGCCACCTAAGCGTCGGGTAGTCATTACACTTTCCGATTTTTACCCCGCTCAGCCACCCTGCACTATGGAAAGTGGGCATGGGAGCTGTTAGGTCTTCCTCCATCCGTGTAAACTGAAAGTCTACGAGCCGCGGCCGGACCAACTTCCACTGCGCCGCCGTCATTCTCCTGTTCACATTTCGTCTGTCGATGAGAGCTACGGTCAGGTGTCTCCTGAACACATCACTGATCTTCTCATTTGACTTCTGCTTTACTACTTTTGGTGAAGGTTCCGCTCTCTTGGGACCGCGTTGCCGCTTGCTCGCCGAAGTGACGGCATTGCCGGTCGAGCGCTGCCTCTTGGTAGCTAGCAACACTTACGTTGCCATAATTTGGGCAACTGTAATTGCGGCCCTCCCACACCTTTAGCTCGGGCCTTTTTCGTTATCTTTATTAAAAAATCGGTACACATATGCCGCCACTCGAAGTAATTTGGGGTTCGACGAAAATCGAGAACATATGTCATTGGCAATTGAGTCCTCAACACCAATTAGTAGCTGCAGGGACGTCGCATCCGGGAGATTACAAGTCTGCTGGATTTACCAGCGACGGCACATGACGCCATATAATGTTTTGTGATAGCTCCTGAATCGTGGCTACCCTATTTGACACAAAAACAGCCAGCGACGATGGTGGAGTCTTTATCCAATGTAGCATTATTCCGGAATCTGTACAGAAATACACGCTCTCGATCCGTGGACCTGAGTCGCTGAGTTCCTACTGGCAAAGTTATACCTTGGAATGGCAACTGAGTGAAGATTTTAAAAATTCTTCAAGCTTTTCCAACCTGTTTGTAATGACTGAAAAATCTACTAATTTTTAGATTTCAAACAATTTACACAACTAATGAAAGACGCGGGTTTTCTGTAATTTAATGGTTTATTAAACAAACGACTGCAGTGGCTTTGGGCGTACATCGACAAGTGAAGTCACGTCCCATTCCACTCTTTGCGCGACCCACCGTCGGCCGCACGCAACCCAATTCGCCGTCGGCGATCGTGCAGATCGGCTTGCGGGTCACCCGAAGATGGAGCGACTCTTTTGGCGTCCGATCCTCTCTTAATGTTTCTTAATCTACTCCAACATTCCGGCCCCGCTGAAGAGCTCCGGTCTTCAGCACGTTGGCAGTGGTGCCAGCTTATGGATTGGTCGTTTAATGACGCCGGCCGGCGTTCTGACTTCGGCCACCCGCACCTTGCCGTCCTCTCCAGTTATGACGCGTGTCACGCGCCCTGTTGTCCATCGTTGCGGGGGGTGTTGTCGTCGTGCACCAGCACGACCGTCCCTTCGGCCAGATTGGCCTCGCCTCTGCTCCACTGGGCTCGCTGCTGCAGGCCGAGGAGGTAATCGTTGGACCACTTGCGCCAAAAGCGCAGTTTGAGCTCCAACAACTGTTGCCACCGCTTCAAGTATCCGGGTGCGGGCTTGTTGTTGGGCTCTCCGGACGTGGATCCGTGCGGCAGGCCCAGCAGAGGTTGGCCGATGAGCAAGTGCCCTGGTGTTATGGCCTCCCCGTCGTTCGGAAAGCGTCAGTTGAAAGGTCTGAGACAAGTTCTAGGTGGACTGCCTTTGAGGCGAAACAAACAAAAACGGCAACGTACATTTTAACGGGTGGTCTACCTCTGATTCTATAGCTTACGTAGAATGGCCCACAGAAATCTACGCCAGATACTCTGAACGGCCGACCCTCACGAAGGCGGTCAGCTGGCAAATTTCCCATTATTTGCCCCAACAACTTTGGCTTGTAGCGAAAACAGTGTACGCATCTTGTAAAATGCGCTGTACACACGCTTCGGGCATTGATCACCCAAACTTGCTGCCTCAGCAATCCCACAAGAACCTTTGCACCAGCATGGTAGTGTCTAAGGTGCAAATGCCTGACCAAAAGGCTGACCAATTCAGATCCCTTTGGTAGCAACAGAGGGAATTTGGCGTCGTATGCGATAGGGCCGTGTAGCAAGCGCCCTCCTACTCGAATTAACTTAAATTTGATGCCATTTTCATCAAACTCGTGGACAAATGGATTCAACGACTGCAGCATCGGAGCTAATGCTGCCGATTTTTCCAACAACCTATACTCAGCGCTGTATGTTGTGCTTTGTACGACTGCGATCAGCTTTAAAAACGCAATGTTCCTTTCTGCCGCAGATACAAGATGCGAATCACCTCTAATCTGCCTGAAACAGAATCGAAGCACGTAGGCCATTATGCGGTCCAACTTAGAAAACCTCGATTGCCAGTTGATTAATTGCACAATGCAATTAGATTCAGCATCAGCTACACCAAGCGCACATACCACTGCACTTTTCTTATCTTCAGAAGTTTTCACTTCTGACGGTATCTCGAACTGATGAAGTTGAGGCCATCGATCTTTTTCTGCCATTAAAAAGCTTGGCCCATTGAACCACAAGGAGCTCACAATGTCGTCAACATCTGTTCCCCTTGAAACCAAGTCTGCTGGATTAGCATTCGTTGGAACGTGACGCCATACGACTCCAGTTGACAATTCTTGGCATTCTGCGACCCGATTCGCGACGAATGTACCCAACGTACCCGAATCACGTTCCAACCAATATAGCGTGACCTGCGAATCTGACCAGAAATTTACGCTTTCTATCGTGAATTTGGTCATTGTGGTCGACACTTGTTGCCAGAGTTTGGCCAGTAATAGTGCTGCACAAAGCTCTAACCGGGGTATTGTTTTTACGCTCAGCGGAGCTACCCTCGACTTTGCCGTGAGCAATGACACGCGAACGTCTTCGTCGTTGCACGTTCGTACGTATATACAGCAACCGTAGGCGTGACTGGATGCGTCAGCAAAGCCGTGAATTTGAACCCCTTTGTACAGCGTCAAACATACGTAGCGAGGGATTGAAATTTTGTGCAAATCCCGCAAGGTAGTGGTGAACTTATTCCACGCAGTGTGTAGACTCATAGGAATAGCCTCATCCCAATCTACCTTTAGCCTCCATAAGTCCTGCAATAGCATTTTTGCCTTAGTGACAATTGGACACAACAAACCAAGAGGGTCAAACAAACGAGAGGCTATCGACAATATATTGCGTTTTGTTGGTTTCAGGGAGGCAAAACTATCCACGTCCAGATGGTACTTAAATACATCATCTTGAGGTGCCCAGCGCATTCCAAGAGTTTTGACTGAGCTTTGCTCATCAATCTTAATGCTGATTTCCTCATTCTTTCCAGATTGAGTCGGGCAATTGGAAGCCCACTTGGCCAATGGAAATCCTCCTGAATTCAAAATATCCCGAACCTGGCTGCAAATTGTGTCCAGTTCTTTTAAACTGTCTGCACCTGCCAGCATATCGTCGACATAAAAACAATTGCGAATCACTTCCGCACCAATGGGATGTGATTGTGCGAAACTATTTGCCAATTCGAACAAACAACGTACAGCCAAAAAGGGTGCTGACGCTGTACCGTATGTAACAGTATTCAACCTGTATGCCTGTATGTTTTGTGAAGGGTTTTCTCTCCACAAGACAAGTTGGAAGTCTCTGTCTTCCTCAGAAACATTTATCTGCCTGTACATTTTCGAAATGTCAGCAGTTACGGCGTATTTGTTCAACCGAAAGTTGACCAATGTTGAATACAACTCCCTCTGAATAGTTGGCCCCACCATTAGTGTTTCGTTCAGTGAAACTGCTGTTGATGTTTTGCTGGAAGCATCGAACACAACACGAAGTTTGGTTGAGGTACTCTCAGGTCTGAGAACGCATTGATGAGGAATATAATAATGCTGTTCTAGAGGAGCAGACTTCAGAATGGACATATGTCCCAAATCCAAATACTCTTTCATGAAGTCATGGTACATAGTTTTGAGCAAAGCTGCAAACCCCTGAAAAAACGGCCAGGGTTCGGTTCGGGTTCCGAACCCTATGTTGAAAATTCGCAGAGGTTCCATAACCGGGTTTTGAATATTTTGGAACCTCGGGTTCGGTTCCAAACCCGGGTTCGTAGAGTAAAATAAATGAAAAGATAAAGAGCATCCATATTTTATACAATTAAATCATTTTATTTTACTGCATTCGTTAAATTTTAAAGGTATTTAAATTTAACTCAATTCAAACCATATATAAAGAAATAAAAATAATAATAAAAATGTTTAATAATATAAAAAAAATAATAATATATCATTTTTTTTACTGCATTCCTTGCATTTCAAAGGTATTTAACTTAGTTCAAACCATGTTTTAATTTAAGTTTATTAGCATAATATCCTCCAGGAGGTTTTCATCAATTGATGCCCTTTTATGCGACAACACAAATTTGAGGGAGGAAAATGCTCTCTCTACAGAAGTTTGAGTTGCTGGAACCGCCAAAACAACCATTGCTACTTTTTTCAAATCTGTTTGGCTGTAATTTTCTGCATGGGGATGCATTCGAGGAATTTCTTCAAAAGATTTACTGAATGTAGAAACGAATTTTTTCGTTGTGGCTTGGTTTCCCACAATGCTTTTCATAAAAACAATAAAAAAAAAACAGATCAAGAAACAAGCATGCAGAAAATGAGAGTTCGTTCGGCTCGTGCCATGAGCCGAACATGACGACATCAGATCCGGCACATATTTCATATTTATATTTTCTTGGACCGAACCCTTAAATAAAAACGGAACCGATTCGGTTCACGGTTCCGAGACATTTCTTGCGTTCGGTTCAGGGTTCGGTTCGACATAGCAAGGAACCCGCAGAGAACCGGTTCCACGGGGCTCGGTTCCGGACCGGTTTGCAGCTCTGGTTTTGAGAGTGTCATCCTTTGACAGTTTGCGCTCAAGTTGCAAAAAACGCCTTTCAGCAGTTTGAAAGGACAGGCCAAGAACTTTAGGGTCGGTCTTAAATGGAAGTTTGACTTGAAAGCGACCGGAAGACAATCGTTGTACCGTTTTTGCGAAGTACAACTCACAGGCCTGTTGTTCAGCCGTTTGGCGGACAGCCTTCGACTCAATTGGACATTGATCCAATTCCCAAAAACGGTTTACTAATGAGTCGAGAGAACAACTATACACTTGAGCTACCGAACTCTCATTACACTGTTGCCGAGGCGCCTGTCCAGTACATTTGCCTGCAACAATCCAACCGAGCAATGTTTTTTGCATAATGGGCAGCTCGGAATGTAATTTAATTTGCCCAACGCACAATAGCCCATAAAACATTTCAGCTCCCAAGAGAACATCCACCTTAGCCGGCCTATGGAATTCGGGATCTGCCAATTGAACATTTTTTTTGGATTTTCCAGCTCGATGTGGAAAGTGATTGCCCAGGCTGAGATGTGGAAATTGACTTTAGTACCCAACACTCAGCGGAAAATGTGTGGGAATTCAAACGAGAATGTATCGATGCACAAACCTTCGTTTTACTATCGGTGGTTGCACCACCCACCATAGCGATAGCAAGGGAAGCTGGCTCACGTTTAAGCCGAAGCCTCTGTGCTAGGCTCTCAGACATCAAATTTATTTGAGAGCCACTATCGAGCAAAGCTCTTGCTGGATGCAACTGTCCGAATCTATCTTTGATGTTTACGATCGCAGTAGACAGAACGACTTGATCCGCATTGAGCACGCGAATGGTGAGGCTTTGAGCACACTCGACACTTCGCCGCCTTGCAACTCGATACTGTATGTCCCGTGGTCAAACAATTGAGACACAGTTTTTGAGTTTTAGCATACTCAAAACGTTGCATGACGGAAATGGCACTAAACGACGGACAAGAATATATACTGTGGTCTGCAGACCTGCAATAGGTGCATGCAGACGACGACTTTTGACCTCAAGGCTTCCTCACCTCGTTACGCACCCTTGACTTGTCACGAGTTGACTCTTCTGCTGCCAGGTACTGATACCTTCTATTCAGCTGTTTGGCACAGTCTTCCCAAGAAGGCAGCTTATCGTAGTCAAGCTGCTCCTCAAAACGAGATTTGGTCACGTGGTCGACCTTTGACATGACCATGTGAATGATAATTGCATTCGCAATATCTTTGTCGTCACCTACAGACGACAGCGATGAATATATCGCAGACACCGTGTCTATCATCGATCTTAAACTCGATGCAGATGGCTTGGTCATGGTTGGCAAATCGAATAATTGAGCAACAGTATCGAAGAATATCAGACACTTATTGTCGTACACTGACTTCAGACTGGCAAGGGCCTAAGGATAATTACAGTCTGTCATTTGAAATGGCTTAACTACACCTAATGCTTCATCTGACAAACATGATACGAGATGATTAAACTTTTCTACGTTTGTCAAAGAAGCATCGTCGTCAATGAGGCTTTGGAACAGGCACATGAAGTTTTTATATTCCGAATGTTTGCCACTAAACTTTGGCAAACGCATTTTCGGCAGCTGCGATAGCTGGCTCGAATTCAGTGAGCAGTCATGCTGCATGTGTGTGTCGAAACGTGGATTCACTGAACAGTCATGCTGCATATGTGTGTCGGATCTTGGTTTGATTGCATTCATAAACAATGCTTTAGTGACGACACACAGATCCTCCAACGGTCCTCTACTTTCATTGGTTGGACTCAAAATGTCCAACTCTGCCTGTAGGTTCATAGCCTTATCGATATAACCCTCTAAAAGCTCTAGGCGACAAGCTAATTCGGTTTTGTCCGATGAAATTTGCTTCAATCTGAAGGCTGTTTGCACGCGCGCAATGTCAGCACTGACTTTGTCAAACCTTTGTTGACACAATGCCAACTTCGTATTGGTTTTAGGGACTGTTGGCCGTTCAGCTGTTGGCCGTTCTACAGTTGGCCTATCGGACTCAGACATATTTGAAATGAGAAAAAGGAACTACCTTCAATACCGTACCCAAAGTTCGCCAAACTTTTCAAGCTACCCTCGCACAAGCACTGCAGCTATGTACCGAGAAACGCCAAGCTTGCTTACCCAAACACACACACGCCCTGGCGCAATATGTGAACAAACAAACGAAAGTGGTCCAAGCGACCGAAAGTAAGCAAGCCCTATGCTCGCTGCTGCCACTTTGTGGGCAACAGAGATAGAATGCGGGGTGCGGGGGATCAAAGAGTAGGTGAGAGAATTTGGCGCGAGCGAACGCACAAGATGAAAGTAATACAGGCGCTCGACCCAAGCCTGACCTGTATGGTATGCCAAAACGGGGGAGAAGAGAGCAAGCGGTAAATTTGGCGCGAGCGCACGCACACACAAACTAATATTAACCGATGCAAGCACAGAGCGAGCAAGGTTAACGAAAGCACGAAATATCAGCCGCTGGTGCCCAAGAACCTTTACCAAGCGTTGCGTGTATGTGCAATTGCAAGCCGATGTCTGTACGTATGTACATATGCATGTATATATGTACACGTATTGTACGTAGCGGTGAAGTCGAAAGCGGACAACCGAAAGACACTGCGACGCTTTGCGATTGCACAAACACACGACCAAAATTATTAGAATGCAATAAATAGACCACCGTTTATGTGTACATATATTTTATATGGTTTATATGTTTATATAAAGTTTTAAATGTTAAATATGTACATATGTTGCCGTTTTGGTTATGCACATTAAGTGGTGGTCAGCATGAGTATTGTATGTATGTATGGCGTAGGTATGTTCGAACAATTCTACCGAACTTATGTATTTTGTACACACGTATAACTGCGACACTTTCACTTTATGTACATTGATTTGGCCAAATAAGGTATAAAATATGGAAGGTGCCAGAAATTGAGCTGTGTTCTTTGTGTATGACTGTGTTAGCACATACACACGCACATATGCGTATCACTGCAGTTGATCGTTTTGGTCGGACGAGCGCGCAATTTACAGCGACACAACGAAACTCAACCGGTGATGCTCAATTTTTGGCACAGAATACCTGTAGACTTTCTAGCGAATCTATAGAAAGTAATCGTCCTGTTTTGGCGTCCATCAGCACGTCGAATTCGGCAGCGTCCAAAATGGCGAGGGTCCAAAAGGGCACGTCTGTGGCAAGGTCTGGATCGGCAACTTCTTTTTAATTTTTCCACACGCGAAGCCTAAGCCACTACTGAGCAAAACAAGTTTGAAACACAAAAAAAACCGATGTCCCTGCTCGGGCGCCAATGAAAAATCTACTAATTTTTAGATTTCAAACAATTTACACAACTAATGAAAGACGCGGGTTTTCTGTAATTTAATGGTTTATTAAACAAACGACTGCAGTGGCTTTGGGCGTACATCGACAAGTGAAGTCACGTCCCATTCCACTCTTTGCGCGACCCACCGTCGGCCGCACGCAACCCAATTCGCCGTCGGCGATCGTGCAGATCGGCTTGCGGGTCACCCGAAGATGGAGCGACTCTTTTGGCGTCCGATCCTCTCTTAATGTTTCATAATCTACTCCAACAATGACCTCTGAATCGATTCATCACATTCTACTTGGAGCTGCCACAGCCTTTGTAGGAGAATTTCGGACGTTATACCTATGGGACAGAGTAATCCCAACGGATCGAATAGTTGCGCCTTACCCGACAGAATACACATCACATTGAACATGTCAATATCATCGGCAATATGTCGTCCACATAAAAATTGTTGCAAATTTGGTCGGAACCAATCTCGTGTGTGTCCCTATCAAGGAATGGGGCTGAAGCCGTTCCGTAGGTGACGGTATTTAACCAGAATATTTGAAACTCATCAGACGGATTATCTCGCCATACTATGAGTTGAAAGTTACGTTCGTGTTCAGATATGCTCACTTGCCTGTACATCTTCGATACATCTGCTGTCAAGGCGAAGCGATTCAAACGAAATGTGATGAGATATACCACCAATTCCCTCTAAATAGTGTTCCCCACTATTAAAATGTCATTTAATGACTGCGACGGAGACGTCTTTGCTGACGCGTCGAAAACGACTCGAAGTATGGTTGAGGTACTATCAGGCCTCAGGACGCATTGACGTGTTATGAAATATGTTGGAGACATAAAAGCAACATACATTTCGCAGGGAAGACGAACTTCAAAACGCCCTGACTTCGAATTGGTCACATTTTTTACAAAATAGTCCTCACAAGCTACTTGATCTGGTGAATATTTGACAGATTCTTTGTTTACTGGAATAATATACAACTCCCAAAGCCTGTCGACAAGGCTCCCCAGCACCATATCATCTTTTGACACTGTTGCGACCCAGCACGCAGCTTCTTTTTCTTGTTGCTTACATCGCCTAGAAACTATTCATCACAGAAGAGTTTTCTGCAGCAGCGGATATCTATTGTTGAGTCTTAGTTGATCGGTGCACAACAACTAGAATAATGAGTCCGCTCCAAGCAACATATCTACCTTTTGAGGTCTATGGAACGCTGGATCTGCCAGCTCCACGTTAGCCGGAATTTTCCACTTCCCAATGGGAAGGTTGTTATCAGGCTGAGTCTAATAAAGAGTGCTCTTTATTGAAGGCAGTTAATGCACAGCTGCTTTCCTTTTGCGAAATCAAACCGCTGCAACACGGGTATCGTGACAATTTCCGAACGAATGGTTGGAACCGAAATATATATGCAATTGGGGTCAATCAATATATATGCAATTGAAACGCGTTCACAAACGGTTTGTATAAATTTGCGCTATCGTTCGGCCAATGCTTGACACGCGCCCATTGAAATGGGACAATTTTTTTTTATTGGAGTTTCGGTGCGACTAACAAATCGGTCAAAAGCTTGTAGGAAAGCTCCGTGACTACTTCCAAACGACATTCGATTTGAAGAGGAATTCTCGGAACTGTACCCTCCTCGAAGGCTATTCTCATTCGCTTACTTTCTGCAGCCGTGCGTACAAAGCTGTATGCCACCTATCACTAACACTTTTCGTCTCTTCACTACTCTCTGAATCCATTTTCGTCTGAATAAAACGACTAAAAGCTCAATAACGTTGACTGAATACAGAGAATTTAGCGAAAAAAAGGATGCTGAAATACACTGTGATCAAAGAGAACAACGTCCAAAAATAAGTGCTCATAAATTATGTAAAATACCAACGTATAAACGTATTAGGTTCGATTTGAAAACGCTTGACCGAACGAACTTCGAACCATTCTAAGCGCACGCAACAAACAGCCAAGCTTTGGCTCGACGTACCAAGTTCGAACTACGTTCGATCTGATACGCAACGTACGATGCGCGTGATGCTAAGCTTGCTGACGAGAAGACGAAGCGGCGAACTATGTTTTATTTAACTCCCAAGACGAAATAATGCAACCGACGCTTCCAAATAAGTGGTAAACTATGGCATTGGCGCCTTCTAATACTCTTTACCTTTAAGAGCCGACACACGAATACTGAACCGTTTGGGCAGATTTATAGATGTTTATTGTTGTTTAAAGTTTAACAATGTACAGTTAAGCTGTAAGGGTAAAATTACATGTCAACTAATTAAACGAAAGGGCTAATGCAAATACTCAGACCCGGTGGGGCTGATTACACTACTCGACAAAATTCAACTTTTTTTTCCGTTGTGGCCAAAAATGACTTTTTCTGATAGATTTGGAGATTTAATTTTTTTTAAAGAATTATATTTTTTTTTAAAGAATTTTTATAAAATTTGGTATATTTTGTTATATATATTGTTTCACATAACTTAAGTTTCCTACAACTGGTTGTATTGAACTATGCAAAAAGTTCGAAATTTTGACATGAAAGCTCAGGAAAAGTCGAAAAAAAAGATAGACACATCAATTAGGAGTCTTTTAAGGTATCGCTTATAAAAATATAAAAATAAACGGCCAAGTTATAACCGGTTGACCAAAACTTCATAGTGCCGTTTGGCACTATCCCAAATGCCATTTTACCGTTAAAAACTGTTACAAACACAGATTTTTGGTAGTTTTGTAGGAAAAAAAACGGTTATTCGTCGGCTAACGGAATTTATCGGCGAAATTCGGCATATGAAGTTTTGGTCAAACGGTTATAACTTAGCCGTCAGTCAAAATTTCGGAAAAAAATACCGAAGAAAAGTATGAAATTTCAATTTGGAAGCTTAATATCTTCCAGACGTTAAGTTGCAGTTGTCTGAGTCGAATTTATAGCTGCATTTGTCAGCTTTTTTTAACAGCAAAGTTCAATACAAGCAGCTGTAGGAAACTTAAGTTATGTGAAAAATAGAAGCACTACCTATGACAAACAATTACACATTTTTAAAAATTCTTTAAAAAAAACTACTCCATGAAAAAAAAAATTCTTTAACATTCTTTAAAAACATTTTTACACATCCAAATCTATCAGAAAAAGTCATTTTTGGCGACAACGGAAAAGTCGTGTCGACTAGTGTTATCGGCTCAGTAGCCGATAAGGTCCCACCAACAGCCAAATTTAGGTTAGAGAAAAGTCGGTAGCCCAACAATTCCCAATTAGAGCTATTTAAATTAAATTAAGTTATTGATTAAGATAATTTTGCCCATATTAGAACTAGTATCAAAGGAAAACAGATGGAAAAATTGGTTATAGTTACGGCAAAGGCTACGGAAAGATTCATAATGTATCGAAGATGTACAGGCAAGTGAGCATATCTGAACATGAACGTAACTTTCAACTCATAGTATGGCGAGAAAATCCGTCTGATGAGTTGCAAATATTCCGGTTAACTACCGGAAGAGTAGTTAGAAAGACAGAGTTGGAGATGAAGAGGAAAGTAATGCCTAGTCGGGCGGCAAGGAACATTAATACTAATAAGACTGATGAGGGCAGTCGATTCGACCTCACCAGAGAGAAGCTTATGGGGGAAGATAACTCCTTGGCAGATTCTACGGGATTTAAGAGAGTGGAGGTTAATTAAGCGGAACCTACTTTCATAAGAAGGGAGATGGATCGAAGGGTCCCAATTGATTCCGCGGAGAGCAAAGATGAGGAACTGCTTTTGTATTGATTCGAGCATATCCTGAAATTTTTGGTAGTGAGGAGACCAGACACAAGAACCATTATCCAAGATAGGCTGGACCAGAGAAACATACAGAAGTTTTGTGGTATACGGGTCTGTAAATTCCTTAGACCATCTTTTGACAAATCCTAGGACTCCTTTGGCTTTGTTAGGGATAGTAGAGATATGAGAGTTGAAACATAGATTAGGTACAAAGGTAATGCCCAAGGCGTTAACTTTGAGAGGCTGGATATACGAATGCGTATGGATATAAAAAGAAACCGTGGGTATGTAGTTCGAAAATGACTCTGACCGATCGTAACGGGGGTGGGAGCGAGGCCTGAAAACTCCCGCTCAAGCTAGTGGCCGCCCGAGCGCCGGGCGGCTCTCCTGAGTGCCGTGTGCAAGAGCGTACGAGAGCGAGTCGGGCGCGGAGCGCTCTCCAGAGCGCTCTCCACAGTGCACTGCTTAAGTTTGCGGCTGCCCTGAACGGAGGCGTTGTGGGATAATGTTATTGATTGAGTAATCGAAAAGGTATGGCTTATTGCGGTGAAAAGTCATAATATTGCATTTAGAAATGTTAAGAGGTAGAACGTTGATTAAGCACCAGTTGTTAAGAGCGTCAAGATCTGATTGCATAGATAGTGGGGACAAGGGGTCACTGTAGGAAAAACATAGCTTTACATCATCAGCATACATTAGGACACGGGAATGAGATAACATTTGAGGAAGATCATGATTGACGTCTTTACTAAAGTCAGTATAAACGACATCAGTTTGACACTGTTTAGCAAATCCCGAAGTTACAAAGGTGTAAAATTCAAGGAGATTAGTAGAAACTGAGCGACGTTTAATGAATCACAGCATAGTGATACAGATAATACAGAACTACAAACATTTTGCAGCTGAGAGGTGATGATTTTTTCGAAGAGTTTAGGAATGGCAGATAAGTTGGAAATACAGCGGTAGTTAGAGACATCAGATTTAGATCAGTTTTTATGAAAGGGAACTATATAGGATTCTTTCCAGACGGTGGCAAATCACCAGTCTCGAGAGACAAGTTGAAAAGTTTTAGGAAAGGCACACAAAGAGATTCTGCACAAAGTTTAAGAACAGCACTCGGAACCGAGTCTGGCCCAGTGGAGAACGAAAACTTGCACGATTTTAAATTTGTTAAGACACCATCAGAGTCGATAAAGGGGGTGTTGAGCTAATGAGCTTTTTCACTAGCTGTTGCGATGTGTTGTTTA
>JAWNKY010000863.1:0-51209 GCA_035041765.1 Drosophila algonquin
CAAGGCATTCAAATATTTTTTTTCGACTTTTCCCGAGCTTTCAAAGTCAAAATTTAGCGAAAAAAAACCGCAAAAAAATTATGAAATTTCATTTTGGAAGCTTAATATCTTCCAGACGTTAAGTTGCAGCTACAAAGTGTCGGAGTCGAATTTATAGCTGCATTTGTCAGCTTTTTTCAACTGCAAAGTTCAATACAACCAGTTGTAGGAAACGTAAGTTATGTGAAAAATATATGCACTACCTGTGACAAAAAACACCAAATTTTTTAAAAATTTAAAAAAAAAAGACTACTCAATGAAAAAAACAAACTTTCTTTAAAAATTTTTAAACATCCAAATCTGTCAGAAAAAGTCATTTTTGGCGACAGCGGAAAAGTCGTGTCGACTAGTGTAATCCAAGCTCGAGTTATCAATCATTTCAACCAAATCTTTAACAACTACATACCACAGTCATACAAAACAAGCCTCGTCATACCCATACTGAAACCTAAAAAGGATAAAATGGATATCTCTTCGTACATACCCATCTCGCTAAACTGTTGCATTGGAAAAGTGCTGGATAAAATCATTGCTAAAAGATTGTGGTGGTTTCTAACCCATAATAGACTTCTACACCCAAACCAATTTGGATTTAAGATGGAAAAATAGACTTCAGATAGTCTACTTTACGTAGACCATCTTATCACGGTGTCACTCAACTCAAAAAAACCTATCTCACTCATCTCTCTTGACTTTGCAAGAGCATTTGATCAAGTAGGTACACACTCAATAACAGATCAACTTTTGGAATGGAAATGCGGAAAAAAAATAATTAAATACATCCAAAACCTTATGAAAAACAGAAAAATTACAGGGAAAACAGGTAAAAACACATCGTCTATATATCCTCTTGAAAACGGAATACCGCAGGGCTCTCCCATATCAGTAGTTATATTTCTTATAGCATTCAATAAGTTGACTAATACTATCGCGAAAAATTACTGACGGGAATCTGCTCTTTATTTCGGTTGTGTGGAACTCAACTAATGTAGTGTGAGAAGAACCTAAAAGTGATTTGCCACTCTCATGAATCTGTTGTGTTTTGTAAACAGCGCCAATTTTGAAAATTAAACTAAAATTAAAAAAAGGAAGAAAAGTAGTTCTGACGATGAAGTGATTGTGAGTACAGCATAGTCGGAGGCGCTAAAATGTCAAAATTATTGAAATGCTTATTTTCCGTGTTCCGCTAAAGACATGGTCTTGCTTCAACTGCTTTTATTAAAGCAATCTTCTTCTCACTTTAAAAATTTGCTTATCTCTTTTTGGTTTTGCGCACAGATTTTGCCTCCACCTCTCACTTGTACTTCAATAATAATATGCTCATATTTTTTCCTGGCGCCCATGTCAGCTGTTCTCACAGTCCGAATTCGTGTCGATATCGATACTATTAATAAGAATTCGTGGATTTCGTTTACGTTGCTGGATACTGAGGCCAGGAAAACACAAACGAAAAATTCCTGGCCCAGTTTTTTTTAAATGAAGTTTAGCAGTCATTTTTAGTTTCCGCGGTGCTGGATACCCAGGTTAAACCTAAGCAAAATCAAAAATACAAATTTCAACTTACAACTACTCTTCACAGATATAGAAAATTGGCACACCTACTTAGGAGCATCCCTCTCACCAACAAAATGTCAACATTTACACATATGCAGAAAGCGGAACTACAACTGTGTAGTTACCTGCAACAATAGCACCAACATAACCAATAAAACATCACTCAAAATACTCGGACTCTGGATCAACAACAAATATATAATTGGAACTCACACATTAGCGCCCTCATCCCAGCACTCTCCAACAAACTAAACATAATAAAATGTCTAGCCAGCCCACGTTTCAACTGCAACACGCACAATCTCCTTAATGTAACTAGAGCAATACAAATCTCAAAAATCGATTACGGGCTACACGTTTACGGCCACACACCAAAAAACAACCTAAACAAATTAAAAACCACCTTTAACTCAATAACCCGGACAACACTAGGAGCGTTTCACACCACACCGATCTACAAACTACTGTACAAAACCAACACACCAACAATAGGACAAAAACGAGATCACTTAACTGCCAAACTCCTTAAATCTCTAATACATTCCAAAGACACCCCAAAACAAATTCATTAAAGCGAAAACTTACAAAAAAAGTAGACCTCAACAATACAGTGTGCAATACATATACCAAAAACTTTTTAATGAACTAAAACACAAACTAAACGAGGGGGAACGTTGTGAGCCGCGGCCTTTGCCGGTACTACCTTATACCCGGTACTCAGTCAGTATATACATATGTACATACATACATATATGAGCTTGCGATTTATGCAATTTCTTATATGTTCGCAAAAGGAACAAATTAAAAAAATGGGCGCAAAATAATATTTCAAAAAATGAAGTACATTTTTGGAATATTATACATGTTTCCGATTTTGTTTGCATATGATTTTTACATCTGCTTCTAAATTTCTACATGACATGTATAACTACATATGTATTTGAGACGTACAAGTGTTTAGGACAGAGAGAGAGAGGGCATGAGTCAGCGCTTGGCAGGCCTTGCGTAGCCACTGAAATTTAATTTGTTTCTTCTGGCCATAATATTGATCCGACCTGATCCATATTCGGCAATCGTTTTTGGTTTTCATTTATCTTAAAAATTGTGGATTCCACAGATTTTCGTCCTTTGTGGAGGCGGAAAGAGGCGTGGCAAAATTTTGAAATACACTTGTGCAGGTTTGGTATCACAGGAGCTTGGATAGAAGGTTTGGTTGCTCTAGCTTTTATAGTCTCTGAGAACTAGGCGTCACAAAATACGAATGGGTAAAGCGGATGGGGTCGCGTGTGAGAGAGAGCGAGAGGGAATGATGACTTTCGAAATGGTTTTCTTCATTGTAGCTATAAAAATGATCCGATCTGATCCAGATTCAACACTCTGATAGAAATGGTCTTTCTGTATGATTCTGCGTATTTAGTTTTTTTGTATCTTCAAAATTGTGTGTGCCACAGACTTTCGTCTTTTGTGGGGGCGGAAAGGGGCGGGGCGAAATTTTGAAATACACTTTGAGTAGTGAGATAACACAGGAGACCGAATACAAAACTTGGTTACTCTAGCTTAAATAGTCTATGAGATATAGGCGCAAATGAAGACGGACGGACAGACGGACGGACGGACGGACAGACAGACATGGATATATCGATTCGGCTATTGATGCTGATCAAGAATATATATACTTTATGGGGTCGGAAACGCTTCCTTCTGGGCGTTACACACAACCGTTATCCCCACAAATCTAATATACCCTTTTACTCTTCGAGCACCGGGTATAAAAAGAGGGGCAAGTTTGTAATCTGTTCAGACTCCCTTGGTGCAATCGAGGCAATAGCGAACACAAGCCACAACAACACTACCCATCCACAATTTGATCAATCCTCACAACACACAATCCAAAAAAACCAATTCTGTGGACACCAGGACACAGTAACATCAAAGGAAATGAACTGGCAGACAAAACAGCAAAATCAGTCTTAAAAATGCCACTAATTTACACCGACAACGTAAATACTACAGATATTAACAGATTTTTAAAATAACAGCTAGCCCAAACCACAAAAAAACTTATCTCCAAATGCAAAACTTGGTACAGAAATATTAACACCAACAACACACATACATCCCATTACTCAAATTTAATACAGCAACAAACAAAGCGACTCGACCAAATTAAATTCACCAGACTCCGACTGGGTCACACAAAACTTACGCACAAACACTAACTGGATCCCACAGCGTCACGAAACTGCCCGATCACACACTCCAGCAACCATGGAGCACATCCTCAACATATGCACTGCAACTAACCAAATTAAAAAAAAATATTTAAAAACCTAAATATCACCCAATACCTAAGTAATCCATCCACAGAAAACATCAAACTAATAATAGAATACCTAAAAGAAGCAAATATATTGTTTATTGTTTATTCTTGTTTAAAGTTTAACAATGTACAGTTAAACTGTAAGGGTAAAATTACATATCAACGAATTAAGCTAAAGGGCCAATGCCATTACTCAGATGATGTTAAGCTCTGTTTTCAGTATAAGGACATTTCTATTCAATCCAGGTTGCAATCCGATCTCGATAGATTTCAGTCATGGAGTTGTGCAAATGTATTAAACCTTAATCCTTCAAAATGTAAAGAAATTACTTTTCATCGCTGCAGCGCCTTTGTGGTTCCCTACACCCTTTGTGGTGGTTCTCTTGAGAGAATTACCCGGGTTGATGATCTTGGTGTTCTATTAGATCCCAAGTTAAAGTTTTCAGAACACATTTCTACCATGGTGAATAAGGCCATGGGCGTGCTTGGGTTTATAAAGAGGTGGTCAAAGGAATTTGACTCTCTACACCTCTCTGGTTCGTCCGATTTTAGAATACGGCTCTTGTGTATGGTGCCCTCAGTACAACGTACATCAGGACCGTATAGAATCAGTTCAGAAAAACTTTTTACTTTTTGCTCTTCGCGGCCTCAACTGGGATGCAAGTGTGAGACTGCCGTCTTACTCTAATAGATTGCTTTTAATAAACTTTCCAACCTTAGCTAATCGTAGGAAAATGCTTGGTGTGATTTTTGTGCACAACTTGATCAAGGGTGACGTAGATAGCCCTGACCTGTTGAGCCGCATAAACTTCACGATTCCTATAAGAAGCACTAGAAACTATATACCGTTGTTTCTTCTGCTTTGTAGATCGAAATATTCCTTGCAGGTACCGTTTAGGGTCGTATGCTCGGATTATAATTCCCTCTACCATATCATATCTACTGCTAACTCCCTACCTAGTCTTAAATTACTGATACTCTCATATCTTTCTCGTAATTAGAAATTGCTTAGTTCGTTTAGTCTGATTAGTTATACTTTTCCCCGAACACTAGTCTAACACCTATCTTTCCTGCATGTCCGCGATCGGTTCGGTTAACGAGTCGCGCGTTATGCGGCAGCGCCCCTCGGTCGGCTGGGCGGGAGGAGGGCTGCGTTCTTGCCTGGGATCCACGCGTAACAGCCATCAACTGGTGTCGCTTGGGCCACTTGATGGTGCAGTCATTGCACATCAACGTCCTAAAGAAAATAAGAAACATAAATTAGTTACAAAGGTAATACCCAAGTCGTTAACTTTGAAGAGGCGTTACCACGAAATCTAAACTTAATTAAATTTAAAACATAATATATCTGTAAGAATCTGTACATAGCTTTACAACTTATACATATCTAATTAACTCTGTAGTCGATGGCCCTGGCAGCTAGCACTATATAAGATCTCATGCCGGACTTGGCTTTGCAAGCCATTTCTGACACCAAATAAATAAATGAATAAAATGACAGCCATGACAGCAATGACAGCCAAAAAAAACCAAGAAAAAAAGAAACAATCTAAAATGGAAGCAGCAGGAAGTTCTAGTGGTAGTTTTATACATATATATATTTTTAATTTAATAATTTTATTGTTAATATTTGAACACAATGCAGGAAATAAGAGAAGAGCAGGCGGCGGCAGGCTGCAGTGGACCAAGGAGATGGATACCATGCTAATAGAGTACCACAAGAAGCAGCTTAAGATAGCTGAGCTGCTGGGCAAACGTATAGATGAATTAGTAAGCAACCAATCAAAATTGCAGAATGATATCTTGGCTTGCTTAAAACAAAGAAATAATGAATAAATAAGTTTTTAAATTGTATTTTATTTCCTTTTTATTGCGATTTACGCAATACTTTGCTATAGCAGATCGTATTTGTTCTGCTGACTGGTTATCATCAGCAGAACTATTGCTGGTATCGGGCTGTTCTTTCTGCTCTGCTGATAAAAGCTCCCAACTATAGTTTATTGCGCTATTGTGCATATTTAACATATTGTGCAGTATGCAACAGCACATAATTATTCCACTGTAATCGTTATCTTTATCCTTTTCGTCCAACATGATTAGATGATAAGTTGTTACAAGAAAATATTTTGCTGTTCAACCACAGTTAAAACAATTGCTAAATCTTCCATATCCATTTTTTTCCAAGCAAAAATATAAAAATCTTCCGCTCAAAAACTCAATTTTTGTTATTGTCATCAGCTGTTAGACGGTAAACGGTAGACGGTGCCAGTGTGAATCGGAGTTTCACCGTCTGTCAAAAATCCCAACGTACCCCGTTAACACTAAAAAACTACACATTATCCTCCTCCTTTTTTTAAATTTTCTTTTAGCCGGTAAGCATTCCAGTGTCCTCCAGTTGCAGTCGCAATGAAACACCAAGACAATATTAATTCTCCCGCTTCACTGTAACACCCGCCCGCTCATCGTTATGCACTTATGCGCAAAAACTGACTCAAGCTGGGAAAATGAAGTCAAACCATTTTTGGAATATTTATACATGTTTCCACTTTTGTTTGCATATACTATTTACATCTGCTTCTACATTCGCACTCATCTGCCAAAACAAAATACCCAGTATTTCGATTCTCCAATTTCCACTCATTAGGTCTGCTCTTCGTGACCTTTTAGCAGTCAACGAGTTGGGTTTGGAGGAGTCCTAATGCGTCAATTCGCTCTGGACCCTCGCCGTTCCCGGAGAGGTGCATCGATGTTCCGCAAACAAAATATGGCAATCGGTCGTTCGTCGAGTTCTGCGTTTTTGGTTTTCTTTTATCTTAAACCAACGTTCCCCCTCGTTTTATTTTATATATATGTACATATGGCTGGAATTGATTTTATTTATTTGCCCTGTAATGCGAGTAGGCCGATTTCGATGGGAGAGTGGGAGTGCCAACCAACGAAAACCTTTGCTCTTGACGACGATCGATTCTGGGTCGTGTCGACGTGTCTTCTGCTGTGACGATGTGCATCCCGTAAAGCTCTTTGTGGATGACGAACTTAGAGAGGGAGCGATGCAGGGAATGAGAGGGTAGGGAAATAGCATGCAGCAACGCCTTAAGAGAAATGTGCTCTTTATATGGCAGCATAAAAAGTTAAGGGTCAGCGCTAAGCCGAACATACTTCCCCCGTTGAAGAGCACGGGTCTTCGACATCCTTTTCTGGCATCATGCACAATTTTGCGATGGCCCTTGTGTTGATCTTAGTAGCTGTTTTGAGTTCAGCTGCCCCGGGAACGCCATCTTTTCCGACATCAGCGTTGTCTTAGCGTTGGCAGTTTCTCGTTATTTTCGAGCACGACATGGAACTAGGCTGCCCAGCTCTCCATTTAGCAGGGAACATGTCCGGTGCTTTCGTTAAGCCGAGTTTGCAAAGCTTAATTATAATTAAATTTTTTCGTTTTTTTCCCGAATTTTTGACTTTAAAAACTCAGGAAAAGTCGAATAAACATTTTATGTCTTACACTTTTAGATTTAGATAGACACATTAATTAGGCGTCATTTAAGGTACCCTTTGTAAGAATCATCGATAAACGGCCAAGTTGCAGCCGTTTGACCAAAACGACTCAAAACCTGAAAAATACCGTCCGGTACGTTGCTGGTCCAACTTCCAAAATGGGATTACAGGAAACAAAAAGGGACCTGTAATTTTGGTTTTACTGAGTCTGTAATGAGTCCCAGCTATTTGGGGCGAGCTGGAAATAGTCAGCTATGGCCGGCACGAATGTCTTCCGGCTGCTGGCTCGTCGGCAAGTGGGGTGGTGTTTGGAGCTGATACCCTTAAGTTCAAACGTGCAAGTCAAGCCATAAAGAGTTACCGGACAGAGAACATTACATTAGACCACATGACTAGAACAATTGACAATTAGACGGATGGACTATCCTCAGATGACTTCGAGAAACACTTTGCCCACCATGCCTTGGTTACGACATTCCTCCTGAGTATCATTCATGACGCTTCCGGATGGTAGCTGCAAGCTGAGTCAAAATTCATGTTTATTTAAATTTGTATTTGAATTCTGCAGCCCCGGCGACGTTGTTGCGACAGCGCGCGAAGGCGTAAACTAAATTGTCGGCGTCTATTGCCTCTCGATCCCTGCGCGCCACGACTCAGCTGTTCCAATTTGAGCTGCTTCGCCAGGCAGAATATATATGTGCCAAATCTAGCCGTGGAAAAAAAAAAACTCTCACTAACCTACACCCAAATATATATAGTAACATATCCATAATTTCCTACACCCACACACGCATTATGGATACGTTAAGCACTGGACATATCAATAACACGTTATACATAAGTATGTCCAGCACTAACCCTTATACAAATATAATAGATTAGGATAAACAAATGATAACATCTCCAACACCAGAAAACATATGAATCTTAAGCTGTCAACAGGATATTACCTAAATTCCAAGCAACTGGAATAAACAATTTGGTTCCCACAACCAAATTGAATCATAGATACCTAAGTAAACAGATTCTGCTCCCACACTCCAATCTAATAAAAAAGTGACCAGCCCAGATGAAGATGATAGAGACCACCAGCTGGAGTCAACAATTTCATCAAAGCCGACAATTCACTGATAGCCATCCAAAGCTCAAAAGCTTCCCAAGGCCTATTGGAAAATATATTGAGATATAAAAATTAGTTCCATTTGAGACTTTTAAAATCAAAGTCGGGGATAACTCATTAATAACTCATTGTATTGAATATAAGTTTAGATTAGACAAAAACATATTTTTTTTAAAACTAAACTTCATCAGTGAAAATCTTATTAGCGCAGCCAGTAGGATTCTAACAAAAACTAACTCGAGAATGTTCAGGTCGGTGGTTCGCTACGGATAATCTATACGACCAAATTATCTAGAATCATAGTTATCCCGGAATAGTTGGTGGAATAGAATCCGCATAAGAACCGAAGTGCATCGCAGCACAAGGTAAATACGTGACTCAATCAACAAAAAATCAGTGAATAATAAGATAAAAACACGGTTTAACAAAAGATACACAGAAAACCAGTACTTTAATTAAAACTTTAAACATAGTGCTACAAAAAAGCAAACACCGAGATCAACAATTAAAAGACAGAGTGATTAAAAGTAAAACCAAATTAAAAAAAAACAAGGAGAATTACAAAATAGAATAACCACCACATAGCCTAATTGAAATTCATTTAGATCAAGCACTCTTGTCAATCCGACAGGTGCCTGCTTACGATGGATCAGTTGGACAACTGAGTTTATTCATAAAGCGAATCGGATATATCCAAGAGCTATATCCAACTGGAGAAGTTCGACAGCAAAGGATCCCGGAAGCTACCGGATAGATTGTTCATGACTCCCTCTAGAAAAGATATCACAACAATATTAAACCTGAAAAAGGCTGCTCAAGGAGAGGGGTTATATGAAAACAATATAGAAGAGAAATATGTGAGCAAATATAGGCAGAAACAACAATAGTCTAATCGTAGGGATGTTGGAAACTATTACCCAAATTTCACAATTAACACTAGCCAGCAGCAAACTCAGAATTTGTCTGATCAATCTAATTCATCGTGATATACTGACCAAGGACTTCGTTAAGAATTCTGCAATTCATTTTATCAAGGTCAGTCGCAAAACCCTATGAATTAATAAAGCCAGAACAATCAAGCTAGTGGCAGTAGGCCCAACTAAAAGAGCTAGGGAAAGTCAGAGTCTAAGTCAAAGTCAGATGAAAATGGACGTAAATTTTCATCAGATAGCCTCGGAAGAAACTGAGGGGGATCCTATATAGAAATTACTATAAATAACAAAACAGAGGTAAAGCGTATTCCTGATCTTCTATTAACATCATGAAGAAAAATTTTACGAATACCAGAATAAGTAATGAAAACGTAGAGGGCCACACGATCAATGGATCAGGTAACTTAGGTTAGGTTAGGTTAGGCTCACTGGGAGCCCAGCACACTTAGTCCGTTTTCGGCTTATTGTAGTAGGGAATCTCACCTATTTCCGCATCGTGAGACCTAATGTCAATAGTTATCCCAGCCTGCAGCTCTTATAAAGTAAGCTATCTTTCTGGGACATACGGTGGACATTTCCGAAATGTCTGCTATCAAGGGCGAGCCCAAGTGTTGGAGCCTTCTTCTGCTGAGAGCTGGGCATGAACAGAACAAGTCTTCCTCTTCACTAAAGCTTCGGCAAAAGTCATTGTGTGGGGCGCCCAGTCTATTCGCTTGGGTATCTATTAGCTATTGTCCCGTTAGGGAACGTATGACTGCGCTGCACCTTCGTCTGTCAAGCTTGCAAAACTCAGAGGTGCGCTGCCTATCTATGGTTGGCCATATTTGCCGAGTTATTCGACATCGTGGTACTGATTGCCACTTGTTTTCTATTAGTCGCTTATATTACTCCTGTGTTATGAGCCTACAAGTGGCCATCGGCATACGAGTATCCTTGGAGAAGGGGGATTGTAGTGCCAGATCTGACCAGCTCGTCTGCAGTACAGGTGCCTTCGTTGTCCAAGTGGCCCGGCACCCAAATAAGGCTGATAACAAATTGCTGAGCCATCTCGTGAAGAGATTTGCGACAATCTGCAACGGTGACCGAGTTCGCGGAGATCGCATTAATCGATTTGATTGCAGCTTGGCTGTCACTGTATAAATTTATGTGAGTTACCATGGCGGTAGCTTCCTGAAGGCAGTTCAGTGCTTCCTTGATTGCAATGACCTCCGCTTGGAAGACGCTACAGTGATCAGGAAGCTTAAAGGAATGCCTTATGCTTAGCTATTTGGAATAGATTCCTTCTCCGACCCTATTGTTCAGCTTTAATCCATCTGTGATCCATGTTTCTGGCCCCTTCTGGGCTTGGGGGTCCCTCACTCCACTCGTCTTTCTGAGAGATGATTACATCGAAAGGGGTGTCTGTGTATTCCCTTGGGGCACAGTAGTCCGTTTTCATGGGGACGGAACTGCTGTTTAGTATTGAAGAGTGACCTGTGTGCTGAGGTGCCCATTGGTTGGAGTCTCTCAGACGTATTGCTGCCATCTCTGCCCTCTCTGCTCCACTGATGCAAAGGGCGGCAGTTCGTTGAACTTTGTCGAGTTGTCTGGTGATCGTCTTTTTTGAAAAGGCCGGCCACCACACTGTTGCTCGATAGAGCATTATTGGTCTTACTATTGCTAGATATATCCATTGGACTCTACTTGGGTTTATGCCCCATTTTATGCCAAAAGCTTTTATGCAAGTATAGAGGGCTATCGTGGCCTTCTTCACTCTGTCTTTGATATTCAGGTTCCAATTTAGCTTCTTGTCAATTACCAACCTCAAGTAAGTGACACTGTCGCTGAAGGAGAGCCTGCATCCGTTTTACATTGGGCGATTGAGAAGCGGAATCTTGTATACATTTGTGAAAAGCACATGTTCAGTCTTTGAGGGATTAACTCCAAGACCTCGCGATTCTGTCCATCCTGACAGTCTCCCGAGCTTTACGGTCATTAAGTTGAGGGTATTTGAGGGTATTTTCCTTTACAGCCGTGTCTCCGGCCTTTTGTAATTGGGCAGTTGATGTTCCGTTTTGTGAAGAGGGATTAACTCCAAGACCTCGCGATTCTGTCCATCCTGACAGTCTCCCGAGCTTTACGGTAATGACCGTAAAAGGAAAATACCCTCAAACACTCTGCAACTTAATGAAGTTGCAGAGTGTTTGAGGGTATTTTCCTTTACAGCCGTGTTTGTAATTGGGCAGTTGATGTTCCGTTTTGTGAAGGTATGCTCCATCGAGGTGGTCGAACCTTCACTTGGGAGGTGAGTCGGTTCGCTGATAAAGCACCCTGAAAAATGAGTGTCAAGTAGAATGTATAGGGACTCCTCACTGGAGTTAGTCCACGTACCATCACTTCTCTTTAGGTACCCCACCGAGGGGGCCGCTTTGGAGAGGATCTTGCGTAGTCTTGCTGCCTCCGATGTTTTCTCGATTTCAGAGCAAAATTGTTGCCAAGAGGCCCTTTTTGCCCGTCTAATTTCTTTTTTGTATAGGGCCTATTCTCGTAGTCTGCCCAGTGTTCTTCCACGTTAGCGCTTTTGGCCCTGTTAAAGCGGGTCCTGCAGCTTTTATGTAGGATATCTATTTGTTTTGACCCACAGGGGAGTTTCTTTTTCCCCCTGTGTTTGTTTGATGTGCATGCTGCCGTGAAGGCCGTGTTGCATGCTTTAGTGAACCTGTCCACTAGACGATTTAGGTCGTCCTCTGTGTTCAGGCATATTGGTGCTTTGGAGGGAAGTAGTCCCTCCATTATTGTGCTATATTTTTCCCAGTTGGCTTTCCTGAGGTAAACAAAGTCAGTGGGTTTCGGGCTCTCGAGAGATAATATCGTCTCGATGTACCTGTGGACAGAGAAGGAATGGTCCCCTAGGACTTTCCAGCTCTTGAGTATGTCTGACAGTTTGTGAGACAATAAGGTGAGGTCAATTACCTCTTGTCTATTCTAAATTATAAATGTAGAATCATTTCCTCGATTGCAGATAAGTTGATAAGAGTTTAGGATGAAGCTGAAAAGTGACTCACCCCTTATATTTGTGTCCGAGCTCACCCTTTGGTCGTGGTGGGCATTGGCTTCGCAGCCTATTATAAGGCCTGTATCCGACCTTTCGCTATCTCTGGTAAGATTGCGAACTAAGTCACCTGGAGGATCGCTTTTCTCATGTGCCATATAGGACGACATCAGCCTTATGTTTTATCCTTTGAACTCTAGGCTTACCGCCGTGTTGTCGCCATTGCTAAAGTTTTGGAGCACATCGATATTTAAGTGATTTCTTGCAAGAATGCGAATTCGCATTTTACCTTCACTCTGAGCTACAATCAGCTTAAGCTCCTTCGTCGCTAATCCACAGACATTGTCTTCTACTACCTAAGGCTCTTGGATCAGGACTACATCTGATCCGCTCGCTTCCAAGCGGAGTATAAGGGCAGCGGATGCTGCGGAGATTTATCTGTAGGAGTCTTAGAGACATCGACAGAGTTCTCCACCACTGCATTGTCGGCGTCCGAGTCGTCCTCGATAGTGTCGTCGCGACATATCGCCTCGAACTCTCGCATTAGAGCCGTATCTGAATAGTAGCCGTCATGGGCAGGCTTTGGGTCGTCATCGGGTGCTTCGATCTCTGAGGCAACGTCCTGTTCGACTGGGTTGTCGACAGGACGTGCCTCGACCGCTGCATCCGACTTGTAAACCTTGATGCTCACCGCACTGAAGCCAAGTTTAGCTCTCCTTTTTTAGCCTCAATTGGGGCTAATGACTCTTTGTTGAGGACGAGCACCGCCTGGTTCATAGGACCTTGTGTCGCCTCAACCTTGACTACCCTCCAATCGGAGGTGGGTAGCCCCGGGTTGCATCGCTGGAGCATTTTGAGGATGCGATTCGGCTTCTTTATAGAGGCGGGCACCCAAACCATCGCCCTAGGCTTACTAGGCACCTCGCTCTAGTCGACTGAGACGAGCTTCGCCCTTGGGTAGACTTCTTCGACTTGCGCTACCGCTGCTTTATACAGCTTTACGAAGAGCTCGTTTTCGCAGGCTATTATACAGCCCTGGTACCACCCCATGTCTTTGCAGACTGGGGGTGGCCCTGGGTCTTTGTCGAGCAGCTCGAAGCAGTGGTCGGCCAGTGCCGCTTCCGTCCACTTCCACTGGTAGCCACTCTGACAAGGAATCAGCTTTGGCGATTTGCCACCCACCCCAGGACTAGGATGGGACCCCTTCAGGTTTGCCCTAGCGTCTTCCGCCGCGCAGGTTTTACCTTCCGTGAAGCGTGTCAGGCCAGGCCTTTGGGCCGTTGCATTTCCCTGAATGGGATTGCTCCCTGTTCGCAATTGGGGAGTGCCAGACTCGTTTTTTTTTGTTTTATTCTGTTCTCCATATTTTAATCCCACGATTTGCAAAGAAGGGTCGGTGAAGGCATCATTAGGACAGGGGGCTGCCAAATCCCTGAGCTCTCCGTTAACGACTGGGCTCGTTTTTATTCCGGGCCCCCAGCCAGGCTGACTCTCGGCACGGGTCGAATCACACTTAGTCCGGTCCGGTGTGAGATGAGTGTGGAGGTTTGGATGTAAGTAGGTGGTGTGTAGGGATGGGGGTTTTGTGACCTACTTATACGAGGCGGCACCACAAACGCATCGTCAGTGTTGCTACTTCGCGAACACCCGCTGGCTGTCCGGGACTGCTTATTTCGGTGCCTTCCCTAGGGATGACCGCTTATTCGCAGCTGGCCTACCTCCACAGGTAGGTCATTCGCTATCCGCAACCTGCGACCCGTACGGTGGCCTCAGCTAGGCCCCCTCTAAGCCATCTCACCAGCTCATCAGACCAGAGTTAACTTAACAAAAATTATAATTAGACCCCCTAATAAAGTCTGCCCTTCAAAACAGAAGTTTTACATTTACTTTTCAAGCAATTACGATATATTGTTAGGCCGAGAAGATCTGGTGGCCAGTCGGGCAGTAAATAATAACAGAGACAACACTGTAAGGCTAGGAGGAAGAATATTCCCAATCATTTCGAGCGGAGAAGATGTTGAAGCAGGCGAAACAACACCTGCATGCGGCTATATATCGTCAAAGAAACATATGGTCACTTCAGAATGTCTCAACCCATCATTAGGCATGGATCAATACTTTACGTCCGCACTAGATAATGAACTAGGGGAAAGTAATGAATTAAGGATAAAACATTTAAGCAGTGAAGAAAAGAAAAAACTGAAAAAGGTCTTGTACGAGTATAATGACTTACAGTACAGAGAAGGTGACAATTTGAGTTTCACAAGCATACCATACAAACCCAGCATGAAGCCCCGGTATACCGGAGGCCATATAAATATGACAAATACATGATGACGAAGTTAATAAACAAATAAAAGATTCTATCAGGCAAGGAATAATTCATAAATCGAAATTGCCTTATTGTTCCAGACTCGTTGTAGATTATAGAGGTCTCAACGAAATAACCATCAAAGATAAGTTCCCAACTCCTAGGATGAATGAGATACTAGACAAACTAAGAAAATGAGAGTATTTTACAACGATTGACTTGGCTATAAGATTCCATCGAATCCTAATGGAACCCGATTTAATCAGGAAAACAGCGTTTTCCACAAAACATGGTCATAACGAATACACTCGGATGCCATTCGGGCTGACAAACGCAGCCGCAACTTTCCAAAGATGCATGAATAATCTATCAGAAGAACTGATCTTCACCGATTGTTTACTGTACTTAGATGACATAATAATCTTCTCCGCCTCATTGGATGTTACCTTCAAGAAAGGTATTCGGAAAGTTAAGGGACGCAAACCTAAAATTGCAAAAGGATAAATGTGAATTTATGAAGAAGGAAACAGAATTCCTTGGTCATATAGTCACACCAGAGGGAATAATACCGAATCCAAACAAGATTTCAGCAATAGTTATGTTCCCGATACCTGAAACAACCAAACAGATCAAATCATTCTTAGGACTATGTGGTTTCTATAGGAAGTTCATTCCTAGCTTCCCAAATATAGCACAACCTAGGACACTCAAGCTGAAGAAACGAGCCGTCATAGATCCTAAGGACAGAAATACGTCGAGGCATTTGCGAGACTAAAAGTACTCATCACCTCAGACCCCATTCTCAGTTACCCAGATTTCAATAAAATGTTTTCCGTAACATCAGACGCTAGTAACATGGCTGTTCGGAGCAGCAGCCGTTAGTAGCTCTTAAGAATTTTAATTAGCTCAGGTATCTCTTAAGTTATCTATTGTACGCTCATCTATTCTCACGCTCTCGGTGCATACGCACACACACACACACTCATGTTCGCCGTGCGTACTGCTTATATTCCATTGCGTTGAATAACTTAGGCACATTCGGTTAAAATTCGTCGTCGAACGCAGCATCGCGTATCATTGTAATACAAAGCGCGCCTAACTGAATTGTTCGCAAGACGGCTACAACGGTATTTTCCTTCGCCTACTGAACATTTGTACACTGAAAAACACCAAGTTTACGGCCACGGCCTTTAAAATTGAAAATAAGACATCGAAAATAAACACAAACACTAAAACCAATAACGGAGTATAAATTGTTAAATGTGGAGTCAGAGTTGCCGAAAAAGCTCAGCAGCTTTCAACAATGGCAATAGGCGCTGTTCTGTCGCAAGACCATAAATCGATATGTTATGCCACCAGAACACTAAACGATCATGAAGTAAATTATTCCGCCATGGAAAAAGAATTGTTAGCTATCGTTTGGGCGACTAAGTATTTCCGATCGTACCTATTCGGTAGAACGGGAAAAAATAAGAATCAACAACTAGAAATTTTGATATTTAACCTCCAAAAATTCACAAAATATATTGAGGATATAGAGTTGGGTATGCAGCTATATAGACTTGGTATATTCAACCCAAAATTATTAAAACAAGATAATTTGAAACATATAAATTCTGAGAAAATAGTACACATTAGAGCTTCAACATGGTTAAAAGTAGATTCTAATGAAATATTAATAATTTCCAATACTTCAAGCGAAAGCATTAACACCCCAATATACAAAATAATTCCCTATACAGATGAGCACAATAATATCTTAACAGAAATAACATCTGAGGAATATTAAGGTTATGAAAATAACGTATTCAATAGGAGTAACATATCCATAACCACACCCAAATACGCATTATGTATACTTTAAGCACTGGACATATTAAGAACACGTTATACATATGTCCAGTACTAACCCTTATACATATATACCAGATTAGGACAAACAAATGACAAGCTGTCAATAGGAAATTACCTAAAATGCAAACAATTTTGTTCCCAAAACCATATTGAATCATAAATACCAGAGCTCGCAAATAACCGTCAACCATTTTAAAGTGTCCGGAAATTCCGATCTTCTACGAACACATTCAAAAGTGTTTTCGCTCAACAACTGTTCTTCTCAGACCAAAAAACTTTTTTTTGTTTTCTCTTTGGTTCGCTCTCTCAGGGACTACTTTGGCGAGTCCTTTTGTATGTATGCGTGCGTCTGTGTTTTCCTACATAACATTTATACACATGAATTGCTCAGGCATATTCTTTTCTCTTTCTCGCACACAGCAAGAAAAAACCCTTTTTGAAGACACTTATTGCGCAGTGGGCTTTCAAAGACAGTTTTGAAGTGAGCGCTCTCTCAAATCTGTTCTCCCGATCTGTTGTTATTGAAAGACCGATTCGTTTTTTCGGTTGAGCCAAACGACTTGATTTCCGGTTCTACCAGGACAATGACCCGAAACATTCGTCCGGAATAGTACAGTCCTGGCTTATCTGGAACTGCCCCCACTTGATGATTGCCCCAGCCCAGTCTCCACACTTAAATGTTTTTCAAAATTTGTGGGCTGCGCTAGAGAAAAACACCCAGAATCATGCTGGAGGAATGGAACAAAATAAGCTCGGAAAGCACTCGGAAGCTGGTCTCTTCCATGAATAGTAGGTTAAAAGCCGTAATAAAGGTTAAGGGATTACATACTAAGTATTAAAACACCTGTTAAACCTTTTATTAGACTAATATTAAACTGGTTTGTGGCTGCATGGTTCGAGCTCGGACTTGTATTTAAGATATATTTTAAGTTTTTATTTTATTTTTAAAACTGAGCAATATTTAATCAGCAAATAAAGTTCCTTTTTTAAATGTGATAAAACATACAATCAATTGGCGCTCAAACATTTTTTGTTTTTCCTCTAGTTTACAATCTGTAGCACCTTAAACTTTTTATTTGACACTGCATTGTTTTGGCCTTGAGTCACTGTATGTACATATGGGAACCACAAATTTAGATTGTGCTTACCCGTGGGACTTGGCACCAGTGGCCGAAAAGATTTCTTAACAAAGGAATGGCTTCCTCGGCTAAATACTGTTGCTGCTGGGGCTCACTCGCGCTTTGATAAAACTACACTATTCAAAAAAATTAAACTACCAAATTATACAAAATTTAAAAAAAACGAGGGGGAACGTTGTGAGCCGGCAAAGGCCGCGGTCTACCTTATACCCGGTACTCAGTCAGTATACACATACATACATACATACATATATGAGCAATGTTCGCCAAAGGGACAAATTAAAATTTGGGCAAAAAATAATATTTCAAAAAAATGAAGTCAAATCATTTTTGGAATATCATACATGTTTTCAATTTTTTTTGCATATGCTTTTTACATGTGCTTCTAAATTTCTACATGACATGTATAACTACATATTTGAGACGTACAAGTGTTTGCGACAGAGAGAGAGGGAATGAGTCAGCGCTTGGCAGGCGTTGCGTAGCCACTGAAAATTAATTTGTTTCTTCTGGCCATAATATTGATTCGACCTAACCCGTATTCGGCAATCTGGTAGATATGGTAATTTTCCATGATCCTGCGTTTTTGGTTTTCTTTTATCTTAAAAATTGTGGATTCCACAGATTTTTGTTCTTTGTGGGGGCGGAAAGGGGCATGGCAAATTTTTGAAATACACTTGTGCTGGTTTGATATCACAGGAGTGTGGATAGTAAGTTTGGTTGCTCTAGCTTTTATAGTCTCTGTGAACTAGGCGAAAAAAATACGAATGGGCAAAGCAGATGGGGTCGCGTGTGAGAGAGAGTGAGAGGGAACGATGACTTTCGAAATGGTTTTCTTCTTTGTGGCTTTATTAATAGTCCGATCTATTTTAGATTCAACACTCTGATAGAAATGGTCATTTTCTATGATTCTGCGTAGTTAGTTTTCTCTTATTTTCAAAATTGTGTATGTCACAGACTTTCGTTCTTTGTGTGGGCGGAAGGGGGCGGGGCGATATTTTGAAATACACTTTGAGTAGTGAGATAACACAGGAGACTGGATACAAAACTTGGTTGCTCTAGCTTTAATAGTCTATGAGATATGGGCGCTAATGAAGACGGACAGACGGAGGGACGGACGGACGGACAGACAGGGCTCTATCGACTCGGCTATTGATGCTGATCAAGAATACATATATATACTATATGGGGTCGGAAAAGCTTCCTTCTGGGCGTTACACACATCCGTTATCACCACAAATCTAATATACCCATATACTCTTCGAGTACCGGGTATAAAAAAGATATATAACTCTGTACCAAAGACAATATAAACACTAAGATGTGCCGCGCCATACAAAATGTTCAGCTCGATTCCTGACGGGCTGAAATTTAAAAGTATTCCAGCTTTAAAAAGGGAGATAAAGATAGACGGAGAGACAGAGAACGCTTTAATGGCACACGTTCTGTACGTGAGGCTAAGCTTTAACTGTATGTGTGCATATATTGTAGGGCTGCTTGTTTGTATTGGTTGTTCACGATGCCGCTGTCGAAGAAAACACCCATTACTTTCGAATTGAATGGAGATTATAATTTTCCGATGACGGCTGCCCAAAATACAAAAGAATTTATATAATATAATTTATATTTATATAATTTTTCCGCCACTGGTCGGTCGGACCATCTTGCCTGCGTTTTGCCAACGGAGTATGTTGCCAGCACTCCTTTTCTCGGCATACGTGTACGCTTTGGATAAGGGCGCTAGTCGATGGCAAATCACCCCCCACCGCCTTACCAGCAGGCAGAACAACCGCAGGATTGCATAGCCACTCTGACAAGGAATCAGCTTTGGCGATTTGCCACCCACCCCAGGACTAGGATGGGACCCCTTCAGGTTTGCCCTAGCGTCTTCCGCCGCGCAGGTTTTACCTTCCGTGAAGCGTGTCAGGCCAGGCCTTTGGGCCGTTGCATTTCCCTGAATGGGATTGCTCCCTGTTCGCAATTGGGGAGTGCCAGACTCGTTTTTTTATACCCGGTACTCGAAGAGTAAAAGGGTATATTAGATTTGTGGGGATAACGGTTGTGTGTAACGCACAGAAGGAAGCGTTTCCGACCCCATAAAAGTATATATATTCTTGATCAGCATCAATAGCCGAGTCGATATAGCCATGTCTGTCTGTCCGTCTGTCCGTCCGTCCGTCTTCATTAGCGCCTATATCTCAGAGACTATTAAAGCTAGAGCAACCAAATTTTGCATCCAGTCTCCTGTGTGATCACACTACTCCAAATGTGTTGCAAAATTTCGCCCCGCCCCTTTCCGCCCGCACAAAGGACGAAAGTCAGTGGCATGCACAATTTTGAAGATACGAGAAAACTAAAAACGCAGAATCATAGAGAATGACCATTTCTATCAGAGTGTTGAATCTGGATCAGATTAGATCATTATTATAACTACAATGAAGAAAACCATTTCGAAAGTCATCGTTCCCTCTCGCTCTCTCTCACACGCGACCCCATCCGCTTTGCCCATTCGAATTTTTTGACGCCTAGTTCTCAGAGACTATCAGAGCTAGAGCAACCAAACTTTCTATCCAAGCTCCTGTGATACCAAACCTGCACAAGTGTATTTCAAAATTTTGACACGCCCCTTTCCGCCCCCACAAAGGACGAAAATCTGTGGAATCCACAATTTTGAAGATACGAGAAAACCAAAAACGCAGAATCATGGAAAATTACCATATCTACCAGATTGCCGAATCTGGATCAGATCGGATCAATATTATGGCCAGAAGAAACAAATTAAATTTCAGTGGCTACGCAACGCCTGCCAAGCGCTGACTCATGCCCCCTCCCTCTCTCGCTCTGTCCTAAACACTTGTACGTCTCAAATATGTAGTTATACATGTCATGTAGAAATTTAGGCGCAGATATACAAAGCATATGTAAACAAAAATGGAAACATGTATAAAAATTCCAAAAATTAATTTTTTTAATTTAAATATTATTTTCGTCCCTTTTGAGAACATATAATAAATTTCATGAATCGTAGGCTCATATATGTATGTATATATATACTGACTGAGTACCGGGTATAAGGTAACAACGTTCCCTCTCGTTTTTGTTTTATTCTGTTCTCCATATTTTAATCCCACGATTTGCAAAGAAGGGGCGGTGAAGGAATCATTAGGACAGGGGGCTGCCAAATCCCTGAGCTCTCCGTTAACGACTGGGCTCGTTTTTATTCCGGGCCCCCAGCCAGGCTGACTCTCGGCACGGGTCGAATCACACTTAGTCCGGTCCGGTGTGAGATGAGTGTGGAGGTTTGGATGTAAGTAGGTGGTGTGTAGGGATGGGGGTTTTGTGACCTACTTATACGAGGCGGCACCACAAACGCATCGTCAGTGTTGCTACTTCGCGAACACCCGCTGGCTGTCCGGGACTGCTTATTTCGGTGCCTTCCCTAGGGATGACCGCTTATTCGCAGCTGGCCTACCTCCACAGGTAGGTCATTCGCTATCCGCAACCTGCAACCCGTACGGTGGCCTCAGCTAGGCCCCCTCTAAGCCATCTCACCAGCTCATCAGACCAGAGTTAACTTAACAAAAATTATAATTAGACCCCCTAATAAAGTCTGCCCTTCAAAACAGAAGTTTTACATTTACTTTTCAAGCAATTACGATATATTGTTAGGCCGAGAAGATCTGGTGGCCAGTCGGGCAGTAAATAATAACAGAGACAACACTGTAAGGCTAGGAGGAAGAATATTCCCAATCATTTCGAGCGGAGAAGATGTTGAAGCAGGCGAAACAACACCTGCATGCGGCTATATATCGTCAAAGAAACATATGGTCACTTCAGAATGTCTCAACCCATCATTAGGCATGGATCAATACTTTACGTCCGCACTAGATAATGAACTAGGGGAAAGTAATGAATTAAGGATAAAACATTTAAGCAGTGAAGAAAAGAAAAAACTGAAAAAGGTCTTGTACGAGTATAATGACTTACAGTACAGAGAAGGTGACAATTTGAGTTTCACAAGCATACCATACAAACCCAGCATGAAGCCCCGGTATACCGGAGGCCATATAAATATGACAAATACATGATGACGAAGTTAATAAACAAATAAAAGATTCTATCAGGCAAGGAATAATTCATAAATCGAAATTGCCTTATTGTTCCAGACTCGTTGTAGATTATAGAGGTCTCAACGAAATAACCATCAAAGATAAGTTCCCAACTCCTAGGATGAATGAGATACTAGACAAACTAAGAAAATGAGAGTATTTTACAACGATTGACTTGGCTATAAGATTCCATCGAATCCTAATGGAACCCGATTTAATCAGGAAAACAGCGTTTTCCACAAAACATGGTCATTACGAATACACTCGGATGCCATTCGGGCTGACAAACGCAGCCGCAACTTTCCAAAGATGCATGAATAATCTATCAGAAGAACTGATCTTCACCGATTGTTTACTGTACTTAGATGACATAATAATCTTCTCCGCCTCATTGGATGTTACCTTCAAGAAAGGTATTCGGAAAGTTAAGGGACGCAAACCTAAAATTGCAAAAGGATAAATGTGAATTTATGAAGAAGGAAACAGAATTCCTTGGTCATATAGTCACACCAGAGGGAATAATACCGAATCCAAACAAGATTTCAGCAATAGTTATGTTCCCGATACCTGAAACAACCAAACAGATCAAATCATTCTTAGGACTATGTGGTTTCTATAGGAAGTTCATTCCTAGCTTCCCAAATATAGCACAACCTAGGACACTCAAGCTGAAGAAACGAGCCGTCATAGATCCTAAGGACAGAAATACGTCGAGGCATTTGCGAGACTAAAAGTACTCATCACCTCAGACCCCATTCTCAGTTACCCAGATTTCAATAAAATGTTTTCCGTAACATCAGACGCTAGTAACATGGCTGTTCGGAGCAGCAGCCGTTAGTAGCTCTTAAGAATTTTAATTAGCTCAGGTATCTCTTAAGTTATCTATTGTACGCTCATCTATTCTCACGCTCTCGGTGCATACGCACACACACACACACTCATGTTCGCCGTGCGTACTGCTTATATTCCATTGCGTTGAATAACTTAGGCACATTCGGTTAAAATTCGTCGTCGAACGCAGCATCGCGTATCATTGTAATACAAAGCGCGCCTAACTGAATTGTTCGCAAGACGGCTACAACGGTATTTTCCTTCGCCTACTGAACATTTGTACACTGAAAAACACCAAGTTTACGGCCACGGCCTTTAAAATTGAAAATAAGACATCGAAAATAAACACAAACACTAAAACCAATAACGGAGTATAAATTGTTAAATGTGGAGTCAGAGTTGCCGAAAAAGCTCAGCAGCTTTCAACAATGGCAATAGGCGCTGTTCTGTCGCAAGACCATAAATCGATATGTTATGCCACCAGAACACTAAACGATCATGAAGTAAATTATTCCGCCATGGAAAAAGAATTGTTAGCTATCGTTTGGGCGACTAAGTATTTCCGATCGTACCTATTCGGTAGAACGGGAAAAAATAAGAATCAACAACTAGAAATTTTGATATTTAACCTCCAAAAATTCACAAAATATATTGAGGATATAGAGTTGGGTATGCAGCTATATAGACTTGGTATATTCAACCCAAAATTATTAAAACAAGATAATTTGAAACATATAAATTCTGAGAAAATAGTACACATTAGAGCTTCAACATGGTTAAAAGTAGATTCTAATGAAATATTAATAATTTCCAATACTTCAAGCGAAAGCATTAACACCCCAATATACAAAATAATTCCCTATACAGATGAGCACAATAATATCTTAACAGAAATAACATCTGAGGAATATTAAGGTTATGAAAATAACGTATTCAATAGGAGTAACATATCCATAACCACACCCAAATACGCATTATGTATACTTTAAGCACTGGACATATTAAGAACACGTTATACATATGTCCAGTACTAACCCTTATACATATATACCAGATTAGGACAAACAAATGACAAGCTGTCAATAGGAAATTACCTAAAATGCAAACAATTTTGTTCCCAAAACCATATTGAATCATAAATACCAGAGCTCGCAAATAACCGTCAACCATTTTAAAGTGTCCGGAAATTCCGATCTTCTACGAACACATTCAAAAGTGTTTTCGCTCAACAACTGTTCTTCTCAGACCAAAAAACTTTTTTTTGTTTTCTCTTTGGTTTGCTCTCTCAGGGACTACTTTGGCGAGTCCTTTTGTATGTATGCGTGCGTCTGTGTTTTCCTACATAACATTTATACACATGAATTGCTCAGGCATATTCTTTTCTCTTTCTCGCACACAGCAAGAAAAAACCCTTTTTGAAGACACTTATTGCGCAGTGGGCTTTCAAAGACAGTTTTGAAGTGAGCGCTCTCTCAAATCTGTTCTCCCGATCTGTTGTTATTGAAAGACCGATTCGTTTTTTCGGTTGAGCCAAACGACTTGATTTCCGGTTCTACCAGGACAATGACCCGAAACATTCGTCCGGAATAGTACAGTCCTGGCTTATCTGGAACTGCCCCCACTTGATGATTGCCCCAGCCCAGTCTCCACACTTAAATGTTTTTCAAAATTTGTGGGCTGCGCTAGAGAAAAACACCCAGAATCATGCTGGAGGAATGGAACAAAATAAGCTCGGAAAGCACTCGGAAGCTGGTCTCTTCCATGAATAGTAGGTTAAAAGCCTTAATAAAGGTTAAGGGATTACATACTAAGTATTAAAACACCTGTTAAACCTTTTATTAGACTAATATTAAACTGGTTTGTGGCTGCATGGTTCGAGCTCGGACTTGTATTTAAGATATATTTTAAGTTTTTATTTTATTTTTAAAACTGAGCAATATTTAATCAGCAAATAAAGTTCCTTTTTTAAATGTGATAAAACATACAATCAATTGGCGCTCAAACATTTTTTGTTTTTCCTCTAGTTTAAAATCTGTAGCACCTTAAACTTTTTATTTGACACTGCATTGTTTTGGCCTTGAGTCACTGTATGTACATATGGGAACCACAAATTTAGATTGTGCTTACCCGTGGGACTTGGCACCAGTGGCCGAAAAGATTTCTTAACAAAGGAATGGCTTCCTCGGCTAAATACTGTTGCTGCTGGGGCTCACTCGCGCTTTGATAAAACTACACTACTCAAAAAAATAAACCTACCAAATTATACAAAATTTAAAAAAAAACGAGGGGGAACGTTGTGAGCCGGCAAAGGCCGCGGTCTACCTTATACCCGGTACTCAGTCAGTATACACATACATACATACATACATATATGAGCAATGTTCGCCAAAGGGACAAATTAAAATTTGGGCAAAAAATAATATTTCAAAAAAATGAAGTCAAATCATTTTTGGAATATCATACATGTTTTCAATTTTTTTTGCATATGCTTTTTACATGTGCTTCTAAATTTCTACATGACATGTATAACTACATATTTGAGACGTACAAGTGTTTGCGACAGAGAGAGAGGGAATGAGTCAGCGCTTGGCAGGCGTTGCGTAGCCACTGAAAATTAATTTGTTTCTTCTGGCCATAATATTGATTCGACCTAACCCGTATTCGGCAATCTGGTAGATATGGTAATTTTCCATGATCCTGCGTTTTTGGTTTTCTTTTATCTTAAAAATTGTGGATTCCACAGATTTTTGTTCTTTGTGGGGGCGGAAAGGGGCATGGCAAATTTTTGAAATACACTTGTGCTGGTTTGATATCACAGGAGTGTGGATAGTAAGTTTGGTTGCTCTAGCTTTTATAGTCTCTGTGAACTAGGCGAAAAAAATACGAATGGGCAAAGCAGATGGGGTCGCGTGTGAGAGAGAGTGAGAGGGAACGATGACTTTCGAAATGGTTTTCTTCTTTGTGGCTTTATTAATAGTCCGATCTATTTTAGATTCAACACTCTGGTAGATATGGCAATTTTCCATGATCCTGCGTTTTTGGTTTTCTTTTATCTTAAAAATTGTGGATTCCACAGATTTTTGTTCTTTGTGGGGGCGGAAAGGGGCATGGCAAATTTTTTAAATACACTTGTGCTGGTTTGATATCACAGGAGTGTGGATAGTAAGTTTGGTTGCTCTAGCTTTAATAGTCTATGAGATATGGGCGCTAATGAAGACGGACAGACGGAGGGACGGACGGACGGACGGACAGACAGGGCTCTATCGACTCGGCTATTGATGCTGATCAAGAATACATATATAGACTATATGGGGTCGGAAACACTTCCTTCTGGGAGTTACACACATCCACTATCAGCACAAATCTAATATACCCCAATACACTTCGAGTACCGGGTATAAAAAAGATATATAACTCTGTACCAAAGACAATATAAACACTAAGATGTGCCGCGCCATACAAAATGTTCAGCTCGATTCCTGACGGGCTGAAATTTAAAAGTATTCCAGCTTTAAAAAGGGAGATAAAGATAGACGGAGAGACAGAGAACGCTTTAATGGCACACGTTCTGTACGTGAGGCTAAGCTTTAACTGTATGTGTGCATATATTGTAGGGCTGCTTGTTTGTATTGGTTGTTCACGATGCCGCTGTCGAAGAAAACACCCATTACTTTCGAATTGAATGGAGATTATAATTTTCCGATGACGGCTGCCCAAAATACAAAAGAATTTATATATTGTATTTCCTTTATATGCTAATTTTGTTTAATGTACTATAAACGAATATAATGAACGAATGTAAATATATACAAACGCAAAATGTATATCAGTTATAACATCAATTTATTTATATTGTCTATAGGGTATTAGTGAGTCGCGTCAATAAGCAACACTCAGCAAATAAATTTGTGGCTCAAGAAATCTTCTCAAAAGTATTTTGCTGGCAATTTCGGTAGCTCCACACACGTACACACACATGTGTACTTACAGTTCCCTGGAATCATACAAGCAAGCTCATTCTATTTCTAGATCTGCGAGCGCACTGGAGTTCGTGCGAGCGAGATAGCACTCTTCTTAAAAACAACCTTCCCTACAAAACAGAATTGTATGAGCGTTGGACATCTTATAGCCTATTTACACTACGGTTGAGTTATTGAGTTTCGGGCAAAACTCGAGTATCAGTTACACCACTAGTTACAATAAAAATTGGCAGCTCAAAATTACAATTTTGGAGCGTAAAAAATATGTCTGCGGAAAAAGGTGCAAATATACATACGATTGTTAAAACCAATACTTTAAACCAATTTTATTATTAAAAATGTGGTCGATTTCTAAAATTCGGTCGGAAAAACTTAGCCAAACGCTAAATTTAATAATTATAAATTAATATAAACTAAATTATTATAAACAATGGTCAATTTAAAAATTTTTATTTTGGTACATATGTAATGTTTGTACATATATGTACACATGTATAAAAGAAATTCAACATATTTGCAATTGCAGCCGTGCAATTTCCCTGCGGAAATTTTCCTTAAAAAAGGATTCTAAGGTTATTTGCAACGTCCTTCTCCCAAAAAGATCCATATCACGGCTATTATAATTTGGGATACATTATTTAATATAAAATAGAAGCACTAGAAATTGAAATGACAATTCCTTACTAGGGCCCAAATGCATTTCTTGGAAATTTGATCCAAATACTCCAGAGTTGCTGCAGACATCGTCGCCTACTCTATACACTGCAGCGTCGTTATCGTATCTTGCTCTGCCACATAGAAAATCATTAACTCTTGGTCGTTAATATAATTAAAATTAAATAAAACAAAATTTATGTACACAAGCACGTGCCAGCAGCCGAAACTCAATAATTCAACTTTTGCATAGTGTAGGCAGCAGTTCTGAGTTATTAAGTAACCTATCGATAAATGAGTTAACTCACTGTAGTGTAAATAGGCTATAAATAACTTCAGAACTAAATGGCTATATTCAAAGTTTCAATCTTTATTAGAGTTTATCACCATGAGTTTTATAAACAACTTACGAGTATAAGTTATATGTATATAGTCTGTGCGGTTTTGGTATGTACGCAAATGCAGTGGTGTGTTTGTATCTCTTTATAGGTTTATCGATTAGTAATGGGTAGGTAGATAAGGGCTGGAGCATGTATAGCCCTATTGGTCTTTACAAGAACTTGAAAATGAAATAGGTTTCACGCGCCTAGATAAAAATACACATTGTAGATGGTTCATGGAATCCAAAGCCCGGATCACAGATGCATCGGTTCCGACTTGCACACACTCCGTTTCTGCACTTTCTGCGGTGAGTAAATCGTAAGTAAAGTGAAAGGTATGGCAATATATTGCACTACCATCTTTGCTTTCCGCGGACTCAATTGGGACCCTTCGATCCATCTGCCCTCTTATGAAAGTAGGTTGCGTCTAATTAACCTTCACCCTCTCAAATCTTGTAGAATCTGCCATAGAGTTCCCTTCCTCCACAAGCTTCTCTCTGGTGAGGTCGAATCGAATGCCCTCATCAGCCTTATTAGTATTGCTGTCCTTTCCCGCGTGACTAGGCATTACATTCCTCTTCATCTCCAACTTCTACTAACTACTTTGATTTCCGTAGCCTTTGCCGAAACTGTAACCTATTTTTTCATCTGTTTTCCTTTGATACTAGAAAATTTTTCGGCTACCGGCTTTTCTCTATCCTAAATTTGGCTGTTAGTGGGACCATATATACCGTTTGCCACCATCCTAAATGCCATTTTACCGTTTAAAACTGTTACAAACACAGATTTTTGGTATTTTTGAAGGAAAAAAAAACAGTTACACGTCTAACGGCTAACGGAATTAATCAGCGAAATTCGGCATATGAAGTTTTGGTCAAACGGCTGCAACCTGGCCGTTTATCCATCGATTTTTATAAGCGATACCTTAAACGACGCCTAATTAATGTGTCTATCTAAAACTAAAAATGTTAGCAATAAAATATTTTTGTTTCGACTTTTCCTGAGTTTTCAAAGACAAAATTTCGAGAAAAAATACAGCAAAAATATTGTGAAATTTGAATTTGAAAGCATAGTATCTTCCAGACGTTAAGCAGCAGCTACAAAGTGTCTGGGTCGGATTTATAGCTGATTTGGTCAGCTTATCAAAACTGCAAAGTTCAATACAACCAGTTGTAGGAAACTTAAGTTATTTGAAAAATAGCAGGACTACCTCTGAAAAAAAATACTAAAAAAAAACTAAGCATGGTAAAAAACCATACACTTTTAAAAAAATTTTAAGTCTCCAAATCCATCAGAAAAAGTCCTTTAGGGCTAAAGCGGAAAAAAATATGAATTTTGTCGAGTAGTGTAATCAGCCCCACCGGGTAAGAGTATTTACCCTTATTGTCCTTATAGTATTATAGTACCTTCGATTAATTAGATGACATGTAATTTTACCCTTACAGTTTAACTGTACCTTGTTAAACTTTAAGCAACAATAAAAAATATTCTAATTAGGGTTGTAGAGGGGCCAATGCGAGAGTTAGGGGCGATGTTCCACCTCATTTTTGCTCTTGTTCTAACATGGCCAATTACACTACTCGACAAAATTCAACTTTTTTTCCGCTGTGGCCTAAAATGAATTTTTCTGATAGATTTGAAGACTTAAAATTTTTAAAAAATTATCGTTGTTTTTTTTATGGAGTAGTTTTTTTTAAGATTTATAAAAAATTTGGTATTTTTTGTCATAGGTAATGCTTCTATTTTTCACATAACTCACGTTTCATACAACTGGTTGTATTGAACTTTGCAGTTAAAAACAACTGACAAATGCAGCTATAAATCTGACTCAGACACTTTGCAGCTGCAACTTAACGTCTGGAAGATATTAAGCTTCCAAATTGAAATTTCATCATTTTTTTCGGTATTTTTAAGCCGATATTTTGATGTTGAAAGCTCAGGAAAAGTCGAAAAAAATATATGAATGCCTTGATTTTTGGTTTTAGATAGACACATTACACAATTAGGCGTCGTTTAAGGTATCGCTTATAAAAATATAAAAATAAACGGCTAAGCTATAACCGTTTGACCAAAACTTCATATGCCGAATTTCGCCGATAAATTCCGTTAGCCGACGAATAGCCGTTTTTTTTCCTACAAAAATACCAAAAATCTGTGTTTGTAACAGTTTGTGTGCTTGTGCTTTCCATCGATAGCACCAACGCAGTTCGGAAAGTTCCATTGCTCCATAAAATCCGTTGCCCACTTGAGCATGTTATTAGAGTTCCATTTTAGAAACTCTCCGTGCAACGCAGTGCAGATACCGTCAGACACCAGATAGTGCGGCCCAAGTGTTGCTTACTTACTAGTCCTATAAGTCGAGCTAACGTGACACTGTAAGTCTCCAGTAGCAAAACATCTAATACAATCGATTAATTAAGTAGGTATGTAACATTTTTGTTGTCTTGCAATAGACTTACTCGAGAACAATGGCTAATTTAGCTTTGAGTGGAATAGCGTCTGGACGTGAGTTGCGCTTGGCCACTAAAAATAGTTCCATCAATGAAAAAAGAAAATTGAACTGGTTTTCATCCATATGAAAGTTCTGGTAAAACATTTGTTCAGGGCAGCCTCAAACTTCTGCAGCGCACTGTGGAGAGCGCTCCGCGCCCGACTCACTCTCGCGCGCTCTTGCACACGGCACTTGGGAGAGCCGCCCGGCGCTCGGTCGGCCACTAGCTTGAGCTGGGTTTCCAGTTCTCGCTCCCACCCCCGTTACGATCGGTCAAAGTCATTTCGAACCACATACCCACGGATTCTTTTCTATACATACGTACATACATACGTCGATTATTTAAATTACTTACGATAATTATACATAAACATAAGAGAACGATCGTGAAATATAAACAACTTGAAATACATCCAACTGTTCAGTGAATGTGATCAACCCCCTACAAACAACATTGTAGGGTTCTGCTCCATATTTTGAAACTATGAAATGTGTAAAAGACACTGCAATTAGTAAAAATATTAATTATATGAATACTCACATCATTATGGAATGGTTGAAGTGATTGTGTTGGTGGTGGTCGAAATGCCTCTTTTCGGTAATTAGCCAAAGGCAGGGTCTTTTCTCAACAACTTTAATTAACGCTATCTTTTCCTCTCTTTGAAAATTGACATTGGCGCATTTTCCGTCTCCATCTTTTAAGCAATTCCCATCAGTAATAATGTTCACATATATATTACTGGCGGGAATATCGGCTGTTCTGTCAGTCCACAATCATGTCGATAGGCCAACTACCGATAAGAATCTGTGGACTTCGCTTACCTTGCTGGATACTGAGGCCAGGAAAACACAAACGAAAAATTCCTGGCCCAGTATTTTTTACATGGAGTTTGACAGTAATTTTTAGTTTTCGCGGTGCTGGATCCGTAGCTTAAATCATTAAAGGCTTTCAAGGTAATTTACAGACGGATGTTGTTTACGTCGAATTTAGTAAAGCGTTCGACTCTGAAATCCATTCTCACCAAATTTGTCGTGTTACCGCATAATTTAATTGCTTTCCCGCGGATTTACCATTTTTTATCTTTCTATAGTATGTTTTATTAAATTCGAGTCCTTCGTGCAAGTCTTAACCTCACTACACACATTACAGTGTGACCAACGCACAAAAACATAAAATATTTTCCCTTCACGCCATCAGAGTGTTCTTAAACCTCCTGATTTCCTTCTACCATCGGAGCTTACTTGCATTTTCAGATCGCTTCCTGCCTTCTGAGCGTACTTACACCTTTGCAATATTTCTTTCGCGGAACGTACTTAAGCCTCCGCACCAACTCATTTCCTCGAGGCGTGCTTAAGCCTCTTTAATGACTCTTCCTCTCGGAGCTTACTTAAACCACCCCGCCAACTCTTCTTTCCGGAGAGTACTTATACCTCCGCTACGATTCTTCTTTTTAGAGCGTAGAGATTCATCTCACGGGAACGAACTTATATCTCCCACACAGTTCTTCCTTTCCAAAGGTACCTAAATCTCTGCTCCGCCATCCAACCTAGACGACCAGAAGCATCAACCTACACTGACCAGCACGCAGCAATCAATTAATTTTAATTGAACTATCACAATTGGCGGCTGGCAAAAATCCTCTAGCTGAACCCTCCACGAGGGTGCCGGCTGGGCAATGGACACTGCATTATCCCGGACGATATAAAACACTATGGACCAAACATGGAGGGCCAAACATGGGCCAAACATGGAGGCGAAGAAAGAGAAAGCAAGGACTGGGATGTCAGTCCGAACGCCGGTGGAATGCGTGACTGCTACCACCGGCGGGCACGGGGAGGAGCAATCCCCTCTGCGTGTCGCCAGCTGTCACACCTCGGACGTGGCGGGAGCAGGCCACGTCAGCAGTACACCGACTACCAAGAAACCCCCTCACTCCAAGTTTAACCGCACGGATGCCGCTGTCGAAGCAGACACGGATCTGGAGAGCGTGATTTCGATCAGCAACACGGAGGAAGAGAGCCTTCTCCGCTCACCGGAACCAGGCACCAGCTCCCCGCGTAAGGAAGGGCCGAAGCGTTCCAAGGAGTCGATGAAAGCCATCTGGCAATACAAGGCAGCCCTTAAAATCCTGAGCCGCTTTCAGAGCAAAGCCGACATCTCCTAGGAGGAGAAAGCCAGGCTAACCAGGGCCGAGCAGCGGGTGGAGGAGGGCAGGCGACACTTCTCGCAGTTGCCCCAAATGCGGGCATCCATCGGAAAGGATGAAAACAAGGTTGAGGAGATGCTGGCCAACAAGAGGCAACGCTCAGTCGAGAGTGCCAACAAAGACACTCCGGTGAGCAAGCGGCAACGCGGGCCGAAGGGCGCAGACACCCGATGTCAAGGACGGCGAGTGATGCGGCCAGACGACACTCGATCGTGGCGCTGATCGACCGTAGCAACGAAAACGGGAAGATGACGGCAGCGCAGTGGAAGCTGGTGCACGCGCGGCTCGTGGACGCACTGTTTGCACGGTTGGAGGAGGATCCCACAGCTGCCATGCCCACCTTTGATGGTGCTGGGTGGCTGAATGGGGTTAAGATTCTCAAGTGCAACGACGACCCAACGCGTAGGTGGCTAACGCAAACTGTCTGCCAACTGGACGCGATGTGGGAGGGAGCCAAGCTGGAGGTGGTGGACAGGGAGTTAATCCCGTCTATACCAAAGGGGAAGGTAGTCTTCCCCATCGCGATCCAAGGAGACAGGGCGCTGAGGCTCCTGCAGCTTCAGTACCCAGAGATTCCAACGGAGAATTGAAAGGTGCTACACATTGGGAGCCTGTTACCCAATGAGGGGGGCCAGTGTGCGATTCTCCAAATAAACAAGGAGGCGGAGGACCTCCTGTACCCCATATTTGGGAAGATGGCGTGGGGCGTAGGCAGCGTTTACCTGCGCCTGAAAAAACGCCACCCCGGGGACACAGACGCGCACACCCTGCAGGCAGGCGAGGTAGAGAAAGACTTAGGTCTGGACACTATCGTGGAGGCCGCCCAGGGGCTTCCGCTGGACGAATCAGAGGAGGAAGAGGACGGTGATTTGACGATAGTGGTCAACCCGTCGAGTGAAGTTGAGCCAGCCACCCATGCCGCTGAGTGTGCTGCAGCTCAACCTACATAAAAGCAAAGTAGCTTCAGCGGAGCTCCTCATAGCCATGGAGCAAGGGCCCGTCGTCATAGCTCTAGTTCAGGAGCCATGGATTGCGTCAGGCAACTCAGTGGCCGGACTAAAGTCCTCGAACTACAACTCTTTCTACACAACACCGGTAAGCAGCAACAGAACCATCGTACTTGTACGAGAGGGAATCCACGCTCACCTTATGTCCAATTACAGCTCAGATGACCTAACAGTGGTGATGCTAGAAAGCGAGAAGAAGCGCCTCTTGGTAGCCTCCTGTTATATGGCACACGATAGGCCCGCACCACCCGAAGAGCTAAGGAGTCTGGTCGAGGAAGCTGGCTCCAAGGACTACCAACTACTCATTGGTAGGGACGCTAATGCCCACCATAGGAAGCTCCGATAGGAATGAAAGAGGTGAGTCTCTTCTAGAATTTATACTTTCCACTAACATACATAGAAGTAACAAACGTGGTGGAGGACTCGGAGGGTCCTCGAAAGACCATCCTTCTCAGATCACAGGTATATCCAGTTAAAATACGAATTTAAACACACCTCGAAGGTAGCCGTCTATAGGAACCCCCGGAACATAAACTGGGAAAAGTTCAGAAAGACGGTTACCTCGAAGCTCACGAATCCGGGGTCGGTAAAATCGGCTGATGACATAGAGCTAAAAGATGGCTACCGCGCAGGAAAGTGCATCCATGTTAGTCCCAAGGATTATGGACCGATAAGCCTCACCGCCTTTTTACTAAAAACGCTAAAGAAGCTGATGGAGCTACGCATCAGGAAGGAAGAAGGGGGACTGATGTCAAGCAACCAGCATGCCTACACAAACGGAAAATCGGTGGAAACAGCACTACACTCGCAAGAAGCTACCGTCGAGAAAGCCCTCAATACCGAGAAATATGCACTAGGAATATTTGTAGATATAGCCGGAGCATTTGCAAACGTGGCCACAAGCGCAATAATGGGTCGCTTAGAAGCAACCAACACACACCCAGCAATCAACCTAATCAAGAGATTCGAAAGGAAAGCGCCAAAAATAACAGCCTATGCAGATGACATAAGCATACTTATTATGGGTGTATGTCCATCGACACTCAGCTCCATAATGGAAATCACACTCAGGGAGATATGTGAGTGGGCTGACGAAGTAGGACTCAGTATCAACGCAGACAAGGCGGACCTCATCCTCTTCACCAAGAGGTACAAGGTACCGTCGTGGATCTCCCCGAAAATCGATCAAACAAGGCTAACCCCAAAAACACAAGTCAAATACCTTGGCACACTATTGGATAGCAAGCTGGCATGGAGACCCAATGTAGTGGAAAGGGTGAAGAAGGCCACCATTGCGCTATACACATGAAAGAAGATGCTCAGCAGCGCATGGGGCCTTTCACCTGCTCTAATGCACTGGATCTACACTATCTATGCACTATGCACTATCGGTAGTGCGACCAACCCTGCTGTATGGAATCTTAGTGTGGTGGCAAGCTACCAGTAAGAAGACGTACCACAAGCTTATGGAAAAGACTTAGCGACAGGCTCTGCTCTGTATCACGGGGGCACTGAGATCTACCCCAACAAAAGCACTCGAGACCATACTTGGAATTGATCCCCTGGACATCTACGCTCATCTGACGGCTAGAAAGGCCGCACAGCGCCTCATTGCGTCGGGAAATATGAGGCCACAAGTATTCGGGCACAGTTCAATCGGCAGGGACATGAACAGTTATACTGACTACTTGACCCCTCGAACGTGCCTCGACATCAATACAAACGCATTTCTGGGACCTGAAGAATGGAAAAAAGGCCCGATCCAACATCTCAACATATACATTGACGACTCCAAGATGGAAGGAGGAGTAGAAGCTGGCATATACTGCACAGACCACTAAAAAAGCGCTGTCATACAAGCTACCAGACCACTGCAGCATATTCCAGGCGGAAGCCTTTGCCATTAGGAAATTAGCGGAAGTTGCACAACACGCAGGGCGATCATGTGGTCAATCTGTTTGTAGACAGCCAAGCGGCGATAAAATCCATGAAGTCGTCCACGATCAGTTCTAGAAGTGTCCTGGCGAGCAGGGAAGCATTGGACTCACTATGCACGACCAAGTCAGTGCGGATCTATTGGGTTCCCAGCCATCAGGGCATCGAAGGAAATAAAGCGGCGGACATTCTGGCAAAGAAAGGCGTCGGGTTGGCGACAAAAAGAGCAGAAAATGTGCCTGTCTCACTCAGAACGTTTTAGGGCGATCTAGAAAAGCTGGCTAGACTAGAAAACGAGAGCAGGTGGAGGAGCACGACCAACTGCAGAGTCTCGAAAATCATGTGCAAAAAACGTACCGAGAAACTCAGCCACTATCTGATGCACCTTCCACGGGTAGACTGCAGACTGCTAGTGGGAATACTGAGAGGTCACTGCCTGGCCGCATCACACGCAGCAGGACTAAACATCAACGACAGGAACAGCTGCAGGAAATGTGATGACCTCGGGGCTATCGAAACCTTGAAATATCTAATCTGCAGCTGCCCGGCTCTCTCACGGGCAAGGAGAAGATACCTGGGCTCACCGACGATAACATCGCTAGAAGATGCCTCCAAGAGGTCGCCAAGGGAACTGCTGGCCTTCGCCAAAAACACCTCATTCTAAGATGATATCAAAACCTCACTAGCACCCGCATAAAGGTCGAACCCCATCCGGATAACTAAGGGCCATACTGGCGTGACAAGAGCACTTTTATTTTTAGACTTGCTTACCGAAGACCAACCAGTCCCTGGCAAGGTGAAGTCAACAAGAACTATCATATGATCTTTATTTGATATCAGGGAAGAAACAGTTTTTAAAGCGGACAAGTGCTGTTCCTTTTTTGTTTTTTTATTCCGTCGATCTATTCATCTCAGTTATTAGCGAAAGTTATTGTAATGTTTTTTGTGATTTAATTGTTTTTTTTTAATCACGTCGGGGTCAACAAGGGTAGAACTAACCGACGAGAGTTCAGTTTAATACGGTTTATTGTGGGGTATATAAGCAATGTGATACTGAGTCGAAGAGATCAAGAGAGCGATAGAGAAAGCGAATAAAATAAAGATAGGCTGCATAGGCTGCTGTCTTGCGGGAGCTTATGTATTAAAGTAACAAGAGTTAACTGAGTTAGTCACTGGATGGGGCGAACTCTGCATTATTGTCAAATAAGCAGACACCACAAACGAGGCGCCGGTTACTGAGTAGCAACGGGTGTCATGGCCAGCAGCGAAGTCGTTGCCTTTGGGAAGTTTAGAAAACTTAAGTTGAGTCTTTAGTGGATTGCCGTGTGGCAGTAGCACGTACTTTCTTGCCTTGCGAACCTTAATTTCTCGTATAATATCTTCTGCACGTGTATTTACCTTAATTAGTTTATTAATCAATAAATATTCAAACATAATTCAATACGTGTGTTATACTAAACATTGACTGGCGCCCAACGCGACCATACCCGAGAATTAATCAATTAATCAGAATAAATTATCGTGGACACAACGCCCGAAGAAAATAACCAAACAAAAAGATCAGCATTGAATGCGGTTCGGATAAAAAAAGGGAACAAAAAAAGAACGAGAATCAGCATTGAATATGGAGGCAATGCCCGCTCAGGAAGTGCAAAAGAAAGGTTCGACTAACAAAAGTGAACAAAAAAGAAAAAAAGAACGAAATATAAAAAATCAACATTGAGTGCGGAGACAAAGCCCGTTCAAAAGAAAGAAAGTTAAAAAATTGAAAACATAGAACGACGCTAGCAAAAACAAGATTATACAGTTATAATCGCAAACTGCGCCCGCGGTAGATCTACAAACAGATCGCTGCACGAAGCAAAAGACAATCAACCGACCAAAAAAACTGTTACACCAAAGCGGACAGTTTTAGGCAGCGGCAATTATAGACGGAAGAAGAATAATTTATTTAACAGCTACAGAACAACACCCACAAGGGATAGATCAACATAACAAATAACAGTGGTGGTCTCTACATTGTAGCCAGCTCGTAGAGGTTTCGGAGGAGGAAGGGCGAGGGTAGGTGCTGAAGTGGTAACTCCTCCCCCCCAGTCTGAACTACCGACCATAACGGCGTAATGGTTGAAGTGAGGGTGGCATTTGGTAAGACTGTGGGAGCTGTTATCGTCGCCGCATAGTTGATCGCCCTTCTCGAGAGCCAGGCAGTGCACGTCACTCCTATCATTAGTACTCGGACCATGGTGTAAGTTGTTGTTTTTTGTTTCGTCATTCCAATTCTCATTCTGCCAAGTTCTACGTTTGTTTTGATGTCTTCCATTTTTTACTCATGTACTCCTAGTTCTTGGGTCGTTCTGTTGTTCTTCAACGACCCGATTCGTAGAATCTTCAATACCAGTTGTTTTGCGTCCAATTGCTCCACCGCCTCATATTGGATATTGTTAATTATTGCTCCGCATTCTTCGAAGGTTATTATTGCTGACCCGTCGTATGACTTCTCTGGTCCACAATCCGTCTGTATTCTGACTTTTTCGCCGTTGAAAATTGCGATGTAACCCTTCTCGGGTTCGAAGATCTCTCTGCGAAATCCTACATCCTTTGTCTCACACTCCGCTGCTTTCCCCTGTATGAGATTCCTCAGGCACACACAGGTTTTTACAAATATAAAGTTTCCTTATTTGTTTACATTTTTTCGAATAGTAGTACATTTGTTTTTCGTTATATGGTACAATATAAGGTGTTATTACAAATTCAGTTTTATTAATAGGTAATGGCAATAATCTTCGTAGCGAGTATGTCTCGTTACTGAAAATCGGCACGTCTATAGAGAATATTACATCTGTTTTGTTCATTATCGCTTTTAGTTGTTAGAACTCATACATGTGCTCTTCTGATACGATTTGTATTTCTTGGTTTTCTAACTTTAAATTATTTTCTGTGCTTCTTCCTTGCTATCATGTCTATTGTTACTGAAATTCGATCGATGTATTCTAATCTGAAAATCCTCTTATCTTCCTCGACAAATTTTTGCTTATTCCATTCTTATAATTATTTATAAAGAAAGTTACCCTATTCTGCTCCTCATTAATGTATGTTGTTAAATTCTTAAACATTGTAATGAACATATTGTCCATGTTCTCCTATGTCCCCATCTCCTCGTTGAATTATCTTTCTTCTTCCTGCAACTGCTTAATTTCTTTTCCAATCTTTCCGCGTCTTCCGCATCTAAGTGTCCCGTGATTGCATTTACAACCGATCCTAATCCAACCGGTCCTCTCATGTTCCTCTTCTTGGGGCTTATCATTTCTATCTTTCCTCTTACTAGGTTTAGCTTCCTTTGGAGCGACCTAACCAAATTCTGGTCTCACTGTTCGCTTGAATCTCCCTGAGCGTCTGCTCCAAATGTTCGACGCCCTCTGTATACTCATCTAGTCGAATTATGAGTTTGTATGCTTGTATTATCCTGGCTGGTCCAAATGTTATCTGGGCGATTGGTTCATCACCTTTTATCTCTCTGATTTCAAACGTTTTCTTCGTCTCCGCCATCGCAACCCATCTGAAATTATCATTGTTCGTTATTTTTTTGTTAATCTTCTAATTTTCTCTTGTGGGCATTTTTCTTTTTCTCTAATTTTCTCTTTCTTTTCTTCCCTAAATTGTATTAGGTTCAACTATTACCGGGTCCTGCCTATAAATTGCTAATTTTACCATTTTATATGGCAGGATCGATTGTCCCTTTTTGCTCCTAAATATCAAATAGTAGGTTTGAGGCTCTTTGGGGAAAATTTCCGTCGTCCTCTTGGATATTACGTAGCTGGCCATTTACTGCTGCCTGTCCTCCAATTCTCGTTGAAGTACTGGGCACCAGCTGAAATCCATAGGATTGTCTAGAATTGTTCGAATGGAACGACGATCCAGAATTATTGGACATCTTAGACACCCTTGATTGACTGCTTCTATTCGAATCTTGCGGTGGCTGAATCGCTAACTGTTCCTGCCGATTGTTTTGACCCCATTGTCGTCCACGGCTTTCTTGACCGTAATTCCATGAACAAAGGTTATAATTCTAGCTTCTTTCCTTTGATATTGGTTAATTCCATGAATAACTCTTGTTCCGGTCTCTTGTCCCTAAAATGAGACGCTAACGTCTTTTTCATTTGGTCCCACTCTAGGTCCACATTATTGAGTTCCAGCTTCCTACTGTCGTCTCCTAGAAATTTGGCTCGTATGGTATTAAGTGCTACCCTTCCTGTCGTTGCTCTATCTTCTTTTTTATCATATCTAAAATCTCCTCTACCGACTTTACGAATCTTCCAACTTGTCTATTTTCCCTTCATACTTAGGTATGACCGCTACCAAATCTATGACCCTCACCGCCTCAAGGATGGCGGACGAACTGCTTTCTTGGGTCATTTTCGGTCGTTCCTGGTTCTCTCTGCTGATTTCAAGAACTGCTATGTCTAATGGAATGAGTCTCTGAGTATTCCTTCTTACTGACATGTACTTATTATATTAATTGAATATTCTTATGTGCTATAGTATCTCTATTCTTATTATATTATATATTGTGTATGTTTGTATGTAGTTGTGTGCTTATTCTTTATGCTTATTTATGGTTAGTTTCCTTGTGTGCCCTTGTGTGTAGTGTGCGAAATGGAGTCTGCAATTAGTTCAAAATGAGTATTTCTTTGATATTTTCATAGCTATATAGTACGATGTGAAATAGGTTTCTCTTTATTTTTCATTTCTTTAATTTATTCACGTTTACTTTTTCTTTATTCGACTACTGTGCACTCTGAAGCTAACTGTTATACTGTGCGTTACAGTATTCACAGCCATACGCGGACAGTATGACAATTCGTACCGTTTCTTATTTCATCTCTCTTCTTCGCTACCCTGCACCCTGAAGCTAGCTGTTATACTGTGCATTACAGTATTCAGAGCCATACGCGGACAGTGTGACTTTTCGTAACATCATTCCTTCTTCAACCACTACTATACTAGGCATCCGCGCTGTGCGTTACAGTACTCCGCCCCATGTATGTGAGTGGCTGGAGTTTTTCATTGCTCTTTCTCTTGTGTTTCTGTTATTACCTCCGATCTCTACTAACACTCTCATGCTGAGCTTCCGCCCTGTTCGTTACAGGACTCTGTTCTACGCATGTGAGTAATAAGGACTCCCGTACGAACGATCGACCCGACTTCTATCCAACACAACCGATCCGCCGATCGCCTCTCGCCGAACAACGTTTCGAACGCCGCTACGATCGCTCGTACGCCAAGCCATCACCCTCTGGCTGTTCGGGTCGACGTCGAACCAACCGCAACTGCAACCGTTCGATCCGCCACCCGTCGCGGCAACCTTTACCACGAGCCACCTTTTCGTTGCTCCCCTTTGGTACATTATTTTTTGTAATTAATTCTCTTCCATGCTGTTTCAAATGATTTTGCCTGAAGTTATTTTGCGTTTTGTCACTTTATTTTGCACTTAATTCTTTTCCATAATATTTTGCAATGATTTCGACTGGGCTAATTTTGCCCTTTTGTCACTAAATTCTTAAATTCTTCTCCCTATTTCACTACTTACATTTATTTCATTCATTTAATTCACTATTTCTTTGTTTCTTTATTTATTTATTTTCCTTACAATAATGTTGCTATTGTGATCTTCCAGAACATCTCCTTTGTTCTCCTTCGCTTTCTCGTGATCTCCAGGGTATTTCCTGAATGTAGTTCTTCTAGAGTTCCCGTTCTTAAAGGACTGCACCAGCTATGATTAAGTGTAGGATATTCTGGGTAAAATGGTTATGAGACCGATCTTGGTACAAGTAATACACGTCCGATTGGTTTGGTATAGAAAAGCATTCTGAATTTTATTTAACTTTGGGTAAGATATGGTTTTACAATAATGCTGAGTTTCTAATTCTGAATGGCCGAGAATCTGCTGACGTTGGGGTTTGTGTCCGCTGTTGCATTTGGAGCGGATGTGAGTGTGTGTTTTTGTTGTTCTCTACATTGTAGCCAGCTCGTAGAGGTTTCGGAGGAGGAAGAGCGAGGGTAGGTGCTGAGGTGGTAACTCACACGTTACCCCACAGCTGGGAGCCATAGGTCCAGATTGCATTCAAAACGGAGTTGTAGAGCATAACCTTGTAGTCTAGACTTAGCGGAGAGCGAGCGTTGATAAGCCAATAGAGACTATTGGTTTTGAGTTAAGCTGTGTTCTCTTAGCTCCAATGTTCCTGCCCCATGTAAGTCTTCTTTCCAAGTGTACTCCTTGGTACGTTACTACGTTTGCTTTCGGGAGTGGGGTGTTGTTTAGCGTGAGTGGTGGACAATCTTGCCTGTTTAGGGTGAAGGTTACATTTTTGCTCGTTTACCTTAATTCGGCAGTCGGATAGTCAGTTTTTTACTTTATCTATATGACGAGCAAGTTGTGATGTTGCTTGCAGTCGGCATCTGGAGCGGCTGAGAAAAGCTGTATCATCAGCAAAGGTTGATGTTGTTAGACCTCTGCATGTAGGGATATCTTTTGTGAAGAGGACGTATAGTGTCGGCCCAAGTACTCTGCCTTGAGGTACACCAGCTTTAATATGGTGTTCGTCTGATATTGCTGAGTTGCACCTTACTGCAAACTTCCTGTCGTAGAGGTACGACTGTAATAGTTTGTGTGTGTTGACTAGGGAGCGTTGTTTTGATCTTGTACATCAGCTCATCCAACCAGACACTATCGAATGTCAACAGGCTGCACAATAGGGAAGTTCAATCAATCATAGGGAATCATAATTGGTCCTATACCCGGTGATTTATATTTTTTGGATGCTGGTTGATAATTTTTACAACTTCATTCTGGCGAAATAGAATTGGATCGTGTTGAAGCTGTGAGTCGTTTAATACGGTCGAAAGTGAAAACGCTTTTGTAGCAGGATTAGGCTGGAAAACTTTCTGCAGAAGATTCGAAAGTCTGTTGGCTCTTCATCGCTCCGGGCCCAGCCGCTTGCATGGTTTCTTAAAGGCATCACTATTTTTGTCGATGGATTAAAAGTTGGGAGGGCCTTCCACAGAGAGGTTTTTGTGCTAGATGTTAATAATTTCACAATATATCGGCGTTGGAAATAATCTACTTTCCACTTTAACGCTTTGGTGAGTTTACGTGTGGCGGTATTTAGATTTTGCTTTGCTGATGGCGATTTGTGGGATTGCCAGTATCGTCTTACGCGCCGCTTTTCAAGAACGAGCTGTTCAATTTGAAAATTGTTTCTTATTTGGATGTGTACTGCATTTGCTTGTGTTGATGTTGAGATGCGACCAGCTTCGACGAAGACTGAACCAAGTTTGTTTGCTATTGAATCAATATCAGCTTCTACTATCAGATGCGGGTTTATTTCAATGTGTGAACTTATAAATTTTTTGTATTTGAGCCAGTTAGTTTTTTGTGAGGTCAACTTACAGAGGCGATTCACAAACTCTGGGTATCATAGTAGTTGTATAAGAACAGGCGAGTGGTCGGATGATAGTTCTGAAAGGCTTTCGGCGCTTGTCAGGTTGCGGGGAATATTTTTGTAACTGCAAAATCAAATCGGGTAGTTTCTTGAGGTACGTCGGCCAGTAAGTTGACGTGAAAAGAGAGACGTGGCTGAGCCTGTTGTTTACTTTTACTAGTGCGTTGTAAAGCAGCTTTTCCTTTGGATTCACAAGGCGAGATCCCCAGTGTGTGTGCTTGGCATTATAATGAGCTAAAAAATTCTATAAATTGGTCGGTAGATCGAGGTGCGTAGTAGACGGCAGCTAGTGCAATTTGGTTGCAACTATCAAGATGTATTTTTAAGGAATGCGTAAGCGCGTATTATAAAAATATATTTGTTTTTAAGGTGTGTTTCGGAGAGGGCTCTTGCAGTGGTAGCGTTTTTTGATACAGATACGGGATCAAAGGAGAACCTGGCTGCAGTCGATGCTGCTTTTCGACGGAGTGTAGTTAGACTGTGCGTTTTGCGTGCGTTCTGTGTTCACGCGCTGATGTTCACATGCTGTGTTCACGAGTATGATTGGCACCGCAGTTGCTGCACTTTTTCTTGCTAAAGTCATCTATGCTTGCTGGGCAGCGCGACGAGTCATGAAGATCGCCGCAAATTACGCATACCGGGCGCAGTGTATAGTAAGACCTTATGAGGCCGTATTCTTGGCAGTTCATGCATTGATTAGGCGATGCATTAAAAACTGAAGCTTGTAGATAGGGTGCAACTCATATTTTTTAGTTGTCTGCGTCTCATGCTCAAGTTAAACTTTGAAGAGTGGTTGTGGCTGTTTGTTCTGGTTTTTAATATTAAAATAGTTTTTAAAGCAGAATGTTTTCTCATGTCGCGCCTGGAGAATTTCATTTGGCTTGACATTGGACTCTTTGCCTTTCAGTACAGCTTACAGGCCCTTGCTGCTTTTAAGTTGGTACGTGTAAAAGTTTTTCTGGCTTATGTTTAAGTACTTCAACAAATCTTTAAAGTTGTCTTCTAATTCTGCTTGAACTTTTATCTCATGGATGTTATGAAATGGAATGAAATGGAAATTGTCCTGACTGATAAGCTCAATAACTTTGGCAACAAAAGCTCTGGAGCTTTTCTCTCGTATAAACAATGGAGCTGGCTTTGACTTTTTTCTGCCATCAGCGTTATCTGCTAAGATTTCAAATCAGTTGATGTTGTTGGAAGTTTTGCCGGGGCTGCCACGAGTGAATTTAGATTTATTTGTAGGGTATTGGGGGTTCAATTTTCGCTTAATCTGCATGTAGCGATCCATGCCTCTCTGTATAGCCGGCTTAACTTTTGCGTTATCTGCGGAGTGCTTTACTGACGGTGCAGCAGTCGTTGCGTTTGTAGAGCGGGCAGACGACACCAGTGCAATTGTTAATGCAGCTGTTTTGGCGAAAGGGGAGAAAAAGTGGCCAAGATAAAATGGAGATGATGAATGTTGACCCATCTTCTCCCAAATTCCGTCAACCGACTAACTTTCAGAAATAGCAGGGATTCAGGACCGCAGGTTTTTAATCAAGTGCGTGGAGAAATTGGTTATCGGAAAAAATATATCAAAGTCCTGAACAAAAGAGGAGGAGAAGACCCAAATTAGAGCTGGAGCACCGACAAGGAAGATAAACGAGGAGGAAAATAGGGTGAGCTGGCCTCCTTACAAAGTGAAAGCCGAGTTTTAGCGGTATTTGGGTTTTCGTAGAATACGAAAAAATCATATATGAAGAATAATATATACATTGTTAACCTACGTCTCACTTTGCTGATTGGAGTGAAAGACACCTTCGCCGCGTGCACCCATTCCCCCCTAACCCTCCTAGTAGATTCGCTGTGAAACGAATACCACGGTGCTTTTCCACGCGTCAACTGGGCATCCGTGGGTTATCTTTATCTCCCCTATCCCGTAGTTAGATGTTGAGCGCGTACAGCTGCACTTTTCCGCGTTTCCACTGGGTGCCAGTGGATCTTCTCAGTCCCTTAAATCCCCTTCCACGTCCCGTATTCGACTACTTCTTTGGGTTTCTTTCGCTTTCGCTTCAGGGTGCCCCAGCTCCTCTTACGAATTACAGGAACGTGCCGCGTTCGTCTCCACAGTCGCCCAGAGTACGCTCGGATGTAGTAGCCCACCTTCCCCTCCTCTAGTTGTCCCCTTGCCTAGTGCCGCTACGCCGCCTAGTGAACACACGGCGGTCAACTCGGTCCAATGGATCTGCTATTCTGGACCATATCTGCAGTCTTGGCAGAAATATAAATATTCTGTTGGACCCTGGTCAAAAAGAGATCTGTACCTCGGCTAGGGAACTACCTTACAAACTTCAGGAAACTGTCGCTGTAGAAGTCCAATTCATTGTAAAATCCCACACGGCATCAACAATGTAGATCAAAAGTGTTTCCTTACCATGTTCCACGGACAATAAGGTACAAATTTCTTAGAATGATGTCCAACTATTAAAGCATTTGCAGATCCAAGTGAAATGCTTCCCTTTAGTATGGCGATAGTAGCAACAATTAGGACCGAGGATGAGGAGCCGATCTACTCAAAGATGTACCCTTTTCCTGTAGGGGCCACTGACTTCGTCAATGACGAAGTGAAAGACCTTTTGAAGAACAAGATCATTCGGCCATCCAGGTCTCCGTACAACAACCCCATATGGGTTGTCGGAAAAAAAGGCACTGACGATTCGGGTTTAAGCATGAAACGGCTAGTCATAGACTTCCGCAAACTGAACTTAAAAACCATACCGGACAAGAACCCGATGTCTTGTATCTCCATGATACTTTCAAATCTGGGGAAAGCAAAATACTTTACTACCCTTGACCTAAAGTCAGGGTACCACCAAATCACGTTAGCTGAACGCGATCGCGAAAAGACATCATTTTCGGTAAACGGAGGTAAATATGAATTTTGCCGGTTGCCATTCGGCCTCAAGAATGCATCCAGCATTTTTCAACGGGCCATTGACGACGTATTGCGGGAGCATATCGGCAAGATATGTTATGTGTACATCGATGATGTCATCGTGTTTTCAAGGAGTGAGTCGGATCATGTCAGAGACATTGACACCGTGCTCAGCAGCCTCCACGACGCAAACATGAGGGTGTCAAAGGAGAAGTCCCAATTCTTCAAGGGACAAGTGGAAGTCCTTGACTTGTGTCAACCAAGGGCACAATAACAAGCCGCGATAAGGTCAAGGCCGCTCAGAAGTTCAGACAACCTTCCACCCGGTTTGCGATAAGATCATTCTTTCATCTTGCCAGCTACTACAGGTGCTTCATAAGGGACTTTGCCTAGACAGCAAGGCCTATTTACAGCATTTTGAAAGGAGAAAACGGTAAAATCAGCTAGCAGCGCTCGAAGACTATTCTCATACAGTTTGACGAGGTACAAAAGCAGTTCTTTAATAAACGTGCAAACTTAGAACTTAGAAACTTTGGCGTTGGAAGACGTTATTCTGCACTACCCAGACTTCAATCAACCATTCGACCTAAACACTGATGTCTCATCCAGTGGCATCGGGCTGGTGTTGTCACAAGGCAATATACCCATAACCATGATTTCTAGGACTCTGAAGAACAGAGAGCTAAACTATACGAACAATGAAAGAGAACTACTGGCCATAGATACGCTTCGTCACTACCTATATGGGAGGAATGAAATTAACATCTATGCAGACCATCAGCCATTGATCTTCGCAGATTCCTCGCTTGCTTACGTAATTGAGGCCACAGACAAACGAGTAAACTGCTTCAGGAATCAAATAATCCTGGAAGAATCAGACAACTCCTCAAAGCAGCTTCACATTCTCTTCGCTAAAAAAAAGTTCACAAAAATGACTTTGTCAGTCGGGACACTCTTCTTGCATCCATCAAAGAGGTAGTAAAGCCAGGGGTCGTTAATGCCATCTATTGCACTCTGCACAGACAGTCCTTGTAAAGGCCTTTTCAAACACAAAATCTCGGTATTGTAAGACCCTGGTGATGGACTTTACAAACGACTTTGAGCGAAGGGAAATAGTAACAACCGAACACAATCGAGAGCACAGGACAGCCCAGGAAAACGTAAAGCAGGTGCTGCGTATTTATTATTTTTCAAAAATAGAAAAAATCGCAGCAGAAGTGGTAATAAACTGCAACTATGTCAAAAAGCTAAGTATGATAGGCACCCTAGAAAGCAGAAATTAGTGGTGACACCCATACCGACAAGAGTAGACGAGTTGGTTCACATTGACATATTCTGCACTGCAGGGAAGTACTTACTCACCGCGATTGACAAATTTTACAAAGGTTGAAATAACGCAATAAATCGCTTCGCGCACATTAACAGACATTAGAATACCAATTTTGCAACTGGTGAACATGTTTCCAGCTTTTAGAACTATCTATTGTGATAATTCTAAGACCATTCGGTCCTTGTTGAAAAAACAATTCAACATCGATGTAGCAAATGCCCCACCGTTGCACAAAACATCAAAACGCTTGCACAGCACTTTGTTGGAAAACGCCAGGTGTTCGATGTTGCAGTGCCAGGTGGACGGTACGGTCAAGATAGTCCTAGCGACCATCGAATACAACCGAACCATCCATTCTGTCACAAAAAATACACCCATGGATGTGGTCCACGCAAGTTGCGACCTTGGGGAAGAGATAATGTTGAAACTTGCAAAGGCCGAACAGGAACAACTTGATAGAATCAACCCAACCAGACAAAATAGGACCTTCGATGTAGGAAAACAGGTCCTAGTAATAACAAACAAGAGGTTAGAAAACCAGCTAACTCCCCTCTGCGCTGAGTAAAGGGTAGAAGCAAGCAGAAGTAAGATCTAGGAATCACATTTCTGGGAAGCAGGGTTCTTCAGCATTAAGTTCAGGTCCTCAAGGGCAATTCATAGTAAAAGTAAGAGTAACTATATGACATGGTTAATAAGTGCTGTGTTTCTCATTTCTCTACGTGCTAACAAACATACCCTTGACAACATTAACCGACTCATAACTGACGGACTACTCACATGCAGACTATATCGCCATAATTAACAGGCGGACAGTAATATGGAACGACACCTTTTTCAAATAACTTAAGATTCTTATAATAGATTATATTGAACTTTACAGTTCTGAAGAGCTGACAAATGCATCTGATAAAGTCAGTTTGTAGCGACAGCTTAACGTCTGGAAGATATTAAGCTTTCGAATTCAAATTTTTGAGGTATTTTTTCCCAAAATTTTGACTTTGAAAACTCAGGAACAATCGAAAAAAAAAAAATGGCTGGCAAAAATTTTAGATACATTAATAAGGTGTCGGGTAAGTATCGCTTGTAAGAATTTATGGATAGACGGCTAAGCTGCAGCCGTTTGATCAAACCTTCATATGCCAAATTTTGCCGATAAATTCCGTTAGCCGGCATATAAACGTTTTTTTCTTACAAAAAATACCAAAACTATGTGTTTGTAACCGTTTTTAACGGTAAAATGTTAGTTGGGATGGTGCAAAATGGCACTTATAGTTGCATTTGTAAGCTTTTAAGAACTGAAAAGTTCAATATAACCAGTTACAAGAATCTTAAGTTATGTGAAAAATAAAAGCACTACCTTTGGAAAAAATTTGGTAGATTTTTAAAAATTATTTAGCATTGTTCAGTCGGCGAATTATGTATATAAAACATTGTGTAATATAAATGCAAATTTATCAAAACCAATACATTTCACCCATATAAAAGAATATATCACGACTCAGCATTATAGCTAGGTATCCAGCACCGTGGAAACTAAACATTACTGTCAAACTACATATAAAAAAAACTGGGCCAGCAATTTTTCGTTTGTGTTTTCCTGGTCTCAGTATCCATCAAGGTAAACGAAATCCACGAATTCTTATCGATGGTTGGTCTATCGACAAGTGCGAAAGTGCGTGGGAAAGTGTTGGTGCCGAGAATAAACAAGGAAGGTAAGATATGTATATGTTCATTTGTGCACAGGTATTAAAATAGTTAATGATAATTAAGCTTTGTAGCGAATGAATGTAAGACGGTCTGGACATCTCTGCGAGACAGCCTTCGATACCATAGCAGCAAGCTCGCTAATTTTTTCCTTTTTTAATTTGAATTGAACTATCACAATTGGCGCTGTTTACAAAACACAGATGATTCATGAGAGTGGCAAATCACTTTAAAAGTTCTTAGTCACACTATTTTAGTTAAGTTCCACACAAACAAAATAAAGAGCAGATTCCTGTCAGTAATTTTCCGCGGTGCTGGAGACAGGCCTTTACCATAAACCTTTTGTACCTTTTGTTGCCTATAAATACAGTTTAGTTTATTGAATAAAATCAGTATCAGAAACATTACTACAACTGCCTGTCCCTCATCTTCCATTGCAAATCAACAGAAGCTGTTGCCGTGTCTTCAGACCCTCATTTTGCATACAAAAGGGTACCTTCTCTATCGCAATCATCAGTGTCTGTCACCGTGTCTTCAGACCCTCAATTGCCCCAATCCGCTGTCCAACTGGTTCAAGTTCTAGTTGCGACGACCAAACTGTTGACGGTTCATGTACACAACCCAACTTCATACACGCACACAAACACACACAATAACATTTGGTGACCCCGACCTCTGCCATCCTTTCCATCATGTCAATTAAAGCTGGGTAGACCATTCACTGCACTATCGATACATGGAATTTTTTTATCAGATTTACACTATCAATGTTTTGACTTTTATAGAAAACGATGGTAAAATATAGTAACAAAAAAAAATGTTTCACTTTTGGATATTCATTGGAAACAAACAGACTCGTGTAATTGGTGTTGTTGGCCTTTAATTTTCAAAATACATATATATACATATTTGTGCGAAGTGCAAGTGTCGAGGGTAAGTGCATAATTTAATTATTGCTATTTAATGTTTATTTTAGTTTTGATCATACGCAGATCGCGACAATAGCAGTGATGGCGGATCGCCCATATTGAGAAGGCGGCGATATGGCAAGTCCAAGGTCTTATTTTTGAGAGGTCCAAATTAAAAGGAATTTTTTTTGCGGACAGCAGTATTAGCCACAAAAGTATTGCTTGATAATTCAAATCAGACAGCTCAAAACATAGCTGGTCCCTTCAGGTGGTCTTTGATGAGTGGAATATTTCTAATAAAATATCAGCCATTACAACTGATAATGCAAGTTCCATTAAAAAAGCTTGCGAATTGTTGAAAAAAACGCCTACCGTGCTTTGCACACATAATAAATATAGTTGCGCAAGACTGTCTAGCGCTTGATAGCTTAAAACATATTTCCAGAAAGTGCAAGCGGATTGTCACGTATTTTAAGTCTAGTCCAATTGCACTTAGAAAGTTAAAAGAAAAGCAACAAAAGGAAGAAAAGTACAGCTTGAAACAAGAAGTGTACACTAGGTGGAACAGCGCATTTTATATGATAGATTGAATAATATTAACTAACGATGCTATTGTAAAAGTGTTGCTTAGCACTTTCAAAGCACCACCATTATTAACTGATGAACTGATGAAATCAGTTTGTTAAAAGAGTTATCCTTGCTACTCGAACCGTTTGCTATGGCCGGCTTCGAGCAAAGCCGATAGTTGCGAGGGATGGCGAACAGGAATGGCAGCGTCACCTGTTGTGGATCCTGGGAGTGCGTAACAAGGATGCGTGGGAGGAGGAAAAGGAAAAGAGGATCAGGAAGGTAAGGTTGGAGGGTCAGTTTCCGGCAAAGCGAAAAACTGATCACACGTGACAATAAAATTAGAGAACCCGAAAATAAAATAAAAGACCTAAGGAGATTTAACAGAGGAAGAGCCCAACGGGACCACAGAGGAGACAGCATCCAGCAGCTGCCAGCAGATCGCCGTTACAGCCCGGAACTGGCCGACCGAAAGCATCGTCTGGAGGAGAAATTCCTGGAGCAGCATCTGGAGGCGGATTCCCTGGAGAGACTCGCCCGGGAGCGCACCGTGTTCCGGAACACATAATTTTGTTTAACCATCCATATCATCCACACATCCATAACACAAACGCATGTATACCATACACCATACCCAACATACACCATACATACCACACATAACCCTAACACCCATCCCTCCATCAATTTACTATAAAAAAACAACTACCTAAGTCACACTCGCTATCCATCACAAATAAAAGCTCGTTAAAAAAAAAAAAGATCAGAAAAAAATTTAAGACACAATTATTAAAATTAGTCTAGTTCAAGAAAAAAAAGAGAAAATATTACATATGTGAACGAACACTATTGTGTTCCGAGCATAGGACCCTAAATGGTTCATGCAAGGAGTAATTCGATC
>JAWNKY010000870.1:0-76817 GCA_035041765.1 Drosophila algonquin
TTTCGGCACACTCCCATATACATATATCCATACAACTACAATACATACATCCACTACATACTATACCTATCTTAACCACGAATAAAGTGAAGTGCACAAAGTGAACCACATAGCCGTGCCGGCTTTTATTTCGACGACTGTGCTACCTGCTGGATCCGCCCCCTACAAACACACTACAAGCCAAAGCTTCTCTCACAAATCATGGAGAACCTTCCTGCTGATCGATTGCGTGGGAATCGACACTTTAAAACTAGCGGAGTTGATTTATTCGGACCGGTTCGTGTATCGCTTGGCATTCGAGGCAAGCAGTATCGAATCAGAGCTGCCCAGACCAGTCAGACTGCCATTAAGCAAAGATTTTGGAGAGACAGGTCCAGAGACTATCTTCTCAGCCTTCAACAGCGAGAGAAGTGGTTCAAAGAGGTCGCCAATCTGGAGCCAGGTATAGTGGAGGTAATTCACGAAGACAACGTGCCCCCACAACTGTGGCTAATAGGAATGGTGGAGGAGGTAATCCCAGGAGCGGACGGGAAGGTGCGCGTGGCCGCAGTGAGGACTAAGGTCGGCTATATAAGCGATCCATCAATCGATTGGCGCCGATTCCAATGGATTGAAGCCTATATATAGGCTGTCAATGTGGCCGATGTTAAGGCAAATACGTTGCCTGTAGTATTAGGCTAAATTTATGTTAAAATAACGTGAGAATTGAAATGTTGTGCTGCCTCTTATACGAACGACGCTCATGCTGGCAGCGCCGCTCATGAAGAGGGCGACGCTGCCAGAATAAAACACTTATAATTTGAAGTCGAAACAGCGCACAAGGTTTTTCTGTCGGTCTGTCCGCTTCCCGTGTCCAACTAAAACCGATTCAACTGTGCTTAGCGGCACAAACTGTATTTAGTGTATTTATTGCCTAATAAGTTTATTGCCTAAGAAAGTTGTGATAGGCATGTGATTGTAAGTAGAAATTTTATGACAGTCGGTTACAAAAAATAAGTTGAGTAAGGTATTACAGTTGTTTGGGGCTGCCCAAATAGCAACTATTTATTGGCCTTCAGCCGCATATTTCCATTGCTACATATTCATACATATATACATATTCTGTTAATTCTTGCAATTGCTTGCCCTGCTAAACGCTCGCTATTCTCTTCGATATCTATGCTCGGCGTTATCTATGCTCGGCGTTATCTATGTTTGCCGAGCGAAGCGAAGCTGCGCTCAGCGATCGGAGCAGCAATGCAGTCAATGAGAAGAGCAAGCAAGCGCCATTCGCCGTTTAGACATCAATAAAGCAGTACACGCAATTTTATTTCCGCGTTTTTATTTATTCGACCGATCGGGGGTAAAAATTATTATCCCCACAACAGTCATTTGAGAAAGACGTGGGTGCAGACGAATTTCCTAACGTTAATCTCGTAGATTCTATGTGGTCCGATAACACTAGTCCACACGACTTTTCCGCTGTCGCCCAAAATAACTTTTTCTGATAGATTTGGATGTTTAAAAATTGTTAAAAAAGGTTTTTTTTCAGGGTTTAGTTTTTTTTAAAGAATTTTTAAAAACTTTTGTTGTTTTTTAAGAGATAGTGCTTCTATGTTTTACATAACTTAAGTTTCCTATAACTAGTTGTATTTAACTTTGCAGTTTTGGAAAACTGACAAATGCTATAAATCCGACCCACACACTTTGTAGCTGCAACTTAACGTCTTTCAAATTCAAATTTAATAATTTTTTGCGGTATTTTGTCTCGAATGTTGACTTTAAAAACTCAGAAAAAGTCGAAAAAAATTGTTATATCTAACATTTTTAGTTTTATATAGACACATTAATTAGGCGTCGTTTAAGGTATCGTTTGTAAAAATTACTCATATATTTGTTTTTGGATGCCTCACTTTTGTCATCATTAGAACAGGAGGCTGCCAAGTCCCTGAGCTCAGGGCAATTTTTTTGACCCAGACAGGCTAACCCTTGGCCGAACAAGACCTTAGTCCAGTCCGATGTGTAGAGAATGAGTGTGTGCTTATACGAGGCGGCACCACAAACGCATCGTCAGTGTTACTGCTTCGCGAACACTCACTGGCTGTCCGAGACTTATTATTATTTTCGCTACTCTCCCTTATTCGCAGCTGACCTACCTACAGAGGTAGGTCGTTCGCCAACCTGTGACTCGTCCGGCGGCCCCAGCTAAGCCCCCTCTGAGCTACCTCACGCGCTCATCAGACTAAAAGAACTAAGTAGTTTCTAATTACGAGAAAGATATGAGAGTATCAGTAATTTACGAAGAGGAAGGTAATTAGTAGTAGATGTTATATGGTAGAGAGAATTATAAACAGAAGACCCTAAACTGTTCATGCAAGGAATAATTCGATCTACAAAGCGGAAGAAACAGCGGTATTAGTTTCTAGTTTCTAGTATTTATAATAGGAATCGTGAAGCCTGTGTCGTGTGTCAGGGCTATCTACGTCACCTTTGATCGAGTTGTGCACAAAAATCACACCAAGCATTTTCCTACGTTTAGGTAAGGTTGAAAGGTTTATTAAGAGCAATCTATTAGGGTAAGACGGCAATGTACTTTGTATTAAGGGCAACCGTATTCTACAATCGTACGAACTATAGATATGTAGAGAGTCTTTGTTATATAAGGGTCATCAAATTCCTTTTGCTACCTCTTCATAAACCCAAGCACGTCCTTGGCCTTATTTGCCCTGGTAGAAATGTGCTCGGAAAACTTTAACTTGGAATCTAATAGAACACCATGATCACACCCACTTAAACTTCTCAAAAGAATCACCACAAAAGAGGCTAGAAAAGAGCTATGAAAAATAATTACTTGTAAACTTTTAATGGCTCGTTGTAATATACGTCTTTATTCGGTGATTGTCCAACTTAGAGTGAGTGTGCCCTGACATATCGATACTTGTCGTCGACTCGTATCGATATGTAGAGTGCACACGATATACATTCTTACAATAGTATTGATAAGTAAATCTTAACATAATATTCATATCTTACATTCGGCCAACCTGACTATAGATCGCCTCTGATCTACATACTAAGGAATACAATTTGTAGCTTTTCATAGAACTTTTCATTTTCGGTATTGTTTAACTCAACTAAATTATTTGTCTACTAACAGCATGAGGTTACGGTTTTATCCTTACACTCTACCCATGGTTTAAGCCTTGCTGGTTCAAGTACACTTCGGAATGGCATCTGTGTTAATTGACAGTCCTCAATGTCTACAACCTCATAACGATCATTATTCAATACTCTATTAATCCGGTAAGGTCCTCGATATTTGGGTGCTAGCTTTTTATTGACCCCAGGTGTGGTGTCAACATGTCGGATGGCTACATAATCACCAGGTTCATACCTTAACGGGGCTCTATGTTTATTAACATACATTTTTTCATTCCTTATCTGTGACTGCCGTATGTTTTCACTTGCGGTTTCTCTTATGGTTTCTAACTCCCTATGATCTGAACCTAACTTCTCCTCTAGATATTCGGTTAACTCATCTACCACCGGTCCCTTCTGGGGTATTCCAAATAATAATATGCTAGGTGTCTTCTTCGTGCTACTATTGACAGCATTATTAATAGCATGCTCCACTTTGTTCATTAACCTATACCAATCGGCTTGCTCAAGGGGTTCTGATAATTTCCCTAACATCGGAGTCAGAACACGATTAACCCTTTCAACTTGACCATTCGCCTGCGGTGCACCCGTAGCTACCTTAATGTGTTCTATCCCTCTTTCCTGCAGAAAACTAGAGAACTCTAACGAAGTGAAACAGGTGCCCCGATCTGATGTTATCCTAGTGGGGCGACTATAGAAATCAAAATATTTACTTAGGGCATCCTTCGCTTCCCGCGTACTGGTACTATTAACCGGGAACAATTTGACAAACTTAGTAAAAGCATCTATTACCACAAGAAGGTGTTTTCGCTTAGATCTGATACTCGGCAATGGACCCAAATGATCAATATGTAGGGTATGAAAGGGTACACACGACTTTGGAATACTATGGAGCGTTCTATTATGAATTGTTTTAGGCATTGAGTGTAATATACACGGTAGACAGTTTCTAATGAACCTTGCAACTTTAGTTCTCATTGACGGAAACCAGTAGGTCCTCAAAAGGTCACTCACACACTTCTCAACTGCCAAATGTCCCAGTTTTTCATGTGACCGCCTTATCAATTGTTCTTCCATACACATCGGAACGTAGAAACACAGTTTATTCTCCCCACTTCTTTTGTATACAATACCATCTATCATTTCAAAATCTGCATCAATTCCATCCTCTAGCATTTTCCGAATCCTCACTACCTCCTTGTCCCGCATCTGTTCAGTTTGCAAAATTAAATCGACATCTTCTGGCGTTGCACCTACTACCCCAACTATCAATGATTTCAATAAGCCTTCCTCCTGAAACTCTAGCTGGTCCCTCCCTATATCCTCAACACATTTGCTCTCTTTATCTGAATATCCACAATGAATATACTCTACTCCCCCCACCACATCGTTAACGCTTCCTCTACTTTGACTCAAATCTCTAATCTCAAGCTTCGATCCATCTACTTCCTTACATTCGGTCACTACCCTCTCTACGATATCTCTATTATCACTACTAAGGTTCTCTTTACTATCAAATTTTAACATGTTTCCCACTCCACTTCCCACTGCACCTGATTCTCTACACTCAATTACAGGGTTCTCTACGGTATCTCTATGCTCACTGCTTTCCTGTTTTCCAAACTTAATTTTTTTTAAATCGTTTTTGACTCTATGATCGTCCTCTAGCATATTCGTTACTTGATCTTGTCTGCTCAACGCGTCAACGTGCGCCATACTGGCCCCAGGTCTATGCATGATGGAGTAATCATAGTTCTCTAACTCTAAGGACCACCGCGCAATTTTAGGGCTAATCGACTTTCTGGTTAACGTCTGTACTAGCGAATTACAATCCGTGATTATTTTAAAAGACCTATGCTCCAGATATGCTCTAAATCGTCGCAATGCGTAAATTATGGCCAACGTCTCTAGTTCAAAACTATGATACCGAGATTCCGCTTCTGTTGTTTTGCCGGAATAATAGGACACAGGGTGCATCTTTCCATCATCTTGTCTCTGCATCAGTATAGCACCGTAACCATATGAGCTTGCGTCTGTATGTAATTCCGTTTCTCTATCTGGACTAAAAATAGCTAATACCGGAGGATTTGCTAACGCATTCCTAAGAGTTTCAAATGTCCTCACCTGCTCTCTATTCATAGGGAATGGACCACCTTCTTTGAGCAATTGCACTAAAGGTTTAGCTGTCGTCGCAAATGACAGCATGAAACGTCGAAAATAAGAAAAAAATCCGAGGCATGAGTGCAGTGCTTTTACATTTTGCGGAACTGGGTAATTTTTTAGAGCCTCGATATGGGAATCACTAGGAACTATTCCGTTTTGATTAACCTTGTACCCCAGGAACTCAATATCTCGTTTTATGAACATACACTTTTTCCGATTAATTTCTAAATTTTGCTCGCTAAACCGAATAAATAACCTTTTTAATATATCCAAGTGTTCCTCAACTGTTTTTGTCGCTACCATTATATCATCCATGTACACTACAATACTCTTGTTTCTAATAAAGTCTCTAAGCAACTCCGAAATAAATCTCTGAAAAATAGCGGATCCATTCTTTAACCCAAAGGGCATTCTCAGGTACTCATACTGTCCTTGCGGTGTCACAAACGATGTGTACGGTATCGACTTTTCTTCTACGGCTATTTGGTGATACCCACTTTTAAAATCTATAATAGAAAAACAGCACTTACTCTCTAAAAACTCAAGACAGTCCTCAATAAGGGGCAACGGGAAATTATCTTTAACGATTCGCTTATTTAGACCACGGTAGTCAACACACATTCGAAGTTCTCCTGACTTTTTTTTCACTAGGACCAACGGAGAAGCATAAGGAGACTCACTTTGACGGATTACTTTCTTTTCTAACAGATCGTCTACTATTTCAGCTACTTTCTCTCTTTCATGATAGGATAGACGACGTGGAGTACAATGAAATGGTGTTGTTTCTATTACCCGAATCTGCATTTGATACTTTGGCTGTGCTCTAAAGTCAAATTCTTTGTGTAAATAATAGGTCCTAATAACTTCTCTACACTTTTCGGCCATAACGGAACCGAATTCTAGCCCTACATTTAACTGCTCCTCCTCATCAATCTCTACAGACGCACAAAATGTACTAAATTCATCACGTTGATTTATATCCTTGCTGATAACTTGATCATTCCTTGAGTTTTCTTGATTCTGATTTTTAAATAGGTTAGAATGGTTACTTATCTCACTACTTTCTAATTGATTATCATATTCTCTTATATCACTATTATTTTTACGCTTGGTGAACAAGGACGCGCAGGTTGAACAAATCTCTTTTTGCTTTAATGAACTTAACGGTGTGTACTGATTTGCGTTGATATTTTTCTTGTGAACTAATTTTACTTCAATAACTTTAAGGGCATCGCGTCCCAACAATACAGGCAAAGGCAGCATGCTATCATCTACAATGTTTAACAAAATTATATATCTTTTAAAGCAAAATTCAATATGGCACTTTAATTTTCCCCATATGGGTATTGGTTGTCCACCTAATCCATAGTATTTTTTAGTTTGATTATAGTTTTCAATTGTCACCGAGTTTGGTATCAAAGACTTATGGATAAAACTTACAGGGCTACCCGTGTCAAACAGACTAAATATACTGACACTTCTTTGTTCACCAAACGTCAGTCATAGGGTTATTAGCTGAACGGCCGCTAAGTCGTCGTTGTTTCTCTCTCCCGGTTGCTCCTCATCTTGAACTGCAGCTAGTTTCGTGGTCATCTTTCGCTTAGGGCACTGCGAGTATTGGTGGCCGGGACTCCAACAATTGAAACATGCTCCATCAGGTCTCTTCGGCTGACTACAGTCCTTCATAGCGTGTCCAAATTGCCGACAGTTGTAGCACCGCATTGCGCCACCCCCTTGCTGCTGCCCAGCTGCCATACTCACATTTACTTTTTTCATACCTTCGCTACGATTTGCAGCAAATCCAGGAGCTCTTCTGACCTTGTCATAGATAACCATCTTGTCTCGCAGCTCGTTAAGTGAGCTGCAATATAGCATGGATGCTGCCATGCCCGTCTTGTCCTGCAGTCCCTCTACAATGAATTTGACCACATCGCTCGTGGCCATGTCTGCCTGCGACGCTATGCTGCACATCGCAACGAAATACTGCAATGCGCTTTCGTTACTTGCAATTTTCCGTGCCTCCAGTCGCTTTCCAATATCCCACGCCGTCACTTTCTGCTCAAAGACGCTAAGCAACTCTGCTCGCATCAATTCATCAATTCAAGTCAGTGGCGCCACATGGTTAATGTACGCCTTCGCCGATCCGCCCAGCAGCCGCTTCGCCAATATCCAACGTTTGGACTCGGATACACCATGGAAATTCATAATGTCCTCAAAATTACTGATCCAACTAGTTACAGCATGGTCGTCATCTCCAGAAAATGGACGCATTAACGCCTCAATGTGTGTCAGGTCGATGCAATCCCTCGGTATTTCCAACTCAGTAGCCTCTCTCTCTGTTTTCAGTACGCTCAATTTGAGATCAGCCACGCGCTTGCGAGAAACGTATAGTTGTTCTAGCTGCTGCAAACGAAGCACCTCTTCTTCATATTCATCTGATCGTATGGTCGACGTTGGACAAGCGTTGTCTTGTCGCGGCAAAAATTGTTCTCGAACGTTCTCCACAATTTTGTCATCTCTTTCTGACACCTCCTCTACTGCTTGTTGTACACTACGGTTGTCTCTCTCTATCTTGCGCTCGACAGGGACTTCGAACATGTCAGCTTGCATCGTCTTGTCTGCGCTCGGCGCCATATTTCCTAGCTCGAGCGTGCCTTCCATGATTTTCTTCACTGCTGTGCGTAATTGGTATATGGTAGCGTCTTGATCAAAATAAACGTTTTGCTCACGCAATATTTCGCAAAGTTCACTTCTTGTTTTACTTCTGATCACTGCATATTTCATCGTCGATTTTTAGGGCGCACCCCACACCTGATATGTAAACTTTTAATGGCTCGTTGTAATATACGTCTTTATTCGGTGATTGTCCAACTTAGAGTGAGTGTGCCCTGACATATCGATACTTGTCGTCGACTCGTATCGATATGTAGAGTGCACACGATATACATTCTTACAATAGTATTGATAAGTAAATCTTAACATAATATTCATATCTTACATACTTTACATTTTTAAGTATTAAGGTTTAACAAATTTGCACAGCACCATGACTGAAACCTATCGAAATCGAATTTTAACCTGGATTGAAATGAAATGTCCCTATACTGAACAAAGAGCATGTTAATACAGAAGACAGGTCATTTATGAAGAGTGTAAAGAGTAAGGGGCCTAAATGGCTGCCCTGTGGTACACACGAAGTAACCATTATTTGTGAGGATAGGAACAAAGGTAGCTAGATATCCTTGAACCGGGAGGAACCGGGAACCCTAGAAGGTCAAGTTTTTGTGCTAGAAGAGGTTGGTTTACAGAGTCGAACGCTTTACAAAAATCGGTGTAAACAACATCCGTCTGTAAATTACCTTGAAATCCTTTATTGATGAAGGAGGTAAGCTCCAATAAATTAGTAGTCGTTGATCTCCGCCTTATAAATCCATGTTGAGCTGGAGATATTAGTGATCTGCAGATGTTTTGCAGATGCGGAGTTAAAATGTTCTCAAACACTTTTGGAATAGCGGATAACTTAGCTATACCTCTATAGTTCTTTGCGTCAGACTTGCTACCTGTTTTATGGAGAGGAATTATAAAAGACTCCTTACATATCGGGGAGGAGCATGAAGAAAGAATAGATAGGGTGTATAGTTTAAGCAACGGTGTACACAGAGACTCGGCACTGTACCAGAGTACACAGCCGGGAACTCCTTCAGGACCCAGTAAAAACACCGGCTTAACTATTCGGAAATCCTGAAGCAAAGTGCTTTCAGTTATCAAAGGGCTGAAAATGCCGTTCTACCTCAATAAACCGTATGGGTACAGCTAACCAGAGTAACTTTCCTTCAAATAGGTAGGTTGAAAAAAAAAATGTGCAAAAATATCGGCAATCGCCTGATCATTTTCTGCCGACGTATTAAGGAAGGATAGCGAGAATGGATGTGCGGACGTTCTACGCTTACTGTTTACGAATCTGATAAACTATTGGGTCTTGACAAAAACGTATACTGCATCGAAATAGGTAGTTCTTCTTCAAATTACCCGCCACGATAAGAGGTTATCGATCTGGAGGCAACACTGCGCATGGGCCAATACCTCGGCGCACCGACGCTGGAATCACTGGATAATGCCTCAGAGAGGTCGCCCTCGACCACCCTTCCCTATGCCAAAAACACCTCGATTCTAGAGGACTTCAAAACTTCAGAAACACCCTCTTAAAGGTCCATACGAAATTCGGATAACTAAGGGCCACTAACTAACTTCTGGCCTATGAGAGGCCCCGTGAGGGGCGTCCGGGGTATCCTAACCTAACCTATGGAAGACTACCTGTACTTAGGTCACATGTCTCCTTCTGGCAACTTAATTTACTTACGAGTAAATTTGGGAGCTGTGGATAGGTAGGCGTTGGTCCCCCGCTGTTGGTGCTGGTTCTCCAAGCCGCAGTGTTTGAGTTGACTAGGTAGTCGAATTCACCTCAGGTGCACAATAAAAACGATAAAAACTCGGACTTGTTTGACTGCATAGTCGAAAGTACCGCCATTCAAGACGAAAACGTTCTCCAGGCATATTGTATGTGCCGGTATACTGGTCAAATTCAGAACTTACCCTTCATTGCATTCGATCCCATCCTTCGTCAATGTCAACATTCGTTGCAAACAGAGTGGAGGAGATTTAAAAGTGGTCAGGTGACGATCCCTGGCAGACAATCAAAATCACAGACATAGTTTTGAGAGGTTGTGATGTAGAAGAGATCGTGCTGTCGGCCTTGACCATCGTTTTTGAGGGATGAAGAGATTTGGGTCAGAAATCCCCACTTCAAGCTCTCTGAATAAGAGCTGAAGATGGAAAGCAGAAGACAGCAGTCGGACTGACCGTGGAGTTGACCAGGAGCAGCCGAACCTCGAAAAAGGCGACCTTGTAGTCGTCACCGTCGGGAAGGTCGCGACAAACGTTGGGCAGGACGGAAACGTCAGGGTGGTCGACCTTAGGACAAGCAGCGCACGTACTTTTAGTTTTTTCATCGTCGAAAAGTATAAATCTTAAATCGAATTCTTCTCGATAGTTGGTCTATCGACACGATTGTGGACTGAGAGAACAGTTGATATTCCCGCCAGGAATATATATGTGCCTATTATTACTGAAGAACAAGTGAAAGGTGGAGTGGCTGTACGCAAAATCAAAAAGAGATATGCTAATTTTTAAAGTGAGGGGTAGATTGCTTTAATGAAAGCAGTTGAGTCAAGACCATGTCTTTGGCGGATCATGGAAAATAAGGTCTTTGATCATTTTGACACTTTGGCGCCTCTGACTGCGCTGTACTTCTCATTCCTATTTTTTGGCAACAATTTATGCTGCCGCCAACACTATCACTTCATCGTCGGACTTATATATTTTCTTTTTTTTAATTTTTTAATTCCTGTCTGTAATTTTCCGCGGTGCTGGAGACAGGCCTTAAGGTGGCAAAATTCTAACAGAGTCCCTCCTTAAATAACGAAGGGCAAAAATTAAAAATACTTTTGCACTGATTCGATGACATCCTGTGATCTCAGAAATAAAATTAACGAAAGCGGATACAAATGGCTTCGCTGTGGCACTCCTGCTGGATCAAAGATGTTGCTCTTATTCTCTCCCAAATTACTAATTATTACATACTTTTCTCGTAAAAAGTTGTATTATGCGTATTTTAAATGAATGCTCTTTTAGCTCTTTTAGTTACTATACCCGGTACTCGAAGAGTATAGGGGTATATTAGATTTGTGGTGATAACGGTTGTGTGTAACGCCCAGAAGAAAGCGTTTCCGACCCCATAAAGTATATATATTCTTGATCAGCGTCAATAGCCGAGTCGATATAGCCATGTCTGTCTGTCCGTCCGTCCGTCTGTCCGTTCGTCTGTCCGTCTTCATTTGCGCCTATAACTCAGAGACTATGAAAGCTAGAGCAACCAAATTTTGTATTCAGTCTCCTGTGTGATCACACTACTCCAAATGTGTTGCAAGGGGGGCCCGCCCCTTTTCGCTCGCACAAAAGACGAAAGTCTGTGGCGTACACAATTTTGAAGATACGAGAAAACTAAAAACGTAGAATCATAGAGAATGACCATTTCTATCAGAGTGTTGAATCTGGATCAAATCGCATTATTATTATAACCATAATGAAGAAAACCATTTCGAAAGCCATCGTTCCCTCTCGCTCTCTCTCACACGCGACCCTGTCTACTCTGCCTATTCGTTCAAATGAGCGCCTAGATCTCAGAGACTATAGGAGCTAGAGCAACCAAACTTTCTATCCAAGCTCCTGTGATATCAGATCAGCACGAGTTTATTTCAAAATTTTGAAACGCCCCTTCCGCCCCTACAAAGGACGAAAACCTGTGGAATCCACAATTTTTAAGGTACGAGAAAACGAAAAACGCAGAATCATGGGAAATGACCGTATCTAACAGATTGCCGAATCTGGATCATATCGGATCATTATTATGGACAGAAGGAACAAATTAAATTTCAGTCGCAACGGAACGCCTGTCAAGCGCTTCTCATTCTCTCTCTCTCTCTCTCGTACACACCTACACGTCTCGTCTGAGTAGTTTTATATGTGTGTACATGTAAAAATGTAGAAGCAGATGTAAAAAGCATATGTAAACAAAAATGGAAACATGTACCTATGTATAAATATTCGAAAAATGGTTTGACTTCAATTTTTGAAATATTATTTATTGCCCAATATTCAGTTCGTTCCTTTTGCGAACATATAATAAATTGTATAAATCGTAAGCTCATATTTATATGTATATATAATATATTATATGTATGAATGTATGTATATACTGACTGATTACCGGGTAAAAAAGTAGAGCCGCGGCCTTTGCCGCGTCCATCTGCCGCTACGTCTTTGACTGTGCTTAACAGGCTTCGGTTTGGTGTCGCATGGGTAACTTGATGCACTCATTGTACATATATTGCTGATTGTGTAAACTTTGACTTAACTTACCGTAAATATGTATATATGAATGTATAAGTCGCAATGAAACGGCGCTCTCTCGTCTTCTTTTTATGTTGTATTCCATCTGCCGGTGACAGCCATCTACTCATTACTATATATTACGTCACAAATAATACACATATGTACATATCGGCGTCCAAACATGTTTGGCAGGGCTATAATTGAATTAATAAATACTCTCTAATTGCCGCTGCATCAATTTTAATAAATAATTCCTTTTTTTTAGCTTTAGCTATATTTATTTTTCTATATTTTCTTCGTTAGATTTGTGCTGGGATGGTTATTATATTGTACACATCTATATGTATACATTTCCTTTTCTAACTAGCTAGAATGTTCTATGATGGTATATTTTGAATTTAGAATATGAGCTGTACATAATAAAAATTATCTAACAGATAAATTACTTCAATTAATTAAACTACAGTAAAAAATTATAAATAATTTAAAATCTTTTTAACATAACAAAAAAATTGGAGAATGTATTCTTCAATTAACTAAACAGGGGTTACCAGCATTGACTGAGGTTGCGGTGCCCGAGGACGAATCATCATCGTGGCCTTTTTTAGTGTGTAATCCCAGCCTCTCCAACGAAACCAGACAATTCCCTGACGAGCAGTTAGATCTTGGGGATCATGAAGGTATAGTCCATTTAATCCACGGCCACAGGACTTCCACCACCAGCCACCCTAAAAATAAAAACAGACAATTCGATTTTATATTTATTTTTACACAATACAATATACAAAATTTGTGTAAGTGATAAAGCTGGGTATCCAGCACCGCGGAAACTAAAAATTACTGCCAAACTTCATATAAAAAAAACTGGGCCAGTAATTTTTCGTTTGTGTTTTCCTGGCCTCAGTATCCAGCAACGTAAACGAAATCCACGAATTCTTATCGATAGTATCGATATCCACACGAATGTGGACTGTGAGAACAGCTGATAGGGGTGCCAGGAAAATATATGTGCCTATTATTACTGGAGTACAAGTGAGAGGTGGGGGCAAAATCTGTGCAAAACCAAAACGAGATATGCAAATTTTTAAAGTGAGGAGAGGATTGCTTTAATAAAAGCAGTTGAGGTAAGACCATGTCTTTGGCGGATCACGGAAAATAAGCATTTTGATAATTTTGATCACTTTTTAGGTTCTTCGTCACACTATTTCAGTTGAGTTCCACACAAGTGAGCAGATTCCTTTCAGTAAAATTCCGCGGTGCTGGATACGGGCCATAAGGCAACAAACAACGATTACTTTGTAACCTTCACTTGCATTTTTCGAAGTAGAATAAGCTATTCATTGCCTCAACAAATGCAGTGTAGTTTTCTGATGTGGACGTGACTTTTGTTTCTTTCGGCTTACTTTGTCATCATGAAAATATTTACCTTATTCCAAATTCCAATTAATTGTATGCTACTTGTGCATTAAAAGATGCGTAGGAGAACAGTATTTACATTTTTAGATCGATCACCCAGAAAAAAAGTATTTGAAAAGCTTCGCGGCCACTGGGAAAATATAATTCGCATGAATCACTTGGCAAACTAAAAACACTAAAATCGGATCTGGCCTATGCAGCAAATTTGAGTCCGTGTGACTTGATAATGTATCATTAGCAGAAAAACCAATTGACAAAGCAGACTCCATAATGAATTCAATTAAAAATAGCAAGTAGAATAATTGCATATCAATAGCCTCAGATGCGACAGAAGTTTGATTTTTTGTATTAATATAGCACCACGGGAAGCAATTTTGATTTTACACTTATGGTTTCTTGGTCCAACAATCTTAGAATTCGTCGTAGATTGCGATTTTGACAACCTTGGTCGAGAAACAAAATTGACCGACTCTAATAGCCTTTTTTGCACTACCGCATCATTGTCGAAGGTGCGAAAAAATGATGCGAGGCGTTTACACTTGGGCCACATAATTTTCGCATTATTTTATCAGCTATTGTTGGCTCCACCGAACAAATATTACGTGCTACTCACTTTCATTTTCAAGTGTCACTTGCAATACAACTTATTTTAGTTGAAATGTTCAGGAATGGTTTGGCCGCTCAACTTTAAATTGAATTTATTGTTTGATTTGACAAAAATACCCCGATACCGCGTCGATACCCCGAATAATTTCAGTATTTTGTAAAAATACTTGTCAAAATACGGTAACACTGGCGAATGATGCACCGAATGTTGCATCATGCGGCCGCATGTTCCATTTAACTGAAAAATAGAATGATGCGCCCTAATGTAAAAGGGGCATAATGCATATTCTTTAGTCCAAATCCGCTTGTACTTCTCCAGTTTAGTCTAGTCAGTTCAGTTTTCATCTAGATCTTAGAGGGTAGGTTGAATAAGGCCGAGCTCTCTCAATCTTATATCTTGTTCTAAGGCGATTCTAGATGTCAAACAAGTAATCAAACTGCACACTCCGAATCATTTCATCTTAATGTTCTTTAATTTTTACATATTCTTCTTAATATCTTTAAAAAAAAATGTTTTTTCACTGTCTACAAAAACACTTTGACAGTAAAATAATGTATTGTAACCTGGTAAACATTGTCTCGCCTCAATTTCACGCCTTTAGATAAAATCCAAAGGGATATAATTTAAATCACTTAAGAGCAATACGATAAATAATATTTTTAGATTTGTTTTCCGGCGAAAAAAAAATTAACGAAGATGCTTTGCCAACACGCAAACGGCAAAATACAGCTGAAAACAGGGAAATCGAGATTAATCCCAACGACTTCAACGATTGGCATTGCGATTTATTAATTGTCATCACAAAAGCAAAGCGAACGGGGAACTTGATCCTCTTAAATTGGCTTGGAAGACCAGTTGGAATAATCGAATAATGTTATTTCTCAACATTCCAGCCCCCTGAACGACTGTTCAGTTCAAGGAAAGCACAGAAAGTTTGGTGGTAGGCCTCTTCTACGCGGTGACCACTCGAACTCTCTCGTCTTGACCAGGATGAACTTCGGTGACTCGGCCAAGCAGCCACTTGCTAGGCGGTTGGCTAGGCTCCTTCAGCACCACAAGATTATTAACTGTTATTTTGTTGTTGTCCTGCTTACATTTCTTGCGCGATTTCAATGAAGCGCATTCAACACTTGAACTTTGGCTTGAAGTTGTCACCAACGCTGCAGTCTGTTGATGTTGACGTTCAAGAATGACGGCTCTGGCACCGAGATGTGAAGTTGACTTGTAAGAAAATTAGCGGGCGCAAATGACCTTTGCGCTACAATTTTCCAGACTATGTTGCGGGCTCCAAGAATACAATACTTCTGTCTTAAAGTGTGGGACATAAATTAAAGCCCAGCATGTAGCGATGCGACTTGTAGGCTATTCAAATAGCAACTGGTGATTCCTTTGGAAGAAGTTTGGGGCATTTTGCATCGTAACTTCTCATCGAATTGCCAATGCCTTTGTCGTCAACAAATGAAGTGCAGCAAATAGGTTAGATGCTTGTTTCCCGTAGAGCGTGAATATCGAAGATTCCATAACGATACCAGGAGGTATGTGACCAGGAGGTAGTCTTGTTGATCATACATTGAAGATCATTTCCTTAGAAATTATGTAGGTTAGAAATGTAGATTAACTTGAGGGTTGACCTTCTATGAGCGCAGCCTCTTTAGTCGACAGAGCGACTTTGCCTTAGTGGCCAAGTGAGACGTGATTGGGAAAGCCACGGTGGTCCATTCCACCACAGTTGATGGTCTACAAGCTCCCTTGGTAGAAGACCGCGCGACGCACAGTCTTCTGGATTGTCCCCTGTGCGAATGTGTTGCCAGCAGCTACATAGACAAGCTTCCAGAATCTCAGCAGTGCGGTTGCAAAAAAGTTCCAAGTCCGAGAGGGTGATAAGAGCCAATGCAGTAAAATTTCTGAGTCAGACCTACACGTAGTAATGTAAATAGGAATAGGGAGTGCTTGCTTAACCAAAAATATCACTTTGGAAAGAAGATAGGCCGCATTCAATTCGAGCCGCGGGATGGAAATAGGTTTGTATGAGGCGACGCAGCGGCTATCCACGAAACTCTGTGCTGGAAGTGGTGTGGATAGGTAGCGAGGCATGCGACAAGTTTGCAATAAGTGAACCTCAGCTACAAACTGTTGCCAACGTGCACATAACTGCGGGGGTAGTGGTTCGTTCCATTCAACCTAGCTCAGCCTTGAAATAAAAACCTCTAGAAATACAGTTTTTGGGCAAGCAAACCCAAGCTTGGCAAGCTCAGAACGCAAAGTCCGTTTTGTTAATACAGGAATGGTCAGCTTGAAAGAAAGATCGTATTCCAGAAGCGTATTTCAAGATCATTCACATATTGAGTTCGGCTGTCTACTTCAAGAGCTTCAAGTGAGTACTCACAAATGTCCTTTGGCAGCGAATTTAGTAGTGACCAACAGTTTGAACTCCATTTGCAAAGTTTAAGCTTGGCTCAATAACAAAAGCAATTCATCCTTGAGTGCAATGAGAACGTCGATATTATCCCAGCCAGTAGGAATATCATATCATCCACGTACGCGTCCCTTACAAGCACTGTAGAAGCATTCGGATACAAATCGGCATGATCTAGAGCGATCTGCTTGAGAACTCGAACTGACAAGAACGGTGAAGAAGTCGGTAATGATCAAGTGTAGCAGTCTTCTCCTTTCGCCAGACGATACGTTGGTACTGCGTGTGATCTTCTGAAACATTTTTTCAATGTCCGTACAGAACACACAGCGATGCTGAAGTAAGTAAATCAGGGGTCGGTACGCAGACACTAGCATGTTCTTAGTGCGTTTGTGTGCGCACACAAGAGACACAAAGCAACATGATTCATTTTCTCTACCGCGGCGCGGCCGAGCAGAATAATGAAGCCTTTTGAGCATAGGGCCGAAGCCACACGATTCATTTTCTCTGCAGCTGCCACATCCGAGCAGAATAACGAAGCCGAAGGTGCGCAGGGCCGACTCTACACTAAGTTTTTACACTGTGAATGTGCCGACTGCACTGCTCCGTGGTCTTTTCCTATGCACAGTACATAAGACGCTGTCGGCCTCTGAAGTAAATCCCTTTTAATTAGGTGGTACAATGTGCAGTCGTGAATTGAGTGAACATCCCTTATAGTCCTCCTCAGAGTCATCGAATAACTCTCGGCATCGCGTGTTGGGGATATCTGGTTTAAATACTTCGTGGTGTGTTTGTCGGGATCCTCTTCTACTGGACGAAAAGGAATCGTTGTATGTAGTCTTTTATGAATTCGACACATTGTTGTTTTGAAATTTCCGTCCGAGGGAATAAAAGAGGCAAATTAGTATTAAGTGCAATAAGAAATTGTAAACCAAACTCTTTACGTTGTTCAGTGTATGTGTTCCAAAGTTGATCAACTCCTAAAACCACGTCGATTTCGCCTGGTATATTCATCTGGTATTTCATATTTTCCAGAAAATGCAGTTCTGCAGGCCACCTGAATCCCGAATATTCTTTAGAAGTTGTGTTTGTCCCTCAAATAAGCGTTCCACAGTACTAGATAGCAATACATTTACAGTGTCGTGACTATAATCGTGATTGCTCCGCACACTTATTGCTCCAGTGAAAATGGCATAGGCACTAAAGAACTTTCCGTCATATTCGACGTTGTCCAAGTTTGGATCGACAAATTCCTCTTCCTCATTATATTGGACTAGATAATCAGGGAGATCCATAAAGCGGTTAAAAGTTGCAACCAGTCGGTCCCACTTGTAATGTTTGCACAGAAATACGTGACTATACAAATACCTAATCCTCGGAACGTGCGCCAGTGAGTTGGGATTTAAGTGGCTTCAATTGAGGGCAGAGAAGCGCCAGTGACTGGATCGGCATTGACTTCCAGTCGGACATTGTGGTCAGACACGAGTGCAGCTCAGGCGGCTAGTGAGAGGGCAAATGAAGCAGACGCTGTCGGTGTAAGGGCACCATTAGCTCCAACTTTCATACCATCGAAGTCTATTAAAGATGGTATCTTAACTGAAGATGCGGATGATCTCGGGACTGCAAGATTACTATTGGGCAAAAACCTGTTACCCTTTTTCTTCTTTGGCGACTCAGTCAAAATTCAAAGATTTTTAAAGTTAAATTCCATGCCTAGAACTTTAAACCGAAGCAATTGGAATCCAGAATTGAGGGCAGCGAATTTATTATGAGTCTGTTTCATAAAAACACGCATGTCGTTTTCAATAGCCATGCAGTCCCAACAAGTCCAGTTGGGGCCGCAGCGTGTTCTCATCAAGTTTACGTCCAATGTCCAACGATTAGACCAAAGTCAGCGCAAAAATGTATGCCACGTTGTCACACAACCATCACAAGGTGAAGATTTGCCATTTGGCTGCCTAACGGCAGCGACCACGCTTAAGTAAAGCATGCATTCATTACGGTTAATAAGTCAGAAAAATATTGAGACAGAAAAACGTCCAAAACCAGTCTATGGAGCTTGTCAAGGAGCAGACCAATGAATGTGAAGCTATCGTTTGCACCACTGAACAAAAATTACCTGCTGCAGACTTTAATTTTCCAGGGGCACTTTTAAAGTTGGAATCAGTACATCCCAAAAGATCTTTGTGGACCCTTGTAAATATTTGGGTTACCATTTTGTTGTTTGCCAGCACACTTATTTTAATTTAAATGCTTAGGAACGGTTTGGCCGCTGAACTCTAAATTGAATTTATATTGTTTTATGTGTCAAAAACAGCTTTTTGCTATCGACAGACCGTCGATAAACCAAACAATATCACTGTTTTGTAAAAATACTGGACAGAATACTGCGCTTCATGATTTATGATGCGGCTGCATCATTATCTTCTTCTATCCACAGGGTTCTTGAGGGCATCACATGTCGCAATCCAATGATGCGGAACAGTGTAAAAAGGCTATTAGACACAAACATCAGACGCGAAGAGGCGGAAAACGCATTACGTCTTTGTTAGTTTATATGAACATAAGATAAGAACGCAAATTAAAAGTAAAGAGCGGCAGAGAGTGCAGCATATATCAACATATGTCAGCTGTGACACAATTGGATTAGAATTAAAAATAAATCCACGTTTACTGAAGATGCACAGATAGCAAGCAGATTGATCGGTTAAAAATAAGGATTATTTTTCTTTAAGCATACAATACGAATTTTTAAGCGGGGCGAAGTAAAACAGAACCATCAGTTATATATCCATAGATTGCTAACCTTAGCCTGGACTTCCCTCAGAGGGGCCGCGTAGAGGCCAGTACTGGCTTTAGTTATCCGGTGGGGTGTATAAACCGTTGCCGATGTTTGAAATGGGTTGAAAATCGAGGTGTTCTTAGCAAGGACAAGTGTTCCCTTCACGTCCTCTTTGAGACATCTTCCAGTAATGACAGCGCCGCTCCGTGGGGCCTCGGCTAATATGGGTGCTGGAGCTCCTCAAAGTTGAGAAATTATTCGTGAAGACGGATAAATGAAATTTTTTACGAAAATTCACCACTTTCAAACTGAATATTGGGCGATATAAACAACCGATCTTCTATCTTTTTACTTTATCTGAAAATTATGTTCAATCTTAATGTTATGTTGTATAAATTTTAAATATAACTGAAATACTTTTTAAATTAGAAAGATTAAAAAAATACATAAAATTTTGATATTTTTTGAACTTTTGTGGAATATAAAAAAAAAAGAGTCAAAGAGTCAACGCGAGACCACATACACGTGATAGCTATAATACATACCTTTCATATGTATATAGTCTTAATTGCAGAAGCTATGCATTGTGGAAACGTAAGCCAAAAAACAAGGGATACTACGCTTTAAAAACACGCGGCAGGTATAAGGAAGAAGAAGAGCGCATACAAAATTTGGCTGTAGCGTGTGTGTATTTAATTCATAACATTGCTAAATGTTTTATTTTAAGTACTACCTGACTACATATTGTATACCTCTTTAAGAAATGTTGAAACTATTGCTGATGAAAATATGTTTATGGCTTCTGTAGTTCCCTTACGGCTAAAAAGTGAAACTTCTGAACAATAGAGAAATCTTCACCATTATCGATTCATTATTGTGGCCCATTTTCTTTAAATACGCGAAGGAGTCCTCTGAATTTATTAAATCAACTGTAAGCGACATACAAAATCAAATTAGCCAACTGAAAACCTACTAAAAAAAAACTTTCACAGTTTAGACGACTCAACGGGTGAAGAAAACTGCTACGAATGTGGTATTTCTCCGTTGCATTGCAGAATAAAGTGTATGCAATTTATTCTGAAGCTGGTGCTACTCCTCCGGACGATATTCCGGCATGCTTTTTTAAATTACTTTGTGAACCATCGCCACGCCGACGCCTTCTCTGGCCAGAACGTCCGTTGCCTCATTTCTTTCTAGACACTTGGCTGTGCTCGCTTGCCTAATGGCGAGGACATCCGCCTGGAATATGCTGCATTAGTCAGGTAGCCTATATACCCGCCTTATCTCAGGGGCTTTAAGTATATACCTGCTCATACTTCTCCTTCCACCTTGGGGCTATATATGTATATATATATTTCAAGGTGTTGAGTCTGGTCGCAACCCTTTTCCAGTCGTCGACTCTAATAAATGAGATTGATAGCAAGGAAAGTTTGGGGATCATGTAGTCAGAAAGGCTGAGCCTGCCTCTGAGTTTTTCCATAATCTTTTTATACGTCTTCACTTCGGTAGCTGTATTCTAAATTGCAATCGGAGTTGGTAAACAACTCCGACGCATTCTTCTATATAATATTCTATATAATATTAAACGCGGCAAAATTTAAATTTTATTTTGCTATTTTGGTAAATGGTAAGAACGTGAACAACCTCTCCAAAATTCACGAAATTTGTTTCCTAGATAAATACCGATTTATCATGAATTTAGGTAAAAAAATTTCGTGGCGGTCGCTTCTAGTTATTTTTTTTTTAAATTGTTGAGTTGTTGAGTAAGCGCTTGGCAGGCGTTGCGTAGCTACTAAAATTTCATTCTTTCCTTTTGGCTATAATAATGATCTGGCCTGATCCAGATTCGGCCATCTGATTCTGCGTTTTTAGTTTTCTTGAATCTTGAAAATTGTGGATTCCACAGATTTTTGTTCTTTGTGGGGGCGGAAAGGGGCGTGTCAAAATTCAGCGACTGACAAAATAGAGAAAGAGCTAGATGCCTTTCGAAATTGTTTTCTTTATTGTGGCTATGTTAATGATCCGATCTTATCCAACTACGAGACTGGATACAAAACTTGTTTGCTCTAGCTTTTACAGTCTCTGAGATCTAGGCGCTAATGAAGACGGACGGTCGGACAGACAGACATACATAGCTATATCGACTCGGCTATTGATGCTGATCAAGAATATATATACTTTATGGGGTCGGAAATGCTTCACCACACTATCACCACAAATCTAATATAAATATAATATAATATATAAAAACATAAATAAACAAAAATGGAAACAGATAACTCTTAATATATAGAAAGCTACCAAAGGGTTCGATTTAATTTTTTGAGATTTTGTTTTGGCTAAAATTCAATTCATCCCGTTTGTAATAAATAACATAAATCGGGTTGCAACTGCTAAATGAGTCTTCTATGCGCAAATAGGTCACTCTGCGGGGGCTACAAGTGCCAACTGTCCCTCAGCCAGCCGATGCTGAAAAAGTAACTCCGACCACTCCTAATGCACAGCAGCTAATATCGTTAGCTACTTCAAGAACGAATTTATCACTTTGGAGAGCATGCAGCCAGAATAGCTTGTAGCTATGTCGTCCAATCCGATCCCAACAATAATATAAATATGTTCCGGAACACCGGGTATTGTCATCACAGGTACCACACCTTTGTTGACGAAATTGGTGGTGATCCCACCTAAACGACAAGTTTTCGTCTCACGGCTGGCGTCTGACTCCAAAATTTAAAGCTTTAAGAAGTTTAACTTCTCTTATGCCAGGAAGATAGCGTCCTTTAAGACAAGCGTCTCCCAAACTCATTTCTTCTGCCTGTTCTGATTGTTTCTCTATTTTCATAACAAGCTCGTATATTCCACCTTCTTCGGATATCGCAATTTACGAGCAGCACTTGTCTGCTTTAACCGCGGTTTCTTCCTCGCTATCAGATAAATATCATATGATAGTTCTTGATGACTTCAACTTGCCTGGAACTGTTTGGTCGTTAAAAAACGAGTCTAATAATCTAGTGCCCATGTCACGACATGACTTTATTCACGGCTTGATTGTAAAGGATGCGACGTTGTTAACTCGAGTCCCTATACCTCAAGATGCCTACCATTCTACTTTCGATGTGTCGCTCGACATAGGCCCAACTGTATTCGATCGGTCGGGTCAATGTGTCCACTGCTTCCGAAAGGCCGATTTTACGAAGCTTATTAAACTCATGAGGAATTGATTGGTCCGCATTGTATTTGTGCACTGATGTTACGATAGGCTCAAACATTTTCTATGATGCACTGGACTCATTTTTTGATTCCTGTGTCCCGCTTTCCTGTCCTATTAGGTCGAGGAAACCCTTTTGGTTTACCAAGGAGCTATTCAGTCTAAAAAACTTAAAATCAAGACTTTACAAAAAAATGTCAAGGAGTTGGCTTTCCTTCTTCTCTCTCTCGTTTTGTAATGGTTCGGTCAAACTTTTCAGTTCTTAATGCTCAATACTATAAGAGCTACCTATCTCGATGCAGAATAAGTTTTTCTTAGGACCCTAAACAGTTCTACAGCTTCGTAAACAGTAAGCGTAGAACGTCTGCACATCCATCCTCGCTATCCTTCCTTAATACGTCGGCAGATAATGATCAGACAATTGCCGATCTTTCTGCCCGTTTCTTCTAAAATACCTATTCGCAAGATAGTTACTTTGGTCGAACGGCATTTCAGTCCTTTGTTAAATGTGCAAGGATGCGAGAAGTCAAGATTGTATGTGTATTGCCTCAGCCACCCGCATGTGTATGGAACCAGGCAATCTTTTCGAAGGCGACTGTAAAACTTGCATATGTTGCAAAACTAGGCATATTATCATGGATGCTACTGTAAAGCTCTTATCGCAAGCCCTACTTGCATGCACACGCATGCTGACAGTTCTTTTAAAAGCTATCCAAGAACAAATCTTGGTAATTTTGTTCTCCCACACTTTAAGAACATGAGGCTTGCGCTCACCCTTCTGCAAGTTAAGTTCTTCTCTCCACGTTCTAAGATCAAGGCCATGTCCAAGTTCAAAGCTTATGGGACTTGCGCTCTGGCACATGGCACACCACGTGTGGAAAATTATCACCAGTTGCATAGCATGGGAGAGGTTAGAAATCCGAATGGAATCTCAACACTTTCAGCTCCCAAGTGACGTGATCCCCCACACCTGTGCGACTGCGTGTACCCAGCGCCAGATTCATTTCTCTCAAAATTGCACATTTTCGGACACCCAGCAGTGCGTGTTGTTAGCGGTTTGTTAGTTATTGCACATGGTAGAGTTTTATTTACTTAGTATAAAAACAAAAGTCGCTCCAAAAGTAAACACTGATTTTGTTTCATCCTTTGTTGGTAAAAAGGTGTAACTAACGCATAACCAGCAGCTTTTGGGAATTGTCGGTGAGCGTTCCAGCAGGCCGACATCACACACGCACTCAGGATTTGTCAGAGCATTTAATTCTTGCCAGCATCAATCTTGGCCCTGGCGGTACCACGAATCTTTTTCATTTTGTTGCGACGTTCCTTGCGCTGCTTGCGGATCTGCTTCTTCTGCTCGAAGAGACCATGACGGGCTAGGCGGTACTTGGGCTCGAACTTCTTGGCAAAGTCTAGAGTGTCGTAGATGAGGGCGAAGCCAGTGGAGCGGCCGCCACCGAAGTTTGTGCGGAAACCGAAGGCAAACACAACATCGGGAGTCACCTTGTATATGGCAGCGAGCTTCTCGCGGATCTTGGTCTTGTTGACCGACGAGGGTCTTGGGTGCAGAACATCGCAGACCATTTGTTTCCTGGCAAGCAGGCGGTTGGTCATGAACTTGTGGGTGCGGACTGTGGCGGTTGTACCGAATATTATGACGGAGCTATTAAAACACTTGAAAACGCTTTAAACACGTCTCACTGTGAACGCAAATCTTTATAAAAAGTTCGTGGATGTGCTCTCTAAGTTGCCTTTGTCTTTGATCACAGCCCTCTCTAGGTCGCCAAAACTTGACAAGATCAAAATAAGAGGACGGACAGACACAAGGGTGCTACGTGAGACATTGAATCACATAACCACATAACCAGGCTCCCGGGCCACGTTTTTCGGCCCCCGATCATATCCCGCGGATCCACGAACAAGAATACCGCAGTCTTGTCATCATCATTGGTAAGATCCGAGTTGGAAAACGGTCAACACTAAGGGCCACGAGTGGCTTTGGTCTACATAGCCGCGAAGCACATGCTGGTTCTCTTGGCACCTATCCCATGACGGGAACATATCACCCGGACCTACAACCAAGGATACCGCGGTCGTGGTAGCTAACCCTGTATCAAAATGAGTTTGAATTTTAAATGAATAGATATAAATTAGTACCATACTTATATTCCTCTTAAACTCTCTTATAGTTTTGCGCTTGTTCTGTTGTATTTCTATGTTGTTGTAAATCTATCGCCTACAGTCATTTGAGTCAACAGGCCTGCTCACACCGATGGACTATTAATACAAAGAGGTCGTAAGAACGGCATAGCCGCCAACATTGTTGTGTAAGTGACGCAACAATAAGCTATAGCTCAAAACTGATTGAGCGAGATTGTCTTTTTGATGCCTTGGTTAACGATCGTTATGCACACGTGTCTTGCCAGCATACCCTTATTTTATACCCTTATATTATACACTTATTTCCCTTATACCCTTATATTAGCATACCGGTTGATCTTTGCTGTAGTTTTATGATAGTCAATTCAATAATCCCGGTGCATGGCGATGGTGCTGCATGGCGTATTTATGAATGTTTCCTGACTTATTAAGTCGATTAAGCTCACTATGTTATTCAACATTCGTGTTACCATAACTTATCTAGGATATTATTGTTTATTTTATCCTAATGAATTATCTAAAATATCGATACCTTCCCATGAATTATATTAATAGATTAACATGAACTAAATTCTTCATGTACTGTGCCGAGTCTCTGTGTGGGCCGGTGCTTAAACTATTCACTCTGTCCATAAATTCTTCATGCTTTCCCCCGATGTGGAAGGAGTTCTTTATAATTCCTTTCCATAAGACAGGTAGCAGGTCTTACGCAAAAAACTATAGAGGTATATCTAAGCTATCCGATATTCCCCTAAATTGTTTGAGAAAATTTTAACTCCGAACCTGCAACATTTAGGTAGATCACTTATATCTTGGATGGAATGGATTTAAAATGCGGAGATCAACAACCACAAATTTATTGGAGTTCACCTCTTTCCTTATTAAAAGATTTCAAGGTAGTCTACAGACGGATGTTATTTACACAGATTTCAGTAAAGCGTTCGACTCTGTAAACCAAAGGGGTTTGCCCGAAATCGACCTTTTAGGATTTTCGCTCAGTCTCTTAGGAAGGATTTCCAGCTACCTTGGTTCCAGGTCTTAAAAAGTTCATTTCAAGTACCACAGGATAGCCATTATTCATTAATGACCTGCCTTCGATATTAACGTACTCTTAAGTGCTTGTGAATGAGGATGATGTTAAGCTCTGTGTCCAGTATAAGGACATCTTACTCTAGTAGACTGCTCTTAATAAAACTTCCATCCTTAGTTAATCGTAGGGAAATTATTGGTGTGATTTTTATGCACAATTTGATCAAGGGAGACGTAGATAGCCCTGACTTATTGAGCAGCATAAACTTCCCGATTCCTATTAGAAACACTCGAACACTCTGTTTTAAGAACGAAAAGGTTTGACCGAGACATTACATAACGAGAGAGAGAAGAAGGAGAGCCAATTCCTTGACTTTTTTTCGTAAGGTTTTGATTTTAAGTTTTTAGACTAGTTAACTCCTTGGTAAAACAAGGGGGTTTTCCGATCTAATCGGACAGGAAAGCGGGACACAAAAATCAAAAAGTGTCAAGTGCATCATAGAAAATGTTGGAGCCTATCGTAACATCAGTGTACAAGTACAAAGTGGACCAATCGAAATCGCTAATGAGGTTATTAAGCTTCGCAAACTCGGCTTTACGAAAGCAGAAACACATTGTGGTAGTATACCCGACCGATCCAATGCAGTTGATCCAAAATCGAGCGACATTTTGAAAATAGCGTGGTAGTCATCTTCAGGTATAGAGAGCGAAGGGACTCGAGTTAACAGCGCTACGTTCGGATCCGTAACAAAGCACAGATTAAGGAGTTTTTGACCTGGTTGAGAAAGAGACAGTGAAAGGTCAAACAAGTCGTCAACTAAGTCGTGTCGCGACATGGACACCAAGTTATTAGACTCGTTTTCCAAAGACCAAACTGTTCCAGGCAAGTTGAAGGCTACAAGAACTATCATATGATCTTTATCTGATAGTAGAAGAAGGAGGAATATACAACCAGGTACAATAGAAAAAACGGGAAAAATACCGTGAACTGTTCCGACGTTAAGTTTGAGTCTTCTGCAATCAGAACCCCTCCTGCACGTCGAGGCGAACGGTCGTTTTTAAAAGTTGTGTACCGATCCGTCAAAACATCAGAAATAAAAAAGTCCGGCTTTAACCAGGTCTCGTTAAACACAATAACGTGGGATGCAATGAGACACTATCCTGGAGCTGCTGGAGTGCTGAGCTTACTACGTAAGCCTCGAACATTCTGAAAGGTTACTAAAAGAGAAGTTAATAGTTCTTTGGACGGTTGGAGGTAGGACGTAGGGCCAAGGAGGTAGGGCCAAGATTTGGCAGAGCAAATGGTATCAAAGTGAGTTGGAGAGACGCTTATGTTAAGGGACGCTATCTCCCTGGCATAAGATGAGTTAAACTTCTAAACCTTTAAACCCACGGTTTTTATTTTGCTGCCGTGATACCGAATTTGACACTTTTAAAAGTGACATAGCGACCCAACTTCTAAAATCTTGTAAAATACCAAATGATTGATTCTTTAAAATGTATTGCTTTCTTCAATGAGCCGCGTAACATGGTTTTTTAGCCTTGTAGGCATTTCAAAGTATGCCTTAAGAGCTACAGATAAATAGTTAAAAGCCATTTACAAGTTTACCAAAAAAGTATAATTTTATTTTTAGTCAATGTCAATATTTATTTAGGGTTTTCCGCCGTTTTTCAGACATTATTTGCCAATAAAAAAAAATAAAAAAAGGCACACATATGTTCCATCTTACAAAATTTAGGATTTAGGGTGGATAAAAGTAGTCAATACGACATTTCCGCTGTGTCCCAAAATGACGTTTTCCAATAGATTTGAAGATTTATCATTTTTGTAATAATTATGGTTTTTTTTCTAAAATTGGTCATGTTTTTTAGAGGTATTATTCACATAACTGGTTTTACTGAACTTTGCTAGACACTTTATAGTTTCAGCTTACTGTCTGGAAGATATAAAGCTTTCAAATTCAAATTTTATCATTTTTTGGGGTATATTTTATCGATATTTTGTATTTGAAGACTCAGGAAAAGTCGAAAAAAAATAATATTACGTGGCTAACATTTTTGGTCTTAGATAGCCACATTAATAAGACGTCGTTTAAAGAATCGTTTGTAAAAATAGATGGATAAGCCACCAAGTTTGACCAAACCATCATATGCCGAATTTTGCAGTTAAATTCCGTTATAACAGTTTTTTTCTTAAAAAAAAAACTATAAAAAACAGTTGGCAAAATGGTACCGAAAAGAACTCGTCACCAAAAATCGGCAGAGGAAGGTTGGGACAAACGTTAAATTTGGTCAATTTAAATTTTACATTTTTAAATTTGAATTTTCAACTGCACTACCAAAACTCAATTTTTATACCCGGTACTCGAAGAGTATAGGGGTATATTAGATTTTTGGTGATAACGGATGTGTGTAACGCCCAGAAGGAAGCGTTTCCGACCCCATAAAGTATATATATTCTTGATCAGCATCAATAGCCGAGTGGATGTAGCCATGTCTGTCTGTCCGTCCGCCCGTCTTCATTTGCACCTATGTCTCAGAGACTATTTAATCTAGAGCAACAAAATTTTGTATCCAGTCTCCTGTGTGATCACACTACTCCAAATGTATTTCAAAATTTCGCCCCGCTCCTTTCCGCCCTCACAAAAAACGAAAGTCTGTGGCGTACACAATTTTGAAGATACGAGAATACGCAGAATCATAGAGAATGGTCATTTCTATCAGAGTTTTGAATCTGGATCAGATCGGATCATTATTATAGCTACAATGAAGAAAACCATTTCGAAAGTCATCGTTCTCTCTCGCTCTCTCTAACACGCGACCCTGACTGTTTTGCCTATTCGTCCAAATGAGCGCATAGTTCTCAGAGACTATAAGCGCTAGAGCAACCAAACTTTCCATCCAATCTCCTGTCATATCAATTCAGCACAAGTTTATTTCAAAAATTTGCCACGCCCCCTTCCGTCCCCACAAAGGACGAAAATCTGTGGAAGCCACAATTTTTAATATAAAAGAAAACCAAAAACGTAGAATCATGGGAAATTACTGTATCTACCAGATTGTTGAATCTAGATCAGGTCGAATTATTATTATAGATAGAAGGAACAAATTAAATTTCAGTAGCTACGCAACGCCTGTCAAGCGCTAGTCATTCCCTCTCTTTCTGTCGCAAACACTTGTACGTCTCAAATATCTATATATATAAAAGAAAGTCGTGTTAGTTACACCACTTATAACTCAAGAACGGCAGAACAGATTTGGCTGAAAATTGGTAGGGAGGTCGCTTAGAGCCAGGAGACGGACATAGGAGACTTTTTATCCCGTTCGACAGCGTTCCCGTGTGACTTGACATGATCAGACTTGGAATAACAAAACGCAAATGACAGCTATGTAATTGACGTAAAATGACAGCTATGTAATGACGTATGGATGACAATTTGATATTTGTAAGAAATCAATATTAAAACTATTTCTATTAAATAAATAATTAACAAGTGGATTGAAGTGAAGTTTAATTAATAATGCCGCGACCAAGACGATCGAATCTTTCCCGACAAAGCCGTAATTGATGGACGTTGTTTGTGAGGATTATGCTGCCTGGATTATGCTGCCTTAATGGTAAAGTGAAATTGCCAGTGTTGACTCCGCCACATGAGCCATTGTATTCATTGCTTTGTGGCGAAACACAAGAATCGCGCCACTTTCTTGCAAATACTCGAAAATACAATAGTTGTTTCCAAATGACGTCATTTGGGGCAGACATTATCGAAGAAGGAGGATTTAATCCGACATTTAAGGTATTTATTTGTATACTTACATAGAATGTAATTAAAGAATAACTTACTTTATCTATTGGTATGTATTATATTTGCAAATACTGAACTCTACTCTCCCACAGAAAAAGTGTTTATAACCCAGTTAATACTGTCTGGTTTTAAATTTTTTGGAAGAGTTGAGAGTTGGATAACCTTTAATTGAGAAAATGCTCAGACAGAGAAAAAAGAGTAAAAAGAGTCCAATTAGAAATACAAATTTAAAAAAAAAAACCTCGACAAATGTAACTAAGAAATAAACGTCAAACAAAAACTCAAATTTGGGCCAAAAATGTTTGTTTTTACTTCATTTTGTGTCATTCTCTTGAACGGAACGGAACATTTTGTGAACAATTTTGATTATCCAACTTTTTTTGTGAAAAATTTTTTTCCAAAAAATTTGTTTAATTTGAAAGTTGTTCATTTCATTTTGTGACATTGTGGTGAACGGAACATTTTGTGAAAGATCCACATTTTTTTTCTAACTTTTCGTGTGAAAAAAAGTTTATTTTTGAAAAAATTGCAATTTGTGTAAGTATATTTGTTTAATTTCAATGAATTTCTAAACATTAAATACATTTAGTAAGCAGCAAAGCGCGCGGGTCTGCTAGTTTAGTTATACATGTAGAAATTTGGAAGCAGATGTAAAAAGCATATGCAAACAAAATTGGAAACATGTATAAATATTCCAAAAATGGTTTGACTTCAATTTTTGAAATATTATTTTTTGCCCAAAATTTAATTCGTTCCTTTTGCGACCATATAATTGTTGAAGAATGATCATCTCTAGCAATGCACGCATGTATTGACATACATATGAATAAAAATAAAATAATAAATAATAAATTGTATAAATCGTATATACTCACTGAGTACGGGGTATAAAATAGAGCCGCGGCCTTTGCCGCGGCTCACAACGTTACCCCTTGTATCAAATATACAAAAAGTTAAATTAGGACTTGAGGAATGGAGACACAGATCTAATTTTACACAATTAGGAATAAATTTATTTTAAATCGAATTTAGGTTTCAACCAAATAAACTTTGAGCTAGAACTGAGCATTCCTAGTACATTCCAAGGATTAATAAATCTGAAAAATTATAAATCGCGTATATACAAGAAGTTTAAAAAATCTGGTTTGCAATCAGACAATTGCAAAATCGAAATTTTCTTTATTTAATACATTGTGCTACAATAGATACTTGACCAAATGCAAGCTTAACATTAAACGCGACCCTAAACAATTCTTCAGGTTTGTTAACTCTAAACGTAAATCTTCCCAATTTCCATCTTCTCTACACTTAAATGGTAGTTATGCTGATAGAGATTGTGATATTGCTGATCTGTTCGCTTCCTTTTTCCAACGTTGCTACTCTATCCCTTCTATTAACTTTCCCTCTATCTTAGCCTCATCGAACGACCTTAGTAGTAGTTACTCATATCCATCCCTTTAAATAGTTCTAACTGTATACTTCCCCCCTTCATTGACTATGATGGTCTCCTAACAAATTTAAAATCGTGCAAGTTTTCGTTCTCCACTGGGCCAGACTCGGTTCCGAGTGCTGTCCTAAAACTTTGTGCAGAATCTCTTTGTGTGCCTCTCCTAAAACTTTATAAACTGTCGTTTATACTGACTTTAGTACAGCCTTCGACTCCGTCAATCATAATCTACTTATTCATAAACTGTCTCTTCTAGGGTTTCCGACTAAGCTTCTATATTGGACTAATTCCTACCTTTGTAACCGCTCTCAACGTGTCTGCTTTAATTTCTCTCTCTCTAAACCTGTTATAGTCTAATCGGGGGTTCCTCAAGGTAGCCATCTGGGTCTCTTGCTATTTAACCTGTTTATTACCGATGTTCCCCAAATGTTATCTCATTCCTGTGTCCTAATGTAAAGCTATGTTTTTCCTACAGTGGCCCCTTGTCCCCGGTATCTCAGCAATCGGATCTTGACGCTCCTAACAATTGGTGCTTAATTAACGTTTTACCTCTTAACATTTCTTAATGCAATATCATGACTTTTCACCGCAATAAGTCATACCTTTTCGATTACTCTATCAATAACATTATCCTACAACGCCTCTTCAAAGTTAACGACTTGGGCATTACCTTTGTACCCAATCTATGTTTCAACTCCCACATCTCTACTATCTCTAACAAAGACAAAGAAGTCCTAGGATTTGTCAAAAGATAGTCTAAAGAATTTACAGACCCGTATACTACAAAACTTCTCTATGTTTCTCTGGTCCGGCCTATCTTGGAAAATGGTTCTTGTGTCTGGTCTCCTCACTACCAAATATTTCAGGATATGCTCGAATCAGTACAAAAACAGTTCCTCATCTTTGCCCTCCGGGGACTCAATTGGGACCCTTCGATCCATCTCCCTTCTTATGAAAGTAGGTTGCGCATAATTAACCTCCACTCTCTTAAATCCCGTAAAATGTCCCTTCCCGCCCGACTAGGCATTACTTTCCTTTTCATCTCCAACTCTGTCTTTCTAACTACTCTGATTATGAATCTTTCCGTAGCCTTTGCTGAAACTATAACCAATTTTTCCATCTGTTTTCCTTTGATACTAGTTCTAATAAGGTCAAAATTATCTTAAAGAATAACTTAATTTAAATAGCTCTAATTGAGAATTGCTCGGCTACCGGCTTTTCTCTAACCTAAATTTGGCTGATGATGGGACCATATCGGCTACAGTGTCGATAACACTACTCGACAAAATACAACTTTTTTTCCGTTGTCGCACAAAATGACTTTTTCTGATAGACTTGGAGATTTAAAATATTTTTAAGAATTATGGTTTCTTTTTCCAGGTTTAGTTTTTTTTAAAGAATTTTTTACGAATTTGGTATTATTTTTCATAGGTAGTGCTTCTATTTTTCACATAACTTAAGTTTCCTACAACTAGTTGTATTGAACTTTGCAGTTTTGGATGGTTAAACGGCCAAGTTGCAGCCGTTTGACCATAACTTTATATGCCATTTGGCACCATCCTAAATGTAATTTTACCGTTAAAAACTGTTACATACAGAGATTTTTGGTATTTTTGAAGGAAAAAAAACAGTTACACGTCGGCTAACGGAATTTATCGGCGAAATTCGGCACATAAATATCGACGCGTAATTAATGTGTCTATCTAAAACCAAAAATGTTAGCAATAAAATATTTTTATTTTTTTTCGACTTTTCCCGACTTTTCAAAGTCAAAATTTCGGGAAAAAATACCGAAAAAAATTATGAAATTTGAATTTGAAAGCCTAATATCTTCCAAACGTTAAGTTGCAGCTACAAAGTGTCTGGGTCGATTTATAGCTGCATTTGTTGTTGGAATCTTAAGTAACGTAAAAAATAGAAGCACTACCTCTGAAAAAAAATACCAAAATTTTAAAAAATTCTTTAAAAAAAACTAAACCTGGAAAAAAAATAGTCTTTAAAAATTTGTAAACATCCAAATCTATCAGAAAAAGTTATTTTGGGCGACAGCGGAAAAGTCGTGTCGACTAGTGTAATCAGCCCCACCGGTTCAGAGTATTTGACTTTGTCATTTCGATTAATTATTTGACATGTAATTTTACACTTACAGTTTAACTGTACATTGTTAAACTCGAAAAAACAATAAACAACAATATGTCATGCAAATATGGACTACTTGATATTCCCATGCTTTACAATACTTAATGTAATAATCATAAATAATAAATTTTCCTTACCTTTAACATGCTTGCGCAGTTAAGTGAGCTTCGATCATTGTCTTTATTGTATGTAGAAAACGGACTATTATTTGATCCGTACCATGGATCGTTAAGGGAGTCGCCTGCGTTTCCTTCATATCCATCGATCTCAAGCTTATAGTAATCCGCCTCTGAATGTATTTTAAAGTGAGAATACTGAGCATACCTGTAAGCAAACAAATGACTTTACATGAACACATTACAGGCGTAGCACGAAATCTGTCACTGACAGTATTGTTATTATACTCATTTTTCATTTATTACTTGTTTATATCGTTTTTTTTTCTGGTCTGATGAGCATGGGAGATAGATCAGAGGGGGCCTAGCTGAGGCCACCGGACGGGTCGCAGGTTGCGGATAGCGAATGACCTACCTTTGAAGGTAGGTCAGCTGCGAATAAGCGGTCATCCCTAGGGAAAGCACCGAAATTAGCAGTCCCGGACAGCCAGCGGGTGTTCGCGAAGTAGCAACACTGACGATGCGCTTGTGGTGCCGCCTCGTTCAAGTACCTCACACAACCCTGTTCAAACATGAACACATTATCGTACTTAAAGAATAAGAGTCTTTACACATTCACGGCGATAAACACAAAACCAATCTATTCTAAGTAAAGACATACATAAAGTATAGAGTTTATGACTGTTAGGGTGCGATCTGTCAACTCATTAACAAACACGACATCCCAAAGTCAAGTGCAGTAAGCAATTAAGACCCTAATTTAGTCCAAAAATACTGATGCTTGCATGCAATCAGTTGGTCACTCACAGCAGCGTTGCAGCCGATCCGTGGGTTTAGCGATAAGAATAGAACACAAAATTGTCCCCATCCCACATTGTAAAATTACATAGAAGGCCCGACGTTGATGAAATAAAACCAGATTGAATTTGTCTAGATTTTTCTTTTAAAGTCTAAACATTTTGGTCCTTCGAGACTCTCCGTTTGTTTCCCCCATGTGGTAAGAGCACGGAGTTAAACCAGCTCAAAGACTGCAGAAGTGTCTAGTACACCTACAGCTAAAGGTAACAAAAATAAAAACTCGAGTTTTCCCTCCTGAAGTAAGAGACCGAGTATAATATTAACGAAACAGAAGTTTCAATAAATAAGCAAAAATACATGCTATACAGGCAGTATTTTTGTAATAGATATCAAATAGATATCTACAGTGCGTCTAATTTTTTACGCGGCGGTGGCGTATTCGAGGCCGAAACATCGAATAATAAAAAAAAAATCCCCAACATCAAGTGCTAAAGAAAGTGAAGGTCAGCAGAAACAAATCAAGCGGCCGAATAACAACAGAGTGACTAAATCTAACATAAAAAAAAAGTTTGTGATTGTTAGAGCAACTGAAATTGGTTGTTGCAAAAAAAAAAGAAGACCAGTGCTATCGACCAACAACGGAACACAGCGTCAACAACAGCAGCGGAAATCAGCCGCCACAACAACAGAAATAACGGTGAAAGACATCAGCAGCAGTAACAGCAACACCAACAGCAGCAGCAACAATAGAAGAAAATCATCAGATAAGTCAGAAAATTAAGTTACTATTAAGTTAAAGAATTAGTACAAGATGTTGTCGAAACAGATTATAAAGCTACTAGAGGCTCAGGTCAAAGTAGCTAGTGAAGTAAAGACGATAGAAGTTGGTTTATTGACCAGCGACGTAATCCGTAGGCTAAGAGAGCTAAAAGAACATAGCGACAAAAATAATTCTGAGCTAATAGTTTGTGGGAGTAGTCGATCATGACTACTTCAAGAAAAAGCAGTTTCAACCAATTTTAAAAAACATAGACGACATAGAGAAAAGTTATGTCAAAGCAAATTCTGCAGAAACTGCAAGAATACAGGGTGAGACTGGAACCTTGAAGAGAGACTTAGAGCCAAAAGTTGACCAAAGTCTTCAAGAAGTAGTTGAGGGTTTTGGCAGATTAGAAGAAGATCTAAAAAATAATTTAAAACAAGCTCAAAAGGAGTTAGATCAGGCTGGCTGGTGCGAGTGCCAAATAAGAAAAGAGAGATTAGAATACCTTAGGAAAAAACTCTATAAAAATGTTGAGGAGTATTATAAAAGGTATGAATTAAATCTCAAATTCGACGATGAGGTCGCCGATTTGGAATTTGAGTTTCGTGTTTTCACAATTATTTGGGAATTGCTGACCAAGCGGTATAAAAATAAACGGAAAATATTTTCGGATCAGCTGAATCGTTTGCTAGATTTACCAATGCTAGACAACGATTCAGCAAAACAAATTAAGATGTTTTCGGACTCAATAAATGAGGCGATTCATCTTATCAAATTAAAGTCACAATTAACAGAAGATAAAATTCAATAAAAATTCCTTACAATTATATAAAAGTCATATAAAAAAGACTAAAGAAATTCAAAGGTTGCCCGATTTAATGGAATTTCTAGAACAACGGTCATGTGGGTTGGACCAAGAGTCCAAAAAGACATCTTCGATATTATAGTGAAATGGCGAAAGTGGCCATATGTAGTGTCTGGGGACATTGAAATGTACCGGCAAATTAAATTTGATGAAGAAGATCAACATTATTTACATATATGTAATCTGGAGAGACGCTCCAAATTAAAAATTAAAAGAATATAAACTTACAACCGTTACGTACGGTACAGCTTCATCACCCTACTTAGCTAATAGAGTGCTTGTTGCAATAGCTGATAATTGCAAAAATAAAGCAATTAAAGAAATCATAAAAAATGATTTTAATATGGACGACCTGATGACAGGTGCCGATTCCATATTAGATGCCAAAAAGCATGTAAAGGAAGTTACCCAGGAGTTCGATAAGGTTGGGTTTAACTTAAGAAAGTGGATAACAAATATCCCAAAAAAATTGTTGAGGGCGTTAGAGATAACGAAGAAAATAAAGTATTAACCATTGAGGAGAATGAATCCGTCAAAACATTAGGACTTCAATGGGAGTTAGAGACGAGTTTAGATTCAATTTCCATTATGGACCTATTAAGAAAACTAACAAGAGAATAGTTGTATCCACCTTAGCTAAAATGTACGACCCCTTAGGTTGGTTGTCCCCAGTTACAATTGTCGGGAAATTGTTTATGCAAAAAATTTGTTTTACGGAAAACTATTCCAAAATTAGAACTTTGTGCTGCTCATCTTCTAACGAAATTGATGCAACGAGTAAAAATAGCGGTTGGAAGTGATGCAGAAAGTTACGCTTGGAGTGATTCTACGATCACTCTAGCCTGGATAAAAAACGGAGACAATAAAGACAAGTTTATTAGACGTCGAACGGACGAAATTAGAAAAGTTAAAGAAATTAAATGGAGACATGTCAAGTCTGAAGACAATCCAGCAGATGTAGCGTCAAGGGGAATTAGTGCAGATAAGCTGAAAGATTTTGAAATTTGGTGGAAGGGTCCGCAATGGTTGGTAAAATCTAGGGAAGATTGGCCAAAAGAGGAAATTTTAGAAAAAAGAGTTGTTGGCACAACGTTTATAATCGATAAAGCTAACATAATTAAAGAGTTATTGAACAAATTCTCGTGTATGCATAAACTAGAAAGAGTAATTGCATATGTATTAAGGTTTATTCAAATCAAAACCAAAAATAAAAAATGTTCACCACATTTGACGGTCAATGAGATTAAGATCGCCAAAATACTAGTATTGAAAAAACAACAAGCTATAGCCTCATTAATAAAAAAGAAATAGAAACAAAAAGTAAGATATTAGGCTTAAATCCATTTTTAGATAAAGATTGATTACTGCGGGTTGGAGGTAGATTACAAAACTACAACGCAGAATTTGAGGTTAAACATCCCTTGATTTTAAATGTGTCACTTGACGTCCTTAATTATCAATAATGCACATAAAGATACATTGCACGGTGGAATTAATCTGATGCGTAATTATATCCAGCGACAGTATTGGATATTTGGGCTTAAAAACTGTTTGAAGCAAAAGCTTAAAGAGTGTGTTACCTGTGCTAGGTATAGGCAGAACAAATTATGGGAGCCTGCCGAAACATAGAGCAACCATGTCGCACCCCTTTTCAAATACAGGGGTAGACTAGACTTCGCCGGACTTTACCATATCCGGTGCTCTAGAAACCGTGGACAAAAATCTTATAAGGGATATATTGCCGTGTTCGTGTGCATGGCGACGAAAGCTATTCATTTGGAAGTCGTCAGTGATCTAACTTCAGACGCCTTTCTGGCTGCACTTAGAAGATTTTTTTCAAAAAGAGGAAAATGTGCAAAAACGAAGAATATCAGAGAGCCCTTAAGGACAATATAAAAGTGGTTCTAATATTAGAAATTTATTATTTATTATTGGAAGGCCAATATGTGGCCCCATAGAAACAATATCAGATGAAAGAATTGGAAATCTGAATAGATGGAAATGAATTCAAAAAAATGAAAAGAGATTTTTGGATTAAATGGAAAAATTATTATTACACACTCTGCAACAAAGAAATAAATGGAAAAAAGGAATGCAGAATATTAAAAAAGGACAGATAGTATTAATTAAAGATGAAAACTGTCATCCAGCTAGATGGCCTTTGGGGAAGATAGAAGAAATACATAAAGGTAGGGACGATAGAGTCAGAGTAGTCACTATTAAACATCAAGACGGGTAAATTAAAAGACCTATCACTAAAATTTGTCCATTAGCTGGAATTAAGTCTGAAGAAAAGGACTCAGAAAAGCCTCCAATGGAAACCAGAAATACTCGGCACACCTCGAATACCCAAGCTAGGTCTCATGGCAGTAATGTTAATGCTTATGTTATTTTGCCAAGCATCAAATGCAAAAATAGCGGCCAGAAGCAAAAAGAAGTGGTCAATTGAAAAAATGAACAGTTCCGCGTCAATATATTTGGACTCGATGGGAGACGTAGAAATAATAGCATCATCTTGGGATCTGATTGTCTATTATAATATGGACCCATATTTTCAAATGATAAGAAAGGGGAAAGAATTAGTTGGGAAAATGAGAATTGTGTGCGGTAAACTTTACACCTTTGAAGAACAATGCAATAATGTTTTATATAACACTGACAGACAAATTGCAGATCTAGAGGAAAATAATAAATTGTTTATGGCTCAGGATAACAAAAGAAAGAAACGAGCACCATTTGAGTTTAGGGGGTTTCTTTATCATATATTATTCGGAATAATGGACGCCGAAGATAGGGAAACTTTGGAAGGAAATATGAAAAATGTATTAGAAAACCAACATTATCTAGACGATTTAATTAAAAGACAAACGTCAGTGGTAGAGTCAATAGTAAATATTCTCAAAAGAACTACTGAAGAAATAAATGTCAACTTTAGAAGTATGAGCACCAGAGTAGAGAACATAACGGAGGCTTTAAAAGAATGTTACTATGTATACAAAGAATCTATTAACTTCTTTATGGTAACAAAGCAACTAGGTTCAATGATTGATGAGTGCGATAAAATCCAAGCAGGAGTAATAAGCCTGCTGATAGATATTAATCATAGTAGACTAAATCCAAATATCTTAAAACCGATGCAGCTAAAAGCAGAAATAACAAAAATAAAGAATCGTTTATTAGAAACACTAGTTCTTCCAGGAAAAAGAACAGGGACGGAACTGAAGAAAATTTACAGCCTATTTACCGCAAAAGGAATTTTTGTAGATAACAAGTTAATTTTAAATGTGAAGATCCCACTGTTTGGTAGACACCCATCCCATTTGTTTAGGATTATTCCAATGCCATTGGAGCATAAAAGGGGTAGATTTGAGCTCCAGGTACTTAGTATACAATTTCGAAATTGATTCCTATCATTCGATGACTGAAGCTACTTTGAACAAATGCCAAAAATGGCAAACGAATAAAAGAGTATGTGAAAGTAATTGGCCTTGGAGTAGCGCCAATGATAATGCTTGTGAGATAACTCCGTTCAAACCCAATAGTCATTCAACTTGCGTCTATAAAAGAATCCCAGAGACAGGGTAATTTTGAGTCGAATTAGAAAAGAAAGGTAGTTGGCTCTTCAAAGTTCCAGTAAACACCAATGCCAGAATTCAATGCATTAATTCAAATCAAGAAATAATTGATCTACCTCAACAAGGAATTTTTACTATAATGAATGGTTACACTGTGAGAACAGATGATAAAATATTAATACCTCATCACAGTATTCATTCAGAAAACTATGAGGCAATTTCATCCTCTTATATAAGTTATATAAGTAAAATACCTAAAATTGTTTGGAATCCAATATCTGTACCGTTAATTAACCATACGAATGAAATTAATAAATTACAAAACGAATTAACATTGTTAAAAGAAGGTCATCATGAATTGAAAGGACTTAAGTTCCACTATGTGTCTGGACATGCAGCCTTGATTATCGGAATAATAATTATGTTAATATTAATAATATATACCATAAGAAGAATTAAGGTAGCGCGACGACTGCAAGCAATAGCACTTCCCTATTCATTGTAATATACTTTAAGAAATTCATCGAGAAAACAAAAAAAAATGTACAAATAAAAATAAAAACTAAACCATGCCACTTCTGGCCCTTTGCAGAATGCTCAAACATGAACACATTATCGTACTTAAAGAATAAGAGTCTTTACACATTCACGGAGATAAACACAAAACCAATCTATTCTAAGTAAAGACATACATAAAATATAGAGTTTATGACTGTTAGGGTGCGATCTGTCAACTCATTAACAAACACGACATCCCAAAGTCAAGTGCAGTACCAATTAAGACCCTAATTTAGTCCAAAAATACTGATGCTTGCATGCAATCAGTTGGTCACTCACAGCAGCGTTGCAGCCGATCCGTGGGTCTAGCGATAAGAATAGAACACAAAATTGTCCCCATCCCACATTGTAAAATTACATAGAAGGCCCGACGTTGATGAAATAAAAGCAGATTGAATTTACAACTCAACTCACAAGTGTCTAGATTTTTCTTTAAAAGTCTAAACAACCCCCCACCCCTACACATTACATACCCACATCCCAACACCCACACTCTTCTCACACCGGGCCGGACTAAGTGTGTTATTCGACCAGTGCCGAGAGTCAGCCTGGCTGGGGGCCCGGTATAAAAACTAGCCCAGTCGTTAACGGAGAGCTCAGGGATTTGGCCGCCCCCTGTTCTAATGATGCCTTATCTGGGCAACGTGAATCTCTGCCCGGACGGACCGCCCTTTCTTTGCAAATCGTGGGATCAAATATGGAAAACAAACAAAATAACAACAAAAACAAAAACGAGTCTGGCGCTTCCCAACTCCCAACTGGGAGTAATCCCATACAGGGAAAGACATCGGCCCAAAGGCCTGGCCTGACCCGCGATAAAGTAGGTAAAACCTGCGCGGTGGAAGACGCTAGGGCGAACCTTAAGGAGTCCCTTCCCCTTTCAAGGGTGGGTGGCAAATCGCTTTCTAAAGGTGAGTTGCCGAGAGGAGGAGTGCTGGCAACATACTCCGTCGTCAAAACGCGAGCATGATGTCCAGCCCGACCGACCAGTGGCGGAAAAAGGTCGAATGGGCATCAAAGGTGCTGCCCAACTTCGGCAAAGAGGCATCGAAGAGGGTTGCCCAGCCGAAGACGACAGCCCCGCAACCGAAAAGGCAGCGCTCACAGGAGAGTCCTGGACCGGCTCCAAAGCGCTCCAGACTGCTGCCGAATATGTCGTTCGCGCAGATCGCCAAGGAGGGGACGCTGATCGGCGTCCTGGACAAAGGCAGCGCGGACTCCAAGATTCCCAGGAACCAGTGGAAGTGGGTGGAAGCGGCACTGGTCGACCGCTGCTTCGAGCTGCTGGATAAGCAACCCGGCCCCCCACAGTCTGTAAAGACATGGGGTGGTACCAGGGCTGCATCAAGATAATAGCCTGCGAAGACGAGCGCTCCGTCCAGCTGTATAAAGCAGCGGTTGCGCGAGTCGGAGAAGTCTACCCAGGGGCGAAGCTCGTCGCAGTCGACTGGAGCGAGGTGCTTAGTAGGCCTAGGGCGAGGGTTTGGGTGCCCGCCTCCATAAGGGAGCCGGATCGCATCCTCAAAATGCTGCAGCGATGCAATCCGGAGCTACCCACCTCCGATTAGAGGGTAGTCAAGGTTGAGGCGACACAAGGTCCTATGAACCAGGCGGTGCTCGTCCTCAACAAGGAGTCTTTAGCCCCAATTGAGGCTAAAACGAAGAATTAAGCTTTGGCTTCAGTGCGGTGAGCATCAAGGTGTACAAGTCGGATGCAGCGGCCGAGGCACGTCCTGTCGACAACCCAGTCGAACAGGACGTTGCCTCGGAGATCGAAGCACCCGATGACGACTTGGACCCAGCCAATGACGGCTACTGCTCCGATACGCCTCTAATGCGCGAGTTTGAGGCAATGTGTCGCGACACCATCGAGGACGACTCGGACGCCGACAACACAGTGGTGGAGAACTCTGTCGATGTCTCTAAGACTCCTACAGATAAATCTCCACCAATGTAAAGCAGCATCCGCTGCCCTTATACTACGCTTGGAAGCGAGCGGAGCAGATGTAGTCCTGATCCAAGAGCCATGGGTAGTAGGAGACAAGGTCTGTGGATTAGCGACGAAGGAGCACAGGCTTATTGTAGCTCAGAAAGAAGGTAAAATCCGTACCTGCATTCTTGCAAGGAAGTACTTAAATATCTTTCTGCTACATAACTTTAGCGATGGCGGCAACACAGCGGCAAGCCTTGAGCTACAAGGTTCTCACATAAGGCTGATGTCGTCCTACATGGTTCATGAGGAAAGCGAGCCTCCCGGTGATCTAGTTCGCAAGCTCACTAGAGATAGCGAAAGGTCGGATATAGGCCTTGTAATAGGCTGCGACGCCAACGCCTACCACAACCAAGGGGGGAGTTCGGATACAAATGTAAGGGGTGAGTCATTATTCAGCTTTATCCTAAACTCTAATCTTCTTATCTGCAATCGGGGCAATGATCCAACGCTTATAAATAAGAATAGACAAGAGGTAATTGACCTAACATTAGTGTCTCACAAACTGTCACTAAAGCATGCTACACGGCTTTCACGGCAGCATGCACCGCAAACAGACACAAGGGGAAAAAGAAACCCCCCTGGTGGTCAAAACATATAGATATCCTACGGAAAACCCGCAGGACCCTCTTCAACAGGGCCAAAAGCGCTAACGAGGAAGAACACTGGTCAGATTACAAAAATAGTCTGGCCATATACAAAAAAGAAATTAGACAGACATAAAGGGCCTCATGGCAAAAATTTTGTTCTGAAATCAAGGAAATGTCGGAGGCTGCTAGACTACGCAAGATCCTCTCCAAAACGGCCCCCTCGGTGGAATACCTAAAGAGAAGTGATGGTACGTGGACTAACTCCAGTGAGGAGTCCCTACACATTCTACTCGACACTCATTTTCCAGCGTGCTCCATCAATGGACCGACTCACTTCCCTAGTGAGGGTTCGGTCACCTCGATGGAGGTGGCTTTGGCTTCTCAAAAGGGAACATAAGCTGGGCAATAAACAGTTTCGATCCGTTCAAATCCCCTGGTCCGGACGAGATGATTCGGGCCCAATTACAAAAGGCCGGAGACACGGCCATCAACTGGCTGCAATGTAATTAAGAATATACTAGTAGTGGGGAGAATACCGCACGCTTGGCTCAAGGCAAAAATAGTCTTCATCCCTAAAGCAGGTAAGGCCTCGCACTCAACACCAAAGGGGGGGGGGGGCTGCAAAGCCGTGGCATACGCGGACGACGTGGCAATTATCTTCTCGGGAAAATACCCTCAAACACTCCGCGACTTAATGACCGCAAAGCTCGCGAGACTGTCAAGATGGCCAGAATCGCGAGGTCTTGGAGTTAATCCTTCAAAGACGGAACTTGTGCTATTCACAAGTAAATACAAGATTCCGTCTCTAAACTCCCCCATATTAAATGGATGCAGGCTCTCCTTTAGCGACAATGCCAGTTTCTTAGGGTTGTTAATTGACAAGAAGCTAAATTGGAACCTGAACATCAAAGACAGAGTGAAAAAGGCCACGATAGCCCTCTACACTTGCAAAAAAGCTATTGGCTTAAAATGGGGCATGAACCCAAGTATAGGATGGATGGATATATCTAGCTATGGTTAGACCAATAATACTTTATGGAGTTACAGTGTGGTGGCCGGCCTTATCAAAAAGGACGATCACCAGACAACTCGACAAAGTTCAACGAACAGCCGCACTTTGCATCAGCGGAGCTCTTCGCACCACTCCAAATGATACGCTTGATGCCATTCTATGCCTCCAAAGCCTTGCCCTTGCTGGAAAAAAAAGGGCAGAGATGGCAGCAATACGTCTGAGGGACTCCGACCAATGGGCACCTCAGCACACAGGTCACTCCTCAATATTAAACAGCAGTTCCGTCCCCATTAAAACGGACTACTGTGTCCCAAGGGAATACACAGACACCCTTTTCGATGCAATTATCCCTCACAGAGACGAGTGGAGTGTGGGACCCCCAGGCCCAGAAGGGGCCTTAAACATCTTCACAGATGAAGATTGTCAAAGCTGAACAATAGGGTTGGAGGAGGAATATACTCCGAACAGCTAAATATTAGGCACTCCTTTAGGCTCCCTGATCACTGCAGCGTCTTTCAGTACCACGTTGTCGAATAACTCGGCAAACATGGCCAACCACAGATAGGCAGCTCACCTCTGAGCTATGCAAGCTCGGCAGACGAAGGTGCAGCGCAGTCATACGCTCCCTAACGGGACACTGGCTAATAGGTACCCACGCTAATAGACTGGGCGCCCCATACAATGATTATTACCGTAGCTGCAGAGACGAGGAAGAGGAGGAAACGGTCCAGCTCTCAGCAGAAGAAGGCTACAACACTTGGGCTCGCCCTTCATAGCATACATTTCGGAAATGTCCACAATATGTCCCAGAAAGATAGCAAACTTCTTAAGAGCTGTAGGCTGGGATAACTGCTGACATGAGATCTCACGACGCGGAAACAGGGGAGATTCCTTGCGGTACTACAACTGGCCGAAACCGGCCTAAGTGTGTCCCAGTGAGCCTGGCAGCCGCTATCAACTAACCTAACCTAACCTATATCGTTTTTATTATTATTTTTTAAACTTGTGAAGTTTGATATAGTTGATAAAACAACTATAAATATAAAGTTTGATATCGATTTTATTATTATTTATGAAACTTATGAAGTTTGATATAGTTGATAATACCACTATAGATATGAAGTTTGATATCGTTTTTATTATTATTTTTTAAACTTATGAAGTTTGATATAGTTGAAAAAAACAACTCTAAATAGGAGTTTTTAAGATGGCAAGCTTTTGTTTACTCCTATTTTTTGTGCAGAATATTGAAAAAGAATTTTTTCGACTTTAAAAATGTTTATTTACACCGGCGGGTAGCAATTGAAAAAATGAACAGTTCCGCGTCAATATATTTGGACTCGATGGGAGACGTAGAAATAATAGCATCATCTTGGGATCTGATTGTCTATTATAATATGGACCCATATTTTCAAATGATAAGAAAGGGGAAAGAATTAGTTGGGAAAATGAGAATTGTGTGCGGTAAACTTTACACCTTTGAAGAACAATGCAATAATGTTTTATATAACACTGACAGACAAATTGCAGATCTAGAGGAAAATAATAAATTGTTTATGGCTCAGGATAACAAAAGAAAGAAACGAGCACCATTTGAGTTTAGGGGGTTTCTTTATCATATATTATTCGGAATAATGGACGCCGAAGATAGGGAAACTTTGGAAGGAAATATGAAAAATGTATTAGAAAACCAACATTATCTAGACGATTTAATTAAAAGACAAACGTCAGTGGTAGAGTCAACAGTAAATATTCTCAAAAGAACTACTGAAGAAATAAATGTCAACTTTAGAAGTATGAGCACCAGAGTAGAGAACATAACGGAGGCTTTAAAAGAATGTTACTATGTATACAAAGAATCTATTAACTTCTTTATGGTAACAAAGCAACTAGGTTCAATGATTGATGAGTGCGATAAAATCCAAGCAGGAGTAATAAGCCTGCTGATAGATATTAATCATAGTAGACTAAATCCAAATATCTTAAAACCGATGCAGCTAAAAGCAGAAATAACAAAAATAAAGAATCGTTTATTAGAAACACTAGTTCTTCCAGGAAAAAGAACAGGGACGGAACTGAAGAAAATTTACAGCCTATTTACCGCAAAAGGAATTTTTGTAGATAACAAGTTAATTTTAAATGTGAAGATCCCACTGTTTGGTAGACACCCATCCCATTTGTTTAGGATTATTCCAATGCCATTGGAGCATAAAAGGGGTAGATTTGAGCTCCAGGTACTTAGTATACAATTTCGAAATTGATTCCTATCATTCGATGACTGAAGCTACTTTGAACAAATGCCAAAAATGGCAAACGAATAAAAGAGTATGTGAAAGTAATTGGCCTTGGAGTAGCGCCAATGATAATGCTTGTGAGATAACTCCGTTCAAACCCAATAGTCATTCAACTTGCGTCTATAAAAGAATCCCAGAGACAGGGTAATTTTGAGTCGAATTAGAAAAGAAAGGTAGTTGGCTCTTCAAAGTTCCAGTAAACACCAATGCCAGAATTCAATGCATTAATTCAAATCAAGAAATAATTGATCTACCTCAACAAGGAATTTTTACTATAATGAATGGTTACACTGTGAGAACAGATGATAAAATATTAATACCTCATCACAGTATTCATTCAGAAAACTATGAGGCAATTTCATCCTCTTATATAAGTTATATAAGTAAAATACCGAAAATTGTTTGGAATCCAATATCTGTACCGTTAATTAACCATACGAATGAAATTAATAAATTACAAAACGAATTAACATTGTTAAAAGAAGGTCATCATGAATTGAAAGGACTTAAGTTCCACTATGTGTCTGGACATGCAGCCTTGATTATCGGAATAATAATTATGTTAATATTAATAATATATACCATAAGAAGAATTAAGGTAGCGCGACGACTGCAAGCAATAGCACTTCCCTATTCATTGTAATATACTTTAAGAAATTCATCGAGAAAACAAAAAAAAATGTACAAATAAAAATAAAAACTAAACCATGCCACTTCTGGCCCTTTGCAGAATGCTCAAACATGAACACATTATCGTACTTAAAGAATAAGAGTCTTTACACATTCACGGAGATAAACACAAAACCAATCTATTCTAAGTAAAGACATACATAAAATATAGAGTTTATGACTGTTAGGGTGCGATCTGTCAACTCATTAACAAACACGACATCCAAAAGTCAAGTGCAGTAAGCAATTAAGACCCTAATTTAGTCCAAAAATACTGATGCTTGCATGCAATCAGTTGGTCACTCACAGCAGCGTTGCAGCCGATCCGTGGGTCTAGCGATAAGAATAGAACACAAAATTGTCCCCATCCCACATTGTAAAATTACATAGAAGGCCCGACGTTGATGAAATAAAAGCAGATTGAATTTACAACTCAACTCACAAGTGTCTAGATTTTTCTTTAAAAGTCTAAACAACCCCCCACCCCTACACATTACATACCCACATCCCAACACCCACACTCTTCTCACACCGGGCCGGACTAAGTGTGTTATTCGACCAGTGCCGAGAGTCAGCCTGGCTGGGGGCCCGGTATAAAAACTAGCCCAGTCGTTAACGGAGAGCTCAGGGATTTGGCAGCCCCCTGTTCTAATGATGCCTTATCTGGGCAACGTGAATCTCTGCCCGGACGGACCGCCCTTTCTTTGCAAATCGTGGGATCAAATATGGAAAACAAACAAAATAACAACAAAAACAAAAACGAGTCTGGCGCTTCCCAACTCCCAACTGGGAGTAATCCCATACAGGGAAAGACATCGGCCCAAAGGCCTGGCCTGACCCGCGATAAAGTAGGTAAAACCTGCGCGGTGGAAGACGCTAGGGCGAACCTTAAGGAGTCCCTTCCCCTTTCAAGGGTGGGTGGCAAATCGCTTTCTAAAGGTGAGTTGCCGAGAGGAGGAGTGCTGGCAACATACTCCGTCGTCAAAACGCGAGCATGATGTCCAGCCCGACCGACCAGTGGCGGAAAAAGGTCGAATGGGCATCAAAGGTGCTGCCCAACTTCGGCAAAGAGGCATCGAAGAGGGTTGCCCAGCCGAAGACGACAGCCCCGCAACCGAAAAGGCAGCGCTCACAGGAGAGTCCTGGACCGGCTCCAAAGCGCTCCAGACTGCTGCCGAATATGTCGTTCGCGCAGATCGCCAAGGAGGGGACGCTGATCGGCGTCCTGGACAAAGGCAGCGCGGACTCCAAGATTCCCAGGAACCAGTGGAAGTGGGTGGAAGCGGCACTGGTCGACCGCTGCTTCGAGCTGCTGGATAAGCAACCCGGCCCCCCACAGTCTGTAAAGACATGGGGTGGTACCAGGGCTGCATCAAGATAATAGCCTGCGAAGACGAGCGCTCCGTCCAGCTGTATAAAGCAGCGGTTGCGCGAGTCGGAGAAGTCTACCCAGGGGCGAAGCTCGTCGCAGTCGACTGGAGCGAGGTGCTTAGTAGGCCTAGGGCGAGGGTTTGGGTGCCCGCCTCCATAAGGGAGCCGGATCGCATCCTCAAAATGCTGCAGCGATGCAATCCGGAGCTACCCACCTCCGATTAGAGGGTAGTCAAGGTTGAGGCGACACAAGGTCCTATGAACCAGGCGGTGCTCGTCCTCAACAAGGAGTCTTTAGCCCCAATTGAGGCTAAAACGAAGAATTAAGCTTTGGCTTCAGTGCGGTGAGCATCAAGGTGTACAAGTCGGATGCAGCGGCCGAGGCACGTCCTGTCGACAACCCAGTCGAACAGGACGTTGCCTCGGAGATCGAAGCACCCGATGACGACTTGGACCCAGCCAATGACGGCTACTGCTCCGATACGCCTCTAATGCGCGAGTTTGAGGCAATGTGTCGCGACACCATCGAGGACGACTCGGACGCCGACAACACAGTGGTGGAGAACTCTGTCGATGTCTCTAAGACTCCTACAGATAAATCTCCACCAATGTAAAGCAGCATCCGCTGCCCTTATACTCCGCTTGGAAGCGAGCGGAGCAGATGTAGTCCTGATCCAAGAGCCATGGGTAGTAGGAGACAAGGTCTGTGGATTAGCGACGAAGGAGCACAGGCTTATTGTAGCTCAGAAAGAAGGTAAAATCCGTACCTGCATTCTTGCAAGGAAGTACTTAAATATCTTTCTGCTACATAACTTTAGCGATGGCGGCAACACAGCGGCAAGCCTTGAGCTACAAGGTTCTCACATAAGGCTGATGTCGTCCTACATGGTTCATGAGGAAAGCGAGCCTCCCGGTGATCTAGTTCGCAAGCTCACTAGAGATAGCGAAAGGTCGGATATAGGCCTTGTAATAGGCTGCGACGCCAACGCCTACCACAACCAAGGGGGGAGTTCGGATACAAATGTAAGGGGTGAGTCATTATTCAGCTTTATCCTAAACTCTAATCTTCTTATCTGCAATCGGGGCAATGATCCAACGCTTATAAATAAGAATAGACAAGAGGTAATTGACCTAACATTAGTGTCTCACAAACTGTCACTAAAGCATGCTACACGGCTTTCACGGCAGCATGCACCGCAAACAGACACAAGGGGAAAAAGAAACCCCCCTGGTGGTCAAAACATATAGATATCCTACGGAAAACCCGCAGGACCCTCTTCAACAGGGCCAAAAGCGCTAACGAGGAAGAACACTGGTCAGATTACAAAAATAGTCTGGCCATATACAAAAAAGAAATTAGACAGACATAAAGGGCCTCATGGCAAAAATTTTGTTCTGAAATCAAGGAAATGTCGGAGGCTGCTAGACTACGCAAGATCCTCTCCAAAACGGCCCCCTCGGTGGAATACCTAAAGAGAAGTGATGGTACGTGGACTAACTCCAGTGAGGAGTCCCTACACATTCTACTCGACACTCATTTTCCAGCGTGCTCCATCAATGGACCGACTCACTTCCCTAGTGAGGGTTCGGTCACCTCGATGGAGGTGGCTTTGGCTTCTCAAAAGGGAACATAAGCTGGGCAATAAACAGTTTCGATCCGTTCAAATCCCCTGGTCCGGACGAGATGATTCGGGCCCAATTACAAAAGGCCGGAGACACGGCCATCAACTGGCTGCAATGTAATTAAGAATATACTAGTAGTGGGGAGAATACCGCACGCTTGGCTCAAGGCAAAAATAGTCTTCATCCCTAAAGCAGGTAAGGCCTCGCACTCAACACCAAAGGGGGGGGGGGGGCTGCAAAGCCGTGGCATACGCGGACGACGTGGCAATTATCTTCTCGGGAAAATACCCTCAAACACTCCGCGACTTAATGACCGCAAAGCTCGCGAGACTGTCAAGATGGCCAGAATCGCGAGGTCTTGGAGTTAATCCTTCAAAGACGGAACTTGTGCTATTCACAAGTAAATACAAGATTCCGTCTCTAAGCTCCCCCATATTAAATGGATGCAGGCTCTCCTTTAGCGACAATGCCAGTTTCTTAGGGTTGTTAATTGACAAGAAGCTAAATTGGAACCTGAACATCAAAGACAGAGTGAAAAAGGCCACGATAGCCCTCTACACTTGCAAAAAAGCTATTGGCTTAAAATGGGGCATGAACCCAAGTATAGGATGGATGGATATATCTAGCTATGGTTAGACCAATAATACTTTATGGAGTTACAGTGTGGTGGCCGGCCTTATCAAAAAGGACGATCACCAGACAACTCGACAAAGTTCAACGAACAGCCGCACTTTGCATCAGCGGAGCTCTTCGCACCACTCCAAATGATACGCTTGATGCCATTCTATGCCTCCAAAGCCTTGCCCTTGCTGGAAAAAAAAGGGCAGAGATGGCAGCAATACGTCTGAGGGACTCCGACCAATGGGCACCTCAGCACACAGGTCACTCCTCAATATTAAACAGCAGTTCCGTCCCCATTAAAACGGACTACTGTGTCCCAAGGGAATACACAGACACCCTTTTCGATGCAATTATCCCTCACAGAGACGAGTGGAGTGTGGGACCCCCAGGCCCAGAAGGGGCCTTAAACATCTTCACAGATGAAGATTGTCAAAGCTGAACAATAGGGTTGGAGGAGGAATATACTCCGAACAGCTAAATATTAGGCACTCCTTTAGGCTCCCTGATCACTGCAGCGTCTTTCAGTACCACGTTGTCGAATAACTCGGCAAACATGGCCAACCACAGATAGGCAGCTCACCTCTGAGCTATGCAAGCTCGGCAGACGAAGGTGCAGCGCAGTCATACGCTCCCTAACGGGACACTGGCTAATAGGTACCCACGCTAATAGACTGGGCGCCCCATACAATGATTATTACCGTAGCTGCAGAGACGAGGAAGAGGAGGAAACGGTCCAGCTCTCAGCAGAAGAAGGCTACAACACTTGGGCTCGCCCTTCATAGCATACATTTCGGAAATGTCCACAATATGTCCCAGAAAGATAGCAAACTTCTTAAGAGCTGTAGGCTGGGATAACTGCTGACATGAGATCTCACGACGCGGAAACAGGGGAGATTCCTTGCGGTACTACAACTGGCCGAAACCGGCCTAAGTGTGTCCCAGTGAGCCTGGCAGCCGCTATCAACTAACCTAACCTAACCTATATCGTTTTTATTATTATTTTTTAAACTTGTGAAGTTTGATATAGTTGATAAAACAACTATAAATATAAAGTTTGATATCGATTTTATTATTATTTATGAAACTTATGAAGTTTGATATAGTTGATAATACCACTATAGATATGAAGTTTGATATCGTTTTTATTATTATTTTTTAAACTTATGAAGTTTGATATAGTTGAAAAAAACAACTCTAAATAGGAGTTTTTAAGATGGCAAGCTTTTGTTTACTCCTATTTTTTGTGCAGAATATTGAAAAAGAATTTTTTCGACTTTAAAAATGTTTATTTACACCGGCGGGTAGCGGAAGCCGATCGCTTGCTCTTTACCTGGCCACATAAACGTACACGAGATAAAATGCAACAAATGCGCAGAGAGATTAGCATAGTAATAAGCGTAACAGCGTTGGGAAAAAGAAAACTAGAGCCGAAGCGGCGGCTGCAAAGCGCTGCCAAACGTTCGCGTTGACAGTATATTGTTGATTAAAGGCCTGTATCCAGCACCGCGAAATTTTACTGAAAGGAAACTGCTTATTATTTCGGATGTGTGGAACTCAACTAATGTAGTGTGACCAAGAACCTTAAAAGTGATTTGCCACTCTCATGAATCAGCTGTGTTTTGTAAACAGTGCCAATTTTGAAAATTAAACTAAAATTAAAAAAAGGAAGAAAAGTAATTCTGACGATGAAGTGATTATGTTGGTAACGGCACATATTGTTGTAAGAAGAAGTACAGCACAGTTGGAGCACAAAATTATCAATATGCTCATTTTCCGTGATCCGCTAAAGACATGATATTGCCTCAACTGCTTTCAATAAAGCAATCCTCTCCTCACTTTAAACATTTACATATCTCTTTTTGGTTTTGCGCACAAATTTCACCCCCACCTTTCACTTTGACTTCAGTATATTATATCATATATTTTACTGGCACCCCTATCAGCTGTTCTCACAGTCCACATTCATGTGAATATCGATATTATCGATACAAATTCGTGGATCCCGTTTACGTTGCTGGATACTGACTCCAGGAAAACACAAACGAAAATTACTGGCCCCGGTTTTTTATATATGAAGTTTGGCAGTAATTTTTAGTTTCCGCGGTGCTGGCTTAACGCTTTACAAATCTTTTTTTTTTTTAAGTTTAGGTTATTATTCAACGGCTGGCCCGAACAAACTCCCCCCCGTTGGAAGCCAGTCTTTGAACAGACTCCTTGAGGGGCAGTAAACACAGCGGAGTAACAGCCCTAATGATTGTGCTTGATGCAGTCTTCAAATCAGCTACGCGGCACACTCATCCTTGCCCTTAACGACATCTAGCCGACCACTCTAGCCAGTGGCCAACGGGGCACTAGATAGGAGGCCTCGTGTGCATTTCTGATAGGTAAAAAAAGGCCCTCCATAATCCAGCATGAAGGTACCTTTCGTTATAATATATTATCAGCGCACAAGTTATGGGATATCGCTTGGGCAAATAAACTGTGATAAGCCGCTTGGTGGGCTTTGAATTTTTGTCCAGAGCAGACAAGGCAAAAAGCAGCTAATCTGAAGCAGGGTCCCATGTTTAGCCAATTTTTTTGGCTGTCATTTCCATCATGAAACCTTAAGAATTTCTCTCTGTCATCTTCAGGGGTTCCTTCAAGTACTTTCTGATGACTAGAGCACCATTGTCTAAGTTCGGAAGTTTGGTGCATCTTCTCCATGACCTCAGCGACAGAGCTACCGCCGGAAAGGAGATCATCCACATAAAACTCCTGTTGCAGAGCAGATCAGCCAAGGGGGTTGGAGCATGCAGGCTGAATAACAAGGCCTGTCATTAGCTGCAGAGCCATCGAACCAACACGAAGTTTTGTCGTCGTACTATCTTCCTTTAAGACACAGATATGAGGCAAGAGGGATTTCCAGAGACTACAAGAATCAGATGTGTCTTTGGACATATTCAAATCAACCTACTCCCTCTAAAAGGCGGAATACCGCTCCTTTAGTGTAGGATAACGATCCAACTTTCGCTCCAAATTGATGAATCGTCGATACGCCTGAGCACAAGTTCCCCTAAGCAATTAGATGATGGAAAACGTGAAAAGTGCGCTTCACAATCGAACTCTGCCTTTATATTCAGAACAGCGTCCACGCAATTCAGGACTTCTCAAAACATACGAAGAGTTTTTTTCAACCTTGAATCTAGGTTGGCTTCAGACTGCAGAGAATTTTGAGTTGGCAAGAGTGCCGAGCTTGCTACCTTTTATCCACCGCCAGATACGATCCACACAAGCCGGGTCTTCTGCAGAAGAGGCAGGCCATCGATAAGTTTGATTCGCCCTACGCAATGGAGATTATAAAAAATGCTCGCACAAATCAGGAGATATACTCGCTGAGAGTTTGAAAATTCATGATCGGCAAGCTATTGGATGAAATATTCCAATCGGATCATGGTGATCGTAGGAATGATGAAAGCAGCAAGCGTAGTTGTGTAGCAAATAGTGCGGTACGGTAGACCCTCAGTAGGGCCAAAGACAAATGCAGACGATTGAGTTATCCTAAGCTGAGGCTGCTGGACGAGCATGAATATGATCAGATAAAGTTGTGATCCTGAATTTAGTTTGGAACAAAATTCAACAAAATTCAGCTTTTCTTCTGCTATTGTCCAAAAAACCTTTTCCGATGGATTTAAAGATTTCAAATTTCTTAAAGAATTATGGTTGCTCTGTAAACTCTCTCTTGAGACCAAGAATCTTCTTAATGTGTGCCTGAAAAATAAGTGGTTTGTTATTAAAACGGTTATTAAGTATATCCAGTGGCACACGATAACTGGCTCTGGTATCCAAAGCTGCATCAGCGAGGCTAGAGCGAAGATGTTGGAACTTCTCGATTTCGCTGAGATCTGTATCCGCATCAATGTCCGATTTGAACATAGTCATAAAGTCCGAATATTCTAACCTACCTGCCGAAAGCTCAGAAAGTTGCTGTTTGTGGGCCATGACAATGGTAATTTGTTCAGAATAGTTTGATAGGATGGTGGATCGCCAGCAAATCTGCTTTCAATAATATGAACAACACTCATTCCCAATATCGTATTGCTTGAGAGCTTCCAGGCCTTTATGTTTTATGTCGATTTTATTACAAAAGATTCACCAAGCCTGTGCACTCGATTAAATACTGAACTTTACGCTTATAAAGACGCAGCCTGCTTTCAGTCATCAGAATATTTCCAGCCGTACCAGTAGTCAAGAAAAGTTGATGCGGCTGTTAAGTTAACGGTTAAGTTAAGTCGACGGTTAAGTTAACGGACTTTCAGACAACCGCAATCTCACTGAATTTGCACACTAAACTGTTTTTATACCCGGTACTCGAAGAGTATAATGGGTATATTAGATTTGTGGTGATAGTGGGTGTGTGTAACACCCAGAAGGAAGCGTTTCCTTCATGAGCGCTTAGATCTCAGAAAAAAGGAAGAAAATCTGTTGCATGTAGAATTTTTAAGATACGAGAAAACTAAAATAGAGAATGACCATATCTATCAGAGTGTTGAATCTGTATCAGATCGGCACATATTATAGCCACAATGAAGAAAACCAGAGAGTCATCGTTCTCTTTCGCTCTCTCTCACACGCCACCCCGTCTGCTTAACCGTTTGTCCAGATAAGCGTCCAGATCACATAGACTATACAAGTTAGAGCAACCAAACTTTTTATCCAAGCTCCTGCGATATTACTTCAATACAATTGCATTTTAAAATTTTGCCACGTCACCTTTCGCAAAAAATGAAATTCTGTGAAATCTACAATTAATAAGATACGGGAAAACCGAAAACGCATGATCATGGAGAATGCCCGTATCTACCAGATTGCCTTATCTGAATCAGGTTGGATCATTATTAAAGCCACACGGAACAAATTAAATTTCAGTGGCTACGCAACGACTTCTAAACGCTTACTCATTCTGTCTTTCTCTCGCACACACTTCCACGTTTATATGTAGAGATGTTCACTCATGAAAAAAATTATAATTTACAATTATTTGTAATAAAAGTAAAGTATCAAAAAAATTTTGGAATCCGTATGTCTGTAACATTAATTAACCATTCGCAAGAAATTGATAGTTTAAAAAACGAATTCAAATTAAGTTCCACTATATATCTGGACATGCAGCCTTGATTACATTACTCAACAAAATTCAACTTTTTTTTCTGCTGTCGCCCAAAATGACTTTTTCTGATAGATTTGGAGATTTCGAATTTTTTAATAATTATATTCAAAATTTCGGAAAAAAAAAATTAATAATGAAATTTGTATATGAAATCTTAATATCTTCCAGACGTTAAGCTGCAGCCTCAAAGTGTCTGGGCTGCAATTGTTAGCTTTTCGGAACTGAAAAATTCAATACAATCAATTATAAGAAATTAAAGTTATTAAAAAAAGGAACAATACCTCTAAAAAAAATACATTTTTTTAAATTAAAAAAAAAAAAACTAAACATAAAAACCTTAATTTTTAAAAAAAATTTAAATCTCAACATCTATCAGAAAAAGTAATTTTCGACCACAGCAGAAATGTCATGTTGACTAGTGTTATCGGAATAATAATTATAATAATATAAACAATGATTTATTAATGCCATAAGAAGAATTAAGGTAGCTCCAAGACTGCAAACAATAGCACCTCCCTACCCATTGTTATATACTTTAAGAAAATCATCGGTAAAGAACAAATTTACAAATAAAAACAAAACGCCACTTCTGGCCCTTTGTAGAATGTTCGAAAATGAACAAATTATTGTATTTAAAGAACAAATTTACAAATTCACGGAGATAAGCACAAAACCAATCTATTCTAAGTTAAATACATACATAAAGTATAGAATTTATGACTGCTAGGGTGCGAGCGGAACAATGATCTGTCATTAACATTAATGATCTCATTAACAAATACGACATCCCAAAGTCAAGTGCAGTAAGTAATTTAGTCCAAAAATACTGATGATTGCATGTAATCAGTTGGCCAATCGCAGTACCGATGCACCCGTTCCGTGGGTCTAGCGATAAGAATAGAATACCAAATTGTCCCCATCCCTCATTGTAAAATTACATTTAAAGCCCGACGTTGCTGAAATAAAGTTAGTATGAATTCAACTCTGCTCACAAGTGTCTAGACTTTTCTTTTACGGTCTAAGCAAGAGATGTAGAAATGTAGAGAAGGCAGATGTAAAAAAAATAAGTAAAAAAAATGGAAACAGATAACATCTAATATTCAAAAATCTGCCAAAGGGTTCGATTTAATTATTTGCATTTTTTTGGGGGAAAAATTCAATCTGACTGAGTACCGTATATAAAGTAGAGCCTTGCGTGGCTCACAACTTTCTACCTAGTTTATCGTGTAGTAGTTAAACTACACAGCAACGAATGTATTTATTAACACTTACCGTTTGTTACCTTCAAAGTCTTCTAACTCTACTCTAAGGGTGTACTCCTCATTGTTTGTCAACATATAAATATTTTCATTTCCCAACCAAAACTCCTTCGCTGGTTCACCAAATCCATTTTTGTAATCTGCCCAATCTCGATTAAAGTTTTCACGTGGCTCCCCAAAGTCATCACGTCTTTGAATTACCTAAAATTTAAAAAATCATTAGATAGACTTTTTGATTAAAAATATTAAGAGACGGATATTTTTACCGTCCAGCCTCCATCGGAAATGTCCTGTTCACAGTAAACTTTTAAAAACCAATATGTTGTGCCTCGAATTTGTAGGTAAAAAACTCCAGAATTTTTCATGCCGGCATTCAACAAGTCCACACAGGAGAATCCCTATAATAAAAAAGTTCGATATGCTTTTATAAATAAACGAAGTTTTCAAATTAAAATTTAATATTTTTTTGCCGAAAAAGTCGAAATAAAATGTACTGTACTGTATTTTTGTTTCAATATAGGTATATTCATTTGGCGTCATATGTATCTATGTATTATAAAAATCGATGTATACATGGGTAAGGTGCAGCTGTTTGACAAAACCTTCTAAATTTCTTTAAAGTTTTTAAAGCCCCAAGCCTATCAAAAAAAGTTGGTTTGGTTGGTTCACAGCGGAAAAAAAAGTTTAATTTTGTTGCCTTGTGTCATATTCCAACATTGCAATGCATTGAAGTCTGATGTCAAGGTGATATGGTTCGTTTTGACTGATCCGTCAGAGCCATTGTATTCGTTTCTCTATGAAAAAACATCCAATCAAAATATTTCCTGGCGAATACATAAAAATATAGCGGATGCTTTAAAATGACGTCATCTGAAGCCGAAGATGTTGATCAACAATAACGTAAAGGTCAAAGTTACGATCACAAGAGTACATCCAATTGCGTCACGCCGCCGCTTTTGACAGAAACGCCGCAAACATCGGTTGTTTGAACATTCTACCAACTTTTTTTTTTAAATTGACTTGTAACAGTGTTATATCAGAGAAGTCTAGATACAAAGTTTCGTTGCTATATCTGTTATAGTCCCTAGACGAAAACCAAACGGACATACGGGCATAACTATGTATATCGACCCGTCAGTTGATGCTGATCAAAAATATATTTTCGAGTGGGTACATTTTTTTCTCGACCAAGCGTTTGGCGAAGAAACCATGGGTCTAAAATCAATATTGAGCTTTCGGTTTTTAAAAGTAAGTTCTTCGTATTATTGCAGTGAAGTCTTAACTTAAGTCTTGACTTAAGGCTTCAAGCTTATTAATAAACACATTAAACAACCCGAGATGACTGGAGAAAACATACTTTATAAATAAGAATTATAATTATAATAATAATAATTAATATTATAATAAATAATATTATAATTTGCTAGTCAAAAGCTTTTTAACATCAGTTTGACACTGTTTAAGGAAACCTGTAGATACATGTGTTATTAGAGACGGAGCGACGTTTCAGAAAGTGACAAGATCCCCAACACTAGAAAACAAATGAATCATAAGCTGTCAAAAGGAAATCACCTAAATTCCAGACTACTAGAATAAACAATTCGGTTCCCATAACCAAATTGAATCACAGATACACAAGTAAACAAATTCGGCTTCCACACTCCAATCGTATAAACAAGTGACCAGCCCAGACGTAAGATGATACAGATCACCAGCTGCAGTCAACCCTTTCATCAAAGCCGAAAATTCATTGATAACCATCCATCCATACGCTGGCCAACGCACCGAGAACAAAAGCCACGATCAGCCGAAGTGCAACCGAAGAAGAAAGCTGCAGCCGAAGATCAAAGCTTGGGACCAAAGCTCAAAAGCTTCCCAAGCGAGGCCTATTGGAAAATAGATCAAGATAGAATAATTAGTTCCGTTTGAGACTTTCAACATAAAAGTCAGGGATAACTCAAATAATCACCTTTGTAATAATTATAAGTTTAGATTAAATAAAATAATAATAATAATAATTATAAGTTTAGATTAAATAAAATATCTTTTTTTTTTTAATCTAAACTGTTAAATCGGATATTAAATTGGCGCAGTCGGTAGGATTCTGAAGTACCTAACGCGATAAATATTCAGGTAGTGATTCGTTAAGGATAATCTATACGACTAGATTATCCGGAATCATTGTAATCCCGGGATAGTGTTAGCAAGACAGAATCCGCATAAGAATCTATGTGCATTGTGCACAAGTGTTATAAATAGCAAACCAAGATCGACAATTCAAAGTGAATTCACGCTAAATAATAAAAACAACAATCAACGTTGAGATCACAACAAATAGTAAAAGTGAAGTGTTACAACAATCAACACCAAGATCACAACCAATATTATAAGTGAAACCTAACCAAAAGAACAACTAAGAAGTGCAAAATGGCCTTTCCTCCACCCATCCTGAGTGAAATCCATTTGAACCAAGCACTGTTGTCGATACGACAGGTGCCAGCGTATGACGGATCAGTGGAAAAACTGAGTTCCTTCATCAAGCGGATAGAATATATCCAGGAGCTGTATCCGACCGGAGAGGCTCGACAGCAGTGGATACTATTCGGAGCAAAAGAAGTTCAGCTAACGGGAGACGCGCAAATGACGTCACAAATGGCGCAGCCCAACACATGGATCGCATTGAGGACAGCATTAATTAATGAATACAAAAACCATACGCCATATGAAGAACTAATGAGACGACTCTACAACACCAACTACAACGGAAACCTACGTAAGTTCGTAGAAGAATTAGAGAATAAATCGTTAGTTATAAGCAATAAATTGATGCTGGATGTATGTAGATCCATCTAACAGAGTAGTCTACGCCAATGCATTACAGAACACAGTTTAAGAGGTAATCTCCCGGAAACTACCGGATAGATTATTTATGACACTAGCAAGAAAGGACATTACAACCATATTAAATTTAAAGAAAGCAGCTCAAGAAGAAGGGTTATGAAAATAAAACAGAAGAAAAGAACATATATAAAGCAAAAGCAACAGCAATCAAATCGCAGGAATACTGGAAATTATTGCCCAAATTATGCAAACACTAATAGTCAGCAACCATCTCAGAATTCGCAGAATCGAACAAATTCATTCAGAAATAATAATAGCACCCAAGAACTTTGCCAAGAATTTGCAAATTCATTGAGACAAGGGGAATCCCAGAACCCAATGAATTACCAAGCTCAGAATAACCAAGCTAGTGGCAGTAGGCCAAATCAACCAACTAAGAGAGCTAGGGAAAGCTAAAGCGGCCAGATAAAAATGGATGTAAATTTTCATCAGATAGCCTCGGAAGAAACCGAGGGGGATCCCATATAAAAATTACCTTAGGTTAGGTTAGGTTGCAGCGGCTGCCCGACTCACTGGGAGCCCAGCACACTTAGCCTGCAGCTTTTATGAAGTTAGCTATCTTTCTGGGACATATGGTGGACATTACCTTAAAAATTACCTTAAATAATAAACAATACAAATGTATTGTTGATTCGGCATCTTCCATTAATATAATGAAAGAAAATTTCTCGAATGAAAAAATAAATAAAGAAAACATAAAGGTCCATACAATAAACGGAACCGTTAATCTAACAACAAGCATAACAAGACCATCCAATAAAGTATGTCCGTCCGAACAAAAATTTTACATATTTGACTTTTCTGACAATTACGATATACTGCTAGGCCGAGAATACTTAGTGGCCAGTCAAGCAGTAATTAGTTACAAAGATAATACCGTGAAGTTAGGAGGAAGAACATTCCCAATTATTGCAAGCGGAGAAGTTATTGAAGCAAGTGAACGATGCATGTGACGATGTATCGTCAAAAAGGGACATGATCACCTCTGAATGTCCTGATCCATCTTCAGAGATGGAACAATACTTCACTTCCGCATTAGACAATGAATTAAGGGAAAGTAATGAGCTAAGATTAGATCATTTGAACAATGAAGAGAAAGAAAAGCTGAAGAAGGTATTATATGAGTATAACGACTTTCAGTACAGAGAAGGTGACAATTTTACTTTCACGAGTACTGTCAGGCACGCCATAAATACCCAGAATAAAGATCCGGTATACCGGAGGCCTTACAAATATGCTCAGATACATGATCAGGAAGTTAACAAACAAATAAAAGACATGATCAGACAAGGAATTATTCGAAAATCGAAATCGCCTTACTGTTCACCAATTTTCATGATCCCAAAAAAGATTGATGATTCAGGAAAGCAAAAATATCGACTCGTGGTAGATAATAGAGGTCTCAATGAGATCCCCATCACGGATAAATTCCCAACTCCTAGGATGGATGAAATACTAGACAAACTAGAGAAATGTCAGTATTTCATAACGATTGGTTTGGCAAAAGGGTTCCATCAAATTCCAATGGAACCCAATTCAATCACAAAAATGGTATTTTCCACTAAACATGGGCATTACGAATACACTCGGATGCCATTCGGGCTGATAAACGCAGCCGCAACTTTTCAAAGATGCATGAATAACCTATTAGAAGACCTGATCTTCACAGATTGTTTAGTATATTTAGATGACATAATAATTTTCTCCACATCACTGGATGAACACTTGTTATCTTTAAGAAAAGTATTCGGAAAGTTAAGGGACGCAAACCTAAAGTTGCAAATGGATAAGTGTGAATTCATGAAGAAGGAAACAGAATTCCTTGGTCATGTAGTCACACCAGATGGAATAATACCGAATCTAAACAAGATTTCAGCAATACTTAGGTTCCTCATACCTGAAACATCCAAGCAAATCAAATCATTCTTAGGACTATGTGGCTTCTATAGGAAATTCATTCCTAACTTCGCTAACATTGCAAAACCTATGTTGAGTGTCAGAGCCGAGAAGAAACGAGCCGTCATAGATCATAAAGAAGAGAAATATGTCGAGGCGTTTGAGAGGCTGAAAGTACTCATCACCTCAGACCCCATTCTCAGTTACCCAGATTTTAATAAAATGTTTTCTGTAACATCAGACGCTAGTAACATGGCAATAGTGCTGTTCTGTCTCAAGACCATAAACCAATATGTTATGCCAGCAGAACCCTAAACGAACATGAAGTAAATTACTCCGCCATCGAGAAAGAATTGTTAGCTATAGTTTGGGCGACTAAATATTTCAGATCATACCTATTCGGTAGAACATCCGAGATACTTAGTGACCATAAACCACTAGTATGGTTAAACAACTTAAGAGAACTAAACATGAAGCTGCAAAGCTGGAAAATAAAGCTAAACGAATTCGACTTCAAAATAAAGTACCTGCCAGGTAAGGAAAACTATGTAGCAGATGCGCTGTCAGGGGAAAAAATCAACGAGAACCTTCTTGGTGAGGTATCCGATAGTGCAGGCGCAACCATACATAGTGCGCAAGAAGATAATCAGAACAATATTCCAATTACCAAAAGACCTATTAACTATTACAACAGACAAATTGAGTTAGTAAAAGGAGAGGAAGATAAAGAAGACGCAACACACTACTTTCATAAGTTAATCATTAAAGTAACGTACAAAGAAATGACAAGCACATTAGCTAAAGAGCTAATCAAGAAATATGTATGCACATTTGACCCTAACAGGTATTTATGTATATTTATCCTCACCAAGGCTTAGGTATAAGGAATAAGGAATAAAACTGTCCACAACACTTACACCCCAAATAAATATGACCAGGTAGGATATATATCCGATATATATCAATTCCTAAGACTCGGTAAAACCAAAATTACAGGTCCTTTTCGTTTTTTGCAATCCCATTTTGGAAGTTGGACCAAAAACGTACCGGACGGTATTTTTTCAGGTTAAAGTCATTTTGGGTCGTTTTGGTCAAACGGTTATAACTTAGCCGTTTGATTTTATATTTTTATAAGCGATACCTTAAACGACGCGTAATTAATGTGTCTATCTAAAACCAAAAACAAAACCAGGCATTCATTTTTTTTTTTTTCGATTTTTCCTGTCAATTTTTTAAAGTCAAAATTTTGGGTAAAAAATACCGAAAAAAATGATGAAATTTCAATTTGAAAGCTTAATATCTGCCAGACGTTAAGTTTCTGCTACAAAGTGTCTGAGTCGGATTTAAAGCTGCATTTGTCAGCTTTTTTCAACTGCAATGTTCAGTACAACCAGTTGTATGAAATGTGAGTTATGTGAAAAATAGAAGCACTATCTGTGACAAAAAATACCAGATTTTTAAAAAATTCTTTAAAAAAAAACTACTCCATGAAAAAAAAAAGGTGTCCGACAAACAGGACACCTGCCGACATATTCATTTATGCAGGAACACCTGAATATAATACACAATTAAATAAAGAAAAACAAAACATTTAAAGAAACAAAACAAAAAGAAACAAAACAAAGAAAAACATTTAAATCAAAAACGTAATGATTACGAAATAGACACGAGATTTAGGCAATCCCCATTAGTAAAATCTAAAATAACGAATCCATTCAAAAAGACTGGAGAAATAACTAAACTTGATGAAAAGCATTTCGAGGAGAAAAATAGAGGCAGGAAAATTATACATTATAAATCAAAATTTAAAAAGAAAAAGAAAATTAATAAAAGTAAATACAATAATTGCAGAGAATCGGAGGATAGTAACGGGAATGTTGAACCGGAACCTGATTAGATCAATGATCATCATCATGTCCGCGATTCTATTTAGAAAAGGACAAAACGTCGAGATAAACCCAATAAAATCCCTGTATGGATATCTTATATTCAATACCGGAACCATAAACATACCAATTAATTATGAATATCACTATCTTACGATAAATATCACAAAAACTGAAGAAACATATGCGAACCTTTTAAAAAAGACAGACGATTTCAAAGAAATAATTCAAATACAGTACTTAGTAAACAAGCTCAATAGAGAAATAAACGGGCTTAAAATAGTCAAACGCAGTAAGAGAGGACTAATAAACATTGTTGGTACAGCATACAAATACTTTTTGGGAACATTAGACCAAGAAGATAAGAAAGAATTAGAGAACAAAATAGATAACCTATCTAAAAATAGTATCCAAAATAATGAGTTAAACCTAGTAATAGAAACAATAAACAAAGGACTTGAGGCCATAAACAAATTAAACGAAGAAAAAAATATAAATCAACAATTAGAGATAGAGATTGATATTTAAGCTCCAACACTTTACAGAATACATTGAGGATATAGAATTAGGTATGCAGCTATCTAGACTTGGTATATTCAATCCAAAATTATTAAAGCAAGACAATTTGAAAAATGTAAATTCTGAGAAAATGCTACATATTAAAACATCAACATGGCTAAAAGTAGATTCCAATGAAATATTAATAATTTCCAATATTCCAAACGACAGCATTAACATCCCAGTATACAAAATAATTCCCTATCCAGATGAGCAAAACAGAAACAGAACAGAACTTAACAGAAATAGAACTTGAAGAGTATTCTGTTTATGAAAACAATGTATTCAATAAAAACTCTAGGCAACTAATAAAAGACGAATGCATAAATGGCATTTTACAACAAAAACCCGCTAAATGCCCTTATACAAAAACATATAAGAACGTTCAAGTAAACTACATAGAACCGAATATTTTAGTAACATGGAACCTTCCAAGTACCAAACTTAACCAAAATTGTCTAGAAGAGATACAATGCTTGATTTTTCACAGAATGTCTACATAAGTAATAACATAACTAGAATTAATCCATTGTCTTATGTACAGGCAAAAGAAATAGTTATAGAACATACAAAATTGTATAACGTAATACAAATAATAATTATAATCGAGAGATGTAACGTACTACAAATAATAATTATAATCGCATTTATAATAACAATAATAATTATAATTGTGTATTTAACCATTAAATTTAAGAAAATACCCAGAAACATAATTGTTAAGCATGTAAAACCAAAAGAGATAGAAGAAAGAGTAGAAATATTAGACTATCCAGTTGTCACAACAGAAAGTCCATCCCTATACCCAAAGGTAGACGCCTGAGGACAGGCTAATGAGAAATGCCGGGGGAGTAACATATCCATAATGCCCAACGCCCACACACGCATTATGTATAGGTTAAGCACTGCACATATCAATAACAAGTTATACATAAAACCAGCACTAACCCTTATAAGCATATAGCAGATTAGGATAAACAAATGACAAGATCCCCAACACTAGAAAACAAATGAATCATAAGCTGTCAAAAGGAAATCACCTAAATTCCAGACTACTAGAATAAACAATTCGGTTCCCATAACCAAATTGAATCACAGATACACAAGTAAACAAATTCGGCTTCCACACTCCAAAGGAGAGGAAGATAAAGAAGACGCAACACACTACTTTCATAAGTTAATCATTAAAGTAACGTACAAAGAAATGACAAGCACATTAGCTAAAGAGCTAATCAAGAAATATGTATGCACATTTGACCCTAACAGGTATTTATGTATATTTATCCTCACCAAGGCTTAGGTATAAGGAATAAGGAATAAAACTGTCCACAACACTTACACCCCAAATAAATATGACCAGGTAGGATATATATCCGATATATATCAATTCCTAAGACTCGGTAAAACCAAAATTACAGGTCCTTTTCGTTTTTTGCAATCCCATTTTGGAAGTTGGACCAAAAACGTACCGGACGGTATTTTTTCAGGTAAAAGTCATTTTGGGTCGTTTTGGTCAAACGGTTATAACTTAGCCGTTTGATTTTATATTTTTATAAGCGATACCTTAAACGACGCGTAATTAATGTGTCTATCTAAAACCAAAAACAAAACCAGGCATTCATTTTTTTTTTTTTCGATTTTTCCTGTCAATTTTTTAAAGTCAAAATTTTGGGTAAAAAATACCGAAAAAAATGATGAAATTTCAATTTGAAAGCTTAATATCTGCCAGACGTTAAGTTTCTGCTACAAAGTGTCTGAGTCGGATTTAAAGCTGCATTTGTCAGCTTTTTTCAACTGCAATGTTCAGTACAACCAGTTGTATGAAATGTGAGTTATGTGAAAAATAGAAGCACTATCTGTGACAAAAAATACCAGATTTTTAAAAAATTCTTTAAAAAAAAACTACTCCATGAAAAAAAAAAGGTGTCCGACAAACAGGACACCTGCCGACATATTCATTTATGCAGGAACACCTGAATATAATACACAATTAAATAAAGAAAAACAAAACATTTAAAGAAACAAAACAAAAAGAAACAAAACAAAGAAAAACATTTAAATCAAAAACGTAATGATTACGAAATAGACACGAGATTTAGGCAATCCCCATTAGTAAAATCTAAAATAACGAATCCATTCAAAAAGACTGGAGAAATAACTAAACTTGATGAAAAGCATTTCGAGGAGAAAAATAGAGGCAGGAAAATTATACATTATAAATCAAAATTTAAAAAGAAAAAGAAAATTAATAAAAGTAAATACAATAATTGCAGAGAATCGGAGGATAGTAACGGGAATGTTGAACCGGAACCTGATTAGATCAATGATCATCATCATGTCCGCGATTCTATTTAGAAAAGGACAAAACGTCGAGATAAACCCAATAAAATCCCTGTATGGATATCTTATATTCAATACCGGAACCATAAACATACCAATTAATTATGAATATCACTATCTTACGATAAATATCACAAAAACTGAAGAAACATATGCGAACCTTTTAAAAAAGACAGACGATTTCAAAGAAATAATTCAAATACAGTACTTAGTAAACAATCTCAATAGAGAAATAAACGGGCTTAAAATAGTCAAACGCAGTAAGAGAGGACTAATAAACATTGTTGGTACAGCATACAAATACTTTTTGGGAACATTAGACCAAGAAGATAAGAAAGAATTAGAGAACAAAATAGATAACCTATCTAAAAATAGTATCCAAAATAATGAGTTAAACCTAGTAATAGAAACAATAAACAAAGGACTTGAGGCCATAAACAAATTAAACGAAGAAAAAAATATAAATCAACAATTAGAGATAGAGATTGATATTTAAGCTCCAACACTTTACAGAATACATTGAGGATATAGAATTAGGTATGCAGCTATCTAGACTTGGTATATTCAATCCAAAATTATTAAAGCAAGACAATTTGAAAAATGTAAATTCTGAGAAAATGCTACATATTAAAACATCAACATGGCTAAAAGTAGATTCCAATGAAATATTAATAATTTCCAATATTCCAAACGACAGCATTAACATCCCAGTATACAAAATAATTCCCTATCCAGATGAGCAAAACAGAAACAGAACAGAACTTAACAGAAATAGAACTTGAAGAGTATTCTGTTTATGAAAACAATGTATTCAATATAACGTAATACAAATAATAATTATAATCGAGAGATGTAACGTACTACAAATAATAATTATAATCGCATTTATAATAACAATAATACATAATTATAATTGTGTATTTAACCATTAAATTTAAGAAAATACCCAGAAACATAATTGTTAAGCATGTAAAACCAAAAGAGATAGAAGAAAGAGTAGAAATATTAGACTATCCAGTTGTCACAACAGAAAGTCCATCCCTATACCCAAAGGTAGACGCCTGAGGACAGGCTAATGAGAAATGCCGGGGGAGTAACATATCCATAATGCCCAACGCCCACACACGCATTATGTATAGGTTAAGCACTGCACATATCAATAACAAGTTATACATAAAACCAGCACTAACCCTTATAAGCATATAGCAGATTAGGATAAACAAATGACAAGATCCCCAACACTAGAAAACAAATGAATCATAAGCTGTCAAAAGGAAATCACCTAAATTCCAGACTACTAGAATAAACAATTCGGTTCCCATAACCAAATTGAATCACAGATACACAAGTAAACAAATTCGGCTTCCACACTCCAATCGTATAAACAAGTGACCAGCCCAGACGTAAGATGATACAGATCACCAGCTGCAGTCAACCCTTTCATCAAAACCGACAATTCATTGATACCACCATCCATACGCTGGCCAACGCACGTCGGCCAACGCACCGAGAACAAAAGCCACGATCAGCCGAAGTGCAACCGAAGAAGAAAGCTGCAGCCGAAGATCAAAGCTTGGGACCAAAGCTCAAAAGCTTCCCAAGCGAGGCCTATTGGAAAATAGATCAAGATAGAATAATTAGTTCCGTTTGAGACTTTCATTTTAAAAGTCAGGGATAACTCAAATAATAACCTTTGTAATAATTATAAGTTTAGATTAAATAAAATATCTTTTTTTTTAAATCTAAACTGTTACATCGGATATTTAATTATATATATAAACATATATATATATATATATTTTAAATATTATTATCTTGAAGCAGATGTAAAAAGTATATGTAAACAAAATGAAAACATGTATAAAAATTACAAAAATGGTTTGACTTCATTTTTTTATTTTAATAAATATTATTAATAAATATAAATATATAATAAATAAATATAATATATAATAAACATATAATAATATAATAATATTTATATATTATCTATCATCGGCAATCTGTTCGTTTATATATATGTCGGAGATGGAGAAGTAATATTATTATTGTTATGTTTGTAAATAACTAAGCAATGTTTAATAAACGATATTCGAACGATACTAGCTATCGATATTTTGTTAGTGCGACCCAAGGTTGCTGAGAGCATAGTCGGAGAGCGAGAGAGACTCTCAGATGAGCATGGCCTAAGTGTTATTGTAAAAAGAAGGAAGCACAAAAAGAAAAGAGGGCAAAGAGGACGAAATGAAACGACAACGACTTAGGACTTGCTGTGCTCTGGCGACAAAATAATAAAAAAAATGAATAAGGAAAATGAAGAACACGATGTGCCATTGAATACCAACCTTACTCCGATATCAGAAGTGGGATCGGCCTCGCCACCAGACCACTCTGACAATCATTGGCGTGCACTTTTCGAGGCGCAGAACTGAAATCTTATGGAGCTCATTCAATCGATGCAGGCATCAGGAAAGGCTGTTGAAAAAACCAAATTGGTAACCCTGCCAAAGTACAATCCCGACGCTGTGTGTGCAGATGCTGCGGCCTGGTGCAAAACGGTGGACATAATCATCGCTGAGAATCCGATAGAAGGCAGCCTCTTGTGATGGCACTCAGTGACTCGCTTCAAGGTGGAGCATCACTGTGGCTATCGCAGATCTGCTACACGGAATCAAATGGCCTGAGTTTCGAGAGCTGTTTGTTCAGCGTTACGAGGGATTAGAGACGCCGGCAGCCATTTTGCTGAACATCTTCAACGGGAGCCCAAAGCCGAGCGAGTGCTTGTCTGTATATGGCAGCCGCTTAGTGACGTCACTGCTGTCTAAATGGAAAACAATGAATCTGGAGGAAATAGCGGTGTCCGTTGTGCTAGCCCACGCATCCAAAATAGACAACCGACTGCAGCGCTTGCTATTCACTACCAATATCAGAACACGCAGTGAATTGGAGCAGCAGTTGCGAGCGTATGCGTTTGGCAAACGGAACGACTACTATAGTGTGGATCACGCCCCCCCGAACGGAAGAAGTAAAAATTAACGCCGAAGCTACACTGCCATTTCTGTGGCAAAGTTGGACATAAAATGGCGGAGTGCCGCAGCAGGAAAACTGGAGAGTGGAACGCGTTCAAGGGAAGTCAGACGCATGGCAACGCGCCACAGAGCAAAGAACGAGCTTTAATGCATCTCGGCTGGGAAAAGACTTTAGATAAGGTGTATACTCAGTATTGGTTTGAGAACATGTCAAAGTATGTGCGAAAGTTTGTGGAAAATTGCATCACATGCAAATTGATGAAACCTGCCACAGGCAAAGCGCAAATAGAATTGCATTCCATACCGAAGATCGACATACCATGGCATACGATACATATTGATATTAGCGGAAAGCTGAGTGGCAAGAGTGATCGCAAAGAATACGTGATAGTGCAGATCGATGCCTTCACTAAATTCGTGTATCTTCATCACACTCTTAGTCTTGATACTGATAGTTGCATAGAGGCAGTAAAATCTGGCATATCTTTATTCGGTGTTCCCAATCGTATAATTGCTGATCAGGGTCGTAGTTTTGCAAGTAATGACTTCCGACAATTTTGCTCGACACAAAAGATTGATTTTCATTTGATAGCAACTGGCGCTAGTCGCGCGAACGGTCAGGTAGAGCACGTTATGAGTACCATGAAAGCAATGTTGACGGCTGTAGAGACAAGTAAACGAACTTGCCAAGATGCAGTAAAAGATGTTCAGTTGGCTTTAAATTGTACAACGAATCGAGTCACCAAGGCCAGTCCATTGGAGATGTTAATTGGAAAGGAGGCAAGACCATTGGGTATGATGCCTTTAGTGGAAGAAGAAAAAGTAGATGTAGAAGGTGTTAGAACTCGAGCCCAACGAAACATGATATGTAATGCTGAGTATGATAAACAGAGATTTGATAGAGATAAGGCCAAAATTGTGAGATTTGGCGTAGGCGACCATGTCTTGCTCAAGTGTGAAGAACGTCACCAAACGAAGTTGGATCCTAAGTTCAAAGGACCATTTTTGATAATTGAAGTACTTGAAGGTGACCGTTATGTGTTAAAATATAAATATAAGTATGCTCATGAACAGTTGCGGGCTATGCCAAGTGGGCTAGTCGCAGCTGAAGTGGATCACCTGCTCGAGGGCAAGGATGATGAAGATGTACCATGCACTGTGGCACCGGTGGGTGCGTTGAATTGAATCATACACGAAGGCTACGACCGCTCCACGATGGTCAACCGATGGCACAAGTGTAGGCTAGTGAGAGTAGAACATGGCGTGCGGCGCGGTTGATGTCGCGTGGCGGGGGTCAAGAGGGTCTAAAGAGAGACCATGACGCAAAGAGTGCGTGAGAGCGTTGTATACTCCGATATATATATATATACATATATATATGTATATATATACTCTTGACCCCCGCCACGCGACATCAACCGCGCCGCACGCCATGTTCTACTCTCACTAGCCTACACTTGTGCCATCGGTTGACTATCGTATGTATATATATATATATATAGTGACATATCTATAGCCCATGCTACGCATAACCTTCATCTATGTCTGAAACCCTACACCCACGCCCATAAACAATCCCACGCTTGAAGTGGACCACTTGTAGAACCTCAGCCTAGAATCCCATAAACAATCCCACGCTTGAAGTGGACCACTTGTAGCCGAAATCCGGCAATGTAATCAAACACCCTAAGCTAGGAGTTGAACATAAAACAATAGAAGCCGCACTAGAATCACGCCACCCTCCAAAGAACCATTTCTAATCGATTCCCAAGAATCACACCATCCTAGCTCACCAATCAGAGCCGGTCATAAAACCGAGGCTCACATTCTTAGCCACCCTCAAGTAATGCAACACCGATCATACGCAGCGGAAGCCTTTCATCAAAAGCCGCCTTTCCCACATATCGATCTAGGCACGTACACCCGCACTTCCAAATATCGATCGAGTCACGTACGCCATCATCGGCGCCGAAGCCGAAGCCGACGCCTCCGAATCCCAATCCGAGCATCCCGTTATAAATAGTCTGCATCTAAGTAGGGACCTCAGTTCTGTTCAAGACAAACGTCCATCGAGACACCGTCGGAGAATTCAAGTTAATTCCGTTTAAGACACTAGACTTTAGTCAACGTCGGGGAAATAACTAACTATTGTGACTTAAGGTTTAAGTGAAGAAATAAAATCTTTTTAAAAACTTAATCTTGAGTATCACATATTTTACTGGCGCAGTCGGTAGGATCTCAAGTTTAAAAAGTGAAAAATTTTTTTTAGACGATCAATTTGCGTAGTGTTTTTTACAACTGTGTAATAACCTACAGTGATCCGAGAAAAAGTGACGATACTTAACTAAAGAGATCCGCCAAAGAATCAACGTGTAACTAACGCACGACTAAAATAATATTAGTGAAACTAATAAATACTCATACAAAAAAAAAATATATAAATCAACATGCCGCTATCAGAAGAACATCTGAACTGTAAGATATGAATATTATGTTAAGATTTACTTATCAATACTATTGTAAGAATGTATATCGTGTGCACTCTACATATCGATACGAGTCGACGACAAGTATCGATATGTCAGGGCACACTCACTCTAAGTTGGACAATCACCGAATAAAGACGTATATTACAACGAGCCATTAAAAGTTTACATATCAGGTGTGGGGTGCGCCCTAAAAATCGACGATGAAATATGCAGTGATCAGAAGTAAAACAAGAAGTGAACTTTGCGAAATATTGCGTGAGCAAAACGTTTATTTTGATCAAGACGCTACCATATACCAATTACGCACAGCAGTGAAGAAAATCATGGAAGGCACGCTCGAGCTAGGAAATATGGCGCCGAGCGCAGACAAGACGATGCAAGCTGACATGTTCGAAGTCCCTGTCGAGCGCAAGATAGAGAGAGACAACCGTAGTGTACAACAAGCAGTAGAGGAGGTGTCAGAAAGAGATGACAAAATTGTGGAGAACGTTCGAGAACAATTTTTGCCGCGACAAGACAACGCTTGTCCAACGTCGACCATACGATCAGATGAATATGAAGAAGAGGTGCTTCGTTTGCAGCAGCTAGAACAACTATACGTTTCTCGCAAGCGCGTGGCTGATCTCAAATTGAGCGTACTGAAAACAGAGAGAGAGGCTACTGAGTTGGAAATACCGAGGGATTGCATCGACCTGACACACATTGAGGCGTTAATGCGTCCATTTTCTGGAGATGACGACCATGCTGTAACTAGTTGGATCAGTAATTTTGAGGACATTATGAATTTCCATGGTGTATCCGAGTCCAAACGTTGGATATTGGCGAAGCGGCTGCTGGGCGGATCGGCGAAGGCGTACATTAACCATGTGGCGCCACTGACTTGGGAATTGATGCGAGCAGAGTTGCTTAGCGTCTTTGAGCAGAAAGTGACGGCGTGGGATATTGGAAAGCGACTGGAGGCACGGAAAATTGCAAGTAACGAAAGCGCGTTGCAGTATTTCGTTGCGATGTGCAGCATAGCGTCGCAGGCAGACATGGCCACGAGCGATGTGGTCAAATTCATTGTAGAGGGACTGCAGGACAAGACGGGCATGGCAGCATCCATGCTATATTGCAGCTCACTTAACGAGCTGCGAGATAAGATGGTCATCTATGACAAGGTCAGAAGAGCTCCTGGATTTGCCGCAAATCGTAGCGAAGGTATGAAAAAAGTAAATGTGAGTATGGCAGCTGGGCAGCAGCAAGGGGGTGGCGCAATGCGGTGCTACAACTGTCGGCAATTTGGACACGCTATGAAGGACTGTAGTCAGCCGAAGAGACCTGATGGAGCATGTTTCAATTGTTGGAGTCCCGGCCACCAATACTCGCAGTGCCCTAAGCGAAAGATGACCACGAAAGTAGCTGCAGTTCAAGATGAGGAGCAACCGGGAGAGAGAAACAACGACGACTTAGCGGCCGTTCAGCTAATAACCCTATGACTGCCGTTTGGTGAACAAAGAAGTGTCAGTATATTTAGTCTGTTTGACACGGGTAGCCCTGTAAGTTTTATCCATAAGTCTTTGATACCAAACTCGGTGACAATTGAAAACTATAATCAAACTAAAAAATACTATGGATTAGGTGGACAACCAATACCCATATGGGGAAAATTAAAGTGCCATATTGAATTTTGCTTTAAAAGATATATAATTTTGTTAAACATTGTAGATGATAGCATGCTGCCTTTGCCTGTATTGTTGGGACGCGATGCCCTTAAAGTTATTGAAGTAAAATTAGTTCACAAGAAAAATATCAACGCAAATCAGTACACACCGTTAAGTTCATTAAAGCAAAAAGAGATTTGTTCAACCTGCGCGTCCTTGTTCACCAAGCGTAAAAATAATAGTGATATAAGAGAATATGATAATCAATTAGAAAGTAGTGAGATAAGTAACCATTCTAACCTATTTAAAAATCAGAATCAAGAAAACTCAAGGAATGATCAAGTTATCAGCAAGGATATAAATCAACGTGATGAATTTAGTACATTTTGTGCGTCTGTAGAGATTGATGAGGAGGAGCAGTTAAATGTAGGGCTAGAATTCGGTTCCGTTATGGCCGAAAAGTGTAGAGAAGTTATTAGGACCTATTATTTACACAAAGAATTTGACTTTAGAGCACAGCCAAAGTATCAAATGCAGATTCGGGTAATAGAAACAACACCATTTCATTGTACTCCACGTCGTCTATCCTATCATGAAAGAGAGAAAGTAGCTGAAATAGTAGACGATCTGTTAGAAAAGAAAGTAATCCGTCAAAGTGAGTCTCCTTATGCTTCTCCGTTGGTCCTAGTGAAAAAAAGTCAGGAGAACTTCGAATGTGTGTTGACTACCGTGGTCTAAATAAGCGAATCGTTAAAGATAATTTCCCGTTGCCCCTTATTGAGGACTGTCTTGAGTTTTTAGAGAGTAAGTGCTGTTTTTCTATTATAGATTTTAAAAGTGGGTATCACCAAATAGCCGTAGAAGAAAAGTCGATACCGTACACATCGTTTGTGACACCGCAAGGACAGTATGAGTACCTGAGAATGCCCTTTGGGTTAAAGAATGGATCCGCTATTTTTCAGAGATTTATTTCGGAGTTGCTTAGAGACTTTATTAGAAACAAGAGTATTGTAGTGTACATGGATGATATAATGGTAGCGACAAAAACAGTTGAGGAACACTTGGATATATTAAAAAGGTTATTTATTCGGTTTAGCGAGCAAAATTTAGAAATTAATCGGAAAAAGTGTATGTTCATAAAACGAGATATTGAGTTCCTGGGGTACAAGGTTAATCAAAACGGAATAGTTCCTAGTGATTCCCATATCGAGGCTCTAAAAAATTACCCAGTTCCGCAAAATGTAAAAGCACTGCACTCATGCCTCGGATTTTTTTCTTATTTTCGACGTTTCATGCTGTCATTTGCGACGACAGCTAAACCTTTAGTGCAATTGCTCAAAGAAGGTGGTCCATTCCCTATGAATAGAGAGCAGGTGAGGACATTTGAAACTCTTAGGAATGCGTTAGCAAATCCTCCGGTATTAGCTATTTTTAGTCCAGATAGAGAAACGGAATTACATACAGACGCAAGCTCATATGGTTACGGTGCTATACTGATGCAGAGACAAGATGATGGAAAGATGCACCCTGTGTCCTATTATTCCGGCAAAACAACAGAAGCGGAATCTCGGTATCATAGTTTTGAACTAGAGACGTTGGCCATAATTTACGCATTGCGACGATTTAGAGCATATCTGGAGCATAGGTCTTTTAAAATAATCACGGATTGTAATTCGCTAGTACAGACGTTAACCAGAAAGTCGATTAGCCCTAAAATTGCGCGGTGGTCCTTAGAGTTAGAGAACTATGATTACTCCATCATGCATAGACCTGGGGCCAGTATGGCGCACGTTGACGCGTTGAGCAGACAAGATCAAGTAACGAATATGCTAGAGGACGATCATAGAGTCAAAAACGATTTTAAAAAAATTAAGTTTGGAAAACAGGAAAGCAGTGAGCATAGAGATACCGTAGAGAACCCTGTAATTGAGTGTAGAGAATCAGGTGCAGTGGGAAGTGGAGTGGGAAACATGTTAAAATTTGATAGTAAAGAGAACCTTAGTAGTGATAATAGAGATATCGTAGAGAGGGTAGTGACCGAATGTAAGGAAGTAGATGGATCGAAGCTTGAGATTAGAGATTTGAGTCAAAGTAGAGGAAGCGTTAACGATGTGGTGGGGGGAGTAGAGTATATTCATTGTGGATATTCAGATAAAGAGAGCAAATGTGTTGAGGATATAGGGAGGGACCAGCTAGAGTTTCAGGAGGAAGGCTTATTGAAATCATTGATAGTTGGGGTAGTAGGTGCAACGCCAGAAGATGTCGATTTAATTTTGCAAACTGAACAGATGCGGGACAAGGAGGTAGTGAGGATTCGGAAAATGCTAGAGGATGGAATTGATGCAGATTTTGAAATGATAGATGGTATTGTATACAAAAGAAGTGGGGAGAATAAACTGTGTTTCTACGTTCCGATGTGTATGGAAGAACAATTGATAAGGCGGTCACATGAAAAACTGGGACATTTGGCAGTTGAGAAGTGTGTGAGTGACCTTTTGAGGACCTACTGGTTTCCGTCAATGAGAACTAAAGTTGCAAGGTTCATTAGAAACTGTCTACCGTGTATATTACACTCAATGCCTAAAACAATTCATAATAGAACGCTCCATAGTATTCCAAAGTCGTGTGTACCCTTTCATACCCTACATATTGATCATTTGGGTCCATTGCCGAGTATCAGATCTAAGCGAAAACACCTTCTTGTGGTAATAGATGCTTTTACTAAGTTTGTCAAATTGTTCCCGGTTAATAGTACCAGTACGCGGGAAGCGAAGGATGCCCTAAGTAAATATTTTGATTTCTATAGTCGCCCCACTAGGATAACATCAGATCGGGGCACCTGTTTCACTTCGTTAGAGTTCTCTAGTTTTCTGCAGGAAAGAGGGATAGAACACATTAAGGTAGCTACGGGTGCACCGCAGGCGAATGGTCAAGTTGAAAGGGTTAATCGTGTTCTGACTCCGATGTTAGGGAAATTATCAGAACCCCTTGAGCAAGCCGATTGGTATAGGTTAATGAACAAAGTGGAGCATGCTATTAATAATGCTGTCAATAGTAGCACGAAGAAGACACCTAGCATATTATTATTTGGAATACCCCAGAAGGGACCGGTGGTAGATGAGTTAACCGAATATCTAGAGGAGAAGTTAGGTTCAGATCATAGGGAGTTAGAAACCATAAGAGAAACCGCAAGTGAAAACATACGGCAGTCACAGATAAGGAATGAAAAAATGTATGTTAATAAACATAGAGCCCCGTTAAGGTATGAACCTGGTGATTATGTAGCCATCCGACATGTTGACACCACACCTGGGGTCAATAAAAAGCTAGCACCCAAATATCGAGGACCTTACCGGATTAATAGAGTATTGAATAATGATCGTTATGAGGTTGTAGACATTGAGGACTGTCAATTAACACAGATGCCATTCCGAAGTGTACTTGAACCAGCAAGGCTTAAACCATGGGTAGAGTGTAAGGATAAAACCGTAACCTCATGCTGTTAGTAGACAAATAATTTAGTTGAGTTAAACAATACCGAAAATGAAAAGTTCTATGAAAAGCTACAA